>CM067219.1:33195485-33724657 GCA_034190945.1 Octodonta nipae
CGGTCGTATTGAACAGTTAAGATAAAATGTAAATAAGTTTCTGTGAATATAAGTTATGTTAAAGTAGTGGAAATAAATTAGAGTGAGTTGGACTGTGTTTATAAATAAATCCAAGAACTGAACTGAACCCGAGTATGAAAATAAAAACATTACAGTGGTGTCAGGTGTGAAGTGAATTTGTGGAACTTTTAGAAGTGGAAAATAAATAAACTAACAATGTATAAAACAGTGAGTTTGGACCAATTGAAAGTGGCGGACTTAAAAAAAGAACTTGAAGAAAGGAATTTAGAAATTAGTGGAAAGAAAAGTGAATTAATTCAACGGCTACGAAATCCCTAATAAATGAAGGTAACGATCCCGATACTTATTTGTTTGAAACATTACAAGAAAATTCTAGAACCCTAGACGATAAATTGCTAGAAAATTCTAAAAACTTGAAAGAGGCTTGAGAAGATCAATTACTAGAAAATTCTAAGACCCTAGAAGATAAGCTACAAACATTACAAGAAAATTCTGAATCCCTAGAAGAAAAATTGGTAGAAAGATTACAAGAAAATTCTAAAGCGCTAGAAGACAAACTGCTAGAAAAAGTCTTTAGAAGATAAGCTACAAAAATTACAAAATGCGCAAACCCTAGAAGAAAATTTGAAAAGCATGGTACAGAAAAATTCAGCAATGCTGGAGGAGAAAATATCCGAGAATGAGGCTCCAATGGAGGAGCTAAAGCAGACAATAGTCGAAAATGAAACGCGGATAGAAGACCTAAAACAGATAATGGAGGGTGAGATCAGCAAAATAAGAGAACAGGTAGTCACAATACAAAGGGGAGAGACTCCACCAAAGACCGAAAGCAGAAACAGTCCAGAAGTAGTGGATTCGAAAATTGGCCTCGAAGGAGCAAGACACAAAATGAAACCTCCACAATTTGATGGAAAATCGTCATGGACTAACTATAGGCACCAATTCGAGGCTGCAGCAAAGTTAAACGGATGGTCAGCAGAGAAAAAAGCAATAACATTAACCCTCGTCCTAAGAGAGGATGCTACAGATATTTTGCAAATATTGAATACCTCGGAGCAAGAAGACTACGAACAACTGGTTAAACACTTAGAGCTGAAGTATGGGCAGACCCATTTAGAGCACGTGTACCACTCCCAACTAAAAAATCGCCATCAGAAATCTAATGAATCGCTACAAGAGTTTGAAGCCGATATTGCCCGTCTGGTACGCCTTGCCTATCCAGCCACACCGGAAAATGTGACAGAAAGGTTAGCAGTGCAAGCATTTTTGGATGGACTTCGGGACCACGAAGCCAGACAAGCATTGACCCTAGCTCGACCGACTCAATTAGTGGATGCACTGGCTCGAGCTCTAGAATTCGAGGCTGCGAAAAATACCTGCAGAGGTCAAGCCAGAGTCCGAATCGTTGACGGAGAATCCGAAGATGGCGGAAACGATGAAGCCTCTGTAAGAAAGATAATAGAAGAAGTCTTTACCTAAAAAAGACTAGTGAGATGTCGGAAGTGTCGTAAGGTAGGACATGTCCAGAGTCGTTGCAAGGAGAGCAACGGAGTCCAGACTTCCTCGGCGGGAAAACTAAAGAAGGCCTATGTAAAGGGACCATCGTCGACCTGTAGCAAACAAGTGTCAACTACCAACGCATATGTCGCTTCGCTACGCAACCACGTTAACAGTGTCTTCGTAGATGGCCTTATTAATAGGAGGCAATTTGCTATGCTGCTGGATATTGGTGCGACGAAAACAGTAATAAGGCCCAACATTGTTTTAGAGATAATGATAAAACCAACAAAATGGCAACTTCGAACAGCGACAGGAGAAGCAGCGAAAGTCTATGGTGAAATAGAGGTTGAAATGACCTTGAGAAACACAACCTTTCTACATCGGGTATTAGTGGCAGACATCGAAGACGAAGTAATCATTGGAATGGATGTCATGAGCTCCAAGGGATTCCAGTTAAACTTCAAAGATGGAATTCTGCGAGTGAATGACGAAGAAGTGGTGCTTCATGGAAAAGATGACATAATGCTTCGAGCCATCTTAGCAGAGAAAGTCAATGGTCCGGAAAGAGCTGAAATCATTTTAGATGCTTGCTTAGATGGAAAAGCTAAATCTGGAACAGTAATGATGTTTGATCCCGAACTTAACGACGGAAATGTAGGCAGAGGAGTCGCACTGGGGAAGACTCTGTTTCGTGCCCGGGAGATTGTGCCAATAAGAGTAATGAACCTGAATCATTACTCGGTTGTGCTAAAGAAAGGAACAACTTTGGGCCATTGTTCAACAGTTTCCTCTGTAGTCAGAAGCACACAGCATGCAGAAATGCCACCAGGTAAACTATCTGAGGAACTGGAAAGACTCATCACCGATTCATCTATGAATTTGAAACCAAACCAGAAAGCAAAATTAAGGGACATCGTTAGAAACTACCAGGATATCTTCAATGTAGGGAATGGCAAAAGAGGACGAACTGATCTGGTGAAACATAAAATTAATACTGGGGACGCTCAACCTATTCGACAATCGGCGAGAAGATTACCCCTTGCTAAAAGAGAAGAAGCCGACAGGATAGTCCGCGAGATGGAGGAAGAAGGTGTTATTGAACCATCCAACAGCCCTAGGGCTTCTCCAGTTGTCTTGGTTAAAAAGAAAGATGGTTCGACTCGATTTGGCGTGGACTATCGGCAATTAAACCTCGCTACAAAGAAAGACAGCTATCCCCTTCCAAGAATAGACGATAACCTAAATACGTTGGCTGGATCGAAGATGTTTTCCACCCTGGACTTGAAGAGCGGTTATTGGCAGGTGGAACTTGCTAAAGAAGACCGAAAAAAGACTGCTTTTACCATGGGCTCAGGACTTTATCAATTCACGGTGATGCCGTTTGGATTGTGTAATGCTCCAGCAACGTTTGAAAGATTAATGGAAACAGTGTTAAAGGGGCTTTCTTGGAAAACATGCCTGGTGTATCTTGACGACATTATCGTGGTTGGAAAATCTTTTGAAGACCACTTGTGAGGAACCTGGAGGAGGTATTTCGGCGACTTCGAAGTTCCGGACTAAAGTTAAGCCCGAAGAAGTGTCAGCTGTTCCAAGAAGAGGTGCAATATCTTGGACATGTAGTTTCCGCACAGGGAGTAGCTGTTGGTGCAGTACCATTGGGACGAGGAATGCGAACGATCATTCGAGACACTGAAAAGAGCATTGACGAGTGCCCCCGTCTTAAGTTATCCTTTGCCAGATGGGAACTTCGTTTTGGATACAGACGCAAGCAATCTCGGAATTGGCGCGGTGATTTCGCAGATCCAAGACGGTCAGGAGAAAGTCATCGGCTATTTCAGCAAGACCTTGAGCAAGCCGGAACGGAATTACTACGTTACTCGCAGGGAATCCTTGGCTGTGGTAAAGGGGGTAGAACATTTCTACAAGTATCTCTAAGGTAAAAGATTCCTCCTGGGGACTGATCATGCAGCACTGAAGTGGCTCCTGCAGTTTAAAAACCCCGAAGGACAAGTGGCCAGGTGGATTGAGCGGTTGCAAGAATTCGACTTCCAGACTGAACATCGAGCTGGAACAAGCCATAAGAATGCTGATGCCCTATCGAGGAGACCATGCCCTGATGATTGCAAACATTGTCAGCGAGCAGAAGAAAAAGGGGCTGTTCTCTGTAGAACTACGGCCATCGATGACCATTGGCAATCTGCGGAGATCCAAAAAGACCAGAAATTAGATCCAGATTTGACAGAAGTTATCCGGTGGAAGGAAGAAGACCGCAAACCTACGTGGCAGGAGATTTCCCGATATTCACCAACCATAAAGTCGTACTGGGCTCAGTGGAACTCCCTCATCCTGGAAAATGGACTTCTCAAGCGCGTCCTGGAAAACAGATTGTAGTTCCCAGAAATAGGAGACCAGAGGTTTTACGAGAAACGAAAACCCTGGGGAAGTTGAGAGAACGCTTCTATTGGGTAAACTGCCAAGTGGATGTCAAGGACTGGTGCCGGAAATGTACTGTTTGTGCAGCAAGTAATGGGCCTCAAAAGCGCCCAAAAGCTCCCATGAAGCAATATAACGTGGGCAGTCCATTCGAAAGAATAGCCATTGATGTTGCCGGTCCATTTCCTGAATCCGACTCTGGAAACAAGTACATTGTGGTGGTGATGACTAGGTAGAAACTTCGAGTCTACTCTTTTCCAAGACGTCTGCAAACTCTTGAAGATCAATAAAACACGGACGACGGCATTACACCCGCATTTCGATGGAATGGTAGAACGGATGAATAGAACCATTAACCGCCATTTGTCAAAGGTAGTCTCTGACCACCAAAGAGACTGGGACCAGTATCTGCACTTGTTTCTAATGGCATATCGTTCGTCTGTGCACGAGTCCACGGGTCACACCCCGGCCAGTATTATCATGGGACGAGAATTAAGACTACCATGCGATTTGAAGTTTGGATGTCCCCCAGGAGAAGAGATCGCAGGTGAAGACTTTGTCAGTCAGCTACGTCAAAAGATGAACGACATCCATGAACGAGTACGGTTAAACATCGAGAATGCCAGTGCCCGAATGAAGGAAGCCTATGACATCAAAGCCGAGAGAGGAGAATTCCAAGTTGATGATCTTGTTTGGTTGTATAACCCGCAACGTCGTCGTGTATATTCGCCCAAGCTACAGAGATCTTGGGAGGGGCCGTACCAAATTGTCGTCTACAGAATAAAGAAGCTACCTCGGGAAAAACCAAAGGTCGTACATTTCAACAGGTTAGCGCCTTATGCCGGAAGTCATGACGGCGAAGGTGACCAAGCCCAAGTCCGCAGCATCCAACCACCCGATGACGAAATGACCTTCGAACAGTTTATGGCACTGTACTCTAATGGGCAGAAAGTGCAGCACGACGTGACCACAGAGGAACCCCGGGATCTGTTTGAGGTGCCCATAGAATATACCCTGGCTCATTGTGTAGCTCGAGATCTCCGGATGTCGAGAGGAATAGCCAAGGTGTTTGCCAAAAAGGACGGCCAGTTCCAGAAGCTACGGGAGCAAGATCCAGCGGTAGGGAAGGTCCTTCATCTCGAAGATAAACAACCAGTGGGTACTAGAGACATCTTTTATTCGGCAACGAAAACATTCTCGGGAGACAAGCCAACATATAGCGATCTTTGGAAGACTCTGGTAGAATTGAGGAATGTGATGATGGAGAAAAATCTGACGAAATTGGCGGTCCCAAAGATAGCTTGCGGGTTGGATGGACTGAATTGGAGGGTGGTGAGAAGTATGATGGAAACAATCTTTCGATTCATTGGCATCAACATCCTGGTATGCTGTCTCAATATTCGCAGCCCAGGTTCGAAGACCGTTGACTGCTACTTCCACCAAACTTCCCGTTGTCGAAATGGAGAGTCCTGCAAATATCATCACACCAGGAAGGATTCTAGGACATTCCGGGACAAAATGGTCTTAAGGAGGGGGCAATGTTACGAGAATTCATCCGACAGCTGGTGCAATCGGCTATCAACCAATTCATGGAAAGGACATTATTCCGATAAATTCGTGGAACCCGAAATGTTTGTCTCTCAACCGGCGGACCGCTGCCTTTACTGGGAATTCCCTTAAAGCTTCCAGAACATGATGGAATTCCCCGATGGTTCGTGGACGTAACAGACAATTCCGAGAATAATATATAAAAGGAATAGCTGGCGATAGGAGGTATTCAGTTTTCGTCGGTCGTATTGAACAGTTAAGATAAAATGTAAATAAGTTTCTGTGAATATAAATTATGTTAAAGTAGTGGAAATAAATTAGAGTGAGTTGGACTGTGTTTTTAAATAAATCCAAGAACTGAACTGAACCCGAGTGTGAAAATAAAAACATTACAATACTATTATTTTATTAGACTGTACATCTGGATTGGTGAAATTTCAAAATTGAGAATATAAATCTACTTAAAAAGCGATGAATTTTGGGACTGAACACAGATATGTATGTTTTTAATTGGCATTTTCTCATAAGTTTATAAAAGGTCACATTCCGGTAACTATACAATAAAAAAGTTTTAATTGCTAAGTTTCTATGTACTTACATCGCAAGCACATAGGTAGTATAGCATTATTAATTTTATTCAACGTATTTTCGGCTTAAATTAAGGAGTAAGCCCATTTTATTTGTATACCTATTAACTGTCGACATACAAGAAAATTTAGGATGACGAAGCTTTTCGTGTCACTGACTACTGGTCTAATAGAAAATTAAATGACAACACATCAATAACAATTAATGACGACAAACTGAAATAAAAATAAAACATTTTTTAAAAAAATATAACCGACTTCTATCTATAACTAAAAAGCTAAAAATAATTATAACAAAATACAACTCTAGCAAATAAATAACACATTCAATGTTGTTAGGTACCTACCCAGGAAGTAAAAAATGTAAACATTAAAAAGTGCTCATTCTGTACAAATTAATTACCTACCAATCTAGTATATTTTGAAGCCGGTGCCAAGCATATCTAAAATCCTTCGTTGCGTACTTATCTACTAATTCATCAAACTTGATTGTTGCTTTAAATGTTTTATTAATTTGTACAACTTTTAATGTTTAGTTTAACAACATTGTTGAATTTGCTCAGGTAGAAGTCGGTTATCATGTTTTGTTTTTGTTGAACTTAGTTTTCATTATTTATTTTTTATTTTGTATGTATAACCTTAAAAGACAGAACCAGGTAACATTGAAAGCCTCAACATTACACAATGATACTTTCTCATTTAAATTGACAGGTAAATCTTTACGAACAAAATGTACTAGTAAGCGTTGACTTAATAAGCCCAAAATGTATTTATGGCTTATGGACTACGCCATGTAACCTTTTTTCAACTTTTTTGACAACCCTGTATAACTATAGATAATTCCACTCCAACCTATGTACCAACCATCCTGTACATGCGACTGCCCACGGACAAGCATAAATTTGTTAGCTGCCTTCTGTAAAATATAGGACGGAGTAGAATCCATCCCATATTTACGGAGTCAAATCCGTCCTATATTTCAACCATAGTATATAACTCCTTGTGGGCTACCCCATAAATTATTTCATTTTTAACATTTTATATTATCGCCCTGTGTAACATTAATTCCTCTCCACACTTAATGTAACTTCTTATGGGCTATAAAAGAAATAATTTTTTAATCACACTGCATAAATATAATTCAACTCCAGCATATATTTAATCCATCCTGTATGTGATTTGCTTATGTCCACATCATATAACAGTTTTTTAATCAACCTATATAATTTTAATTTCACATTTTTTCCAACATTTTATACCACCAAACGTCCAGTCCACCCTATATTCCAACCATCCTGTATATACTGCTGCCTACGGACCACTATCATTCTAGTTAGTCCTATATTTCAATCTTCATATAAATGCAACTCCTTCTACCACTTTACTTTGGGATTTTGTTTGCTATAACTAAACACCCTGTCTATAAACCCACCAAATAGCAGTTTAAAGTTTGACATGTGTTGTCACTGAATTTTGTATTAGGCCGGGAGAATGTGACAACCAAATGAACCGTCTTCGCAAAATGGAAAAAATTGCATTTAAATAGTTATTTGCGTGGTATACAAACAACACGAGCTTGGTACTCATTGATTTAAGGAGCCGAAAATACTATGCTTTACTACCTATATGCTTGAGATGTACATAGAAAATTTTCAAATTCGCAATTAAAACTTCCAGTGCCTAAAATTACCGTACTATTACGTTGGAATTAAAATATTTATGAGGAAATGTCCGTTATGTCATTTCAATGAAATTTTTGATAACAATTTTGGAATTTTCGGCGATTTTCTGCAAAACTGCAAGTTGCTCGTCGCAGAAAAGTATATGAGATCACCTAAGGATCTTCCTTAATAGATTAAACTATACAGATCCATAAGGAGTAATGGAAAAATCGACTAAAATATTAGGGATATTGGTCGATTTCCATACACGCATGTGTTCATTCACAAATTTTATCACTTTACTTTTTATAGAATTCTTTTCCAAAATTTGAAGTTTCACCAATCCGGATATATACTCTATTAAACAAGTCCATATTCATACAAAACGGTTCACCACAGGAGAAGAAATCAGGTAACATACATACAAAAAAAGAAGCGAAAAAATACGCGACGAATTTATTACCTCCTCCTTTTTGGAAGTCGGTTAATAATAAAACTCTTATACCAATAAAGAAAAAAACCTTTTTTCTGCAATCATTATTTTATAGCCGTATTGCAACTATTTAATACCGTTTCAACCTGTACGGCGTCAACATGGCAAGTTATTTTTAACCGACTTCCAAAAAGGAGGAGGTTATCAATTCGTCACGTATTTTTTCGCTTTTTTTTTGTATGTATGTTACCTGATTTCTTCTCCTGTGGTGCACCGTTTTGAACGAATATGGTATTGTTTAATAGAGTATATATCCGAATTGGTGAAACTTCAAATTTTGGAAAAGAATTCTATTGATAAAGTGATAAAATTTGTGAACGAACACATGCGTGCATGGAAATCGACCAATATCCCTAATAATTTAGTTGATTTTTCGATAACTCCTTATGGATGTGTATAGTTTTTTAACGTTTAATCTATTAAGGAAGATCCTTAGATAATCTCATATACTTTTCTGCGACATGCAACTTCCAGTTTTGCAGAAAATCGCCGAAAATTCCAAAATTCTTATCAAAAATTTCATCGAAATGACATAACGGACATTTTCTCAAAAATATTTTAATTCCAACGTAATAGTGCGGTAATTTTAGGCACTGGAAGTTTTAATTGCGAATTTGAAAATTTTCTATGTACATTTCAACCATATAGGTAGTAAAGCATATTATTTTCGGCTCCTTAAATCAATGATTACCAAGCTCGCTTTGTTTGTATACCAGGCAAATACCTATTTAAATGCAAATTTTTCCATTTTGCGAAGACGGTACTTTTGGTTGTCACATTCTCCCGACCTATTAGAAAATTCAGTGACAACACATGTCAAACTTTAAACTGGTACTTGGTGGCTTATAGACAGGGTGTTTAGTTATAGCAAACAAAATCACAAAGTAAAGTATTAGAAGGAGTTGCATTTATATGAAGATTGAAATATAGGACGGACTAGAATGATAGTGGTCCGTCGGCAGCCGTATATACAGGATGGATATTGGAATATAGGGTGGACTGGACGTTTGGTGGTATAAAGATGTTGGAAAAAATGTGAAATTAAAATTATATAGGGTGATTAAAAAACTGTTATATGATGTGGATATAAGCAAATCATATACAGGATGGTTGAAATATATGCTGGAGTTGAATTATATTTATACAGTGTGATTAAAAAATTATTTCTTTTATAGCCCATAAGAAGTTGCATAAAGTGTGGAGAGGAATTAATGTTACACAGGGCGATAACATAAAATGTTAAAAAGGAAATAATTTATGGGGTAGCCCACAAGGAGTTATATACTATGGTTGAAATATAGGACGGATTTGACTCCGTAATATAGGATGGATTCTACTCCGTCCTATAGTTTACAGAAGGCAGCTAACAAATTTATGCTTGTCCGTGGGCAGTCGCATGTACAGGCTGGTTGGTACATAGGTTGGAGTAGAATTATCTAGTTGTACAGGGTTGTCAAAAAAAAGTTCAAAAAAGGTTACATGGCGTAGTCCATAAGCCATAAATATATTCTGGGCTTATTAAGTCAAGGCGTACTAGTAGTTTTTGTTCGTAAAGATTTACCTGTCAATTTAAATGATAAAGTATCATTGTGTAATGTTGAGGCTTTCAATGTTACCTGGTTCTGTCTATTAAGGTTATACATACAAAATGAAAAATAAAGAATGAAAACTACCTGAGTTCAAAAACAAAACTAAAAAGTTGAAAATAAAACATGTTTTATAAAACATTGCTTATATCTTGTAGTATTGAAACTAGCGAACCAGTGGCACGTTTGGAAAGTTTTCTGGAATGTTATCGATTTTTAAATTATATCCTCAAACCTCCATGTTTCAAGATTGAAAACGTCATTATGTCATAGAATACCAACAATTGAATTATGAGTTGTTGAGAACTTTATGTTTAAACAGAAGAAATGCTTACTAAAACAATGTATATGAAGAACGCGAAACTGTGTATTTGATCCAAAAATACTTTTGTGATATTTTTCTTGATCAATTTGTTTCATATTAGTAATAAGATAACGACTTGTCTACAATTATTCATTCAAAAAGCAATAGATTTTCTTAAAGTTGCAATTGCGATGTTAACTATTACTAGTGGTCGCCCAGTGGTCGAAATTCGGCTCTATTTCATGAAATTGCAAAAAGTATATTTTTAAAAGAAACAGAGTTGTGAAGAATTCGGAGAAGTAGATATAATGACCAAAATTGTTCACTCATATTGACAAATCTATTGAAATAAAAAGTAAATTAAAATGTATTCAAATATCGGTATTCGAAATATTTTTGACAAATGAATGACCCCCCAAATTTTTGGCTAGAACCGCTCGTGGCAAAATATTCTATATAATAATTGGAAGATTGTTCTTTGCAATCTAAAAGTTTTCGTCATTTGCGGTTTCAATCTAGTACAGGAATATTAAAGAAAAGAGAGGACCAACAACCCTAGGAGAACTTAAATATTTAATACATTCTCTATTATCCACTGACTGACAATTTTTTACACAACACCTTCGGGAAGGTTGTGATAATAATATATTAATTAAATAATTAAATTCACATTAAAAACAGAATATTTAATATGAAAGTTACTGCAACGCGTCCGAAAAATCAATACTGATCTACTACATTGACTATTTTACCAGTAAACAATAACAACGCTTGTATGCCACTTCCAGAAGTACATGCTCTAAGAATAAATCTAATGATCGCCTCCTCTATATACAATTACTCAATGTTTTGAGTTTTCATCTACTGGCGGCGGCGGCACTATCATTGGTTTGGCGTTGACAGTAAATAATGAATTTTTATTATATGTTATTTAATGAATGAACCAATATTATAAATTAATATTAGCATTCTGCACTGAAGGTCGTCAGTAGCTACTAAACAAAACAAAAATGAAAAAAATCGGTTAAGAGACAGGGGAGAAAATGGTACCTAATCCTTTTGTCTTTGTCTATTTATATATAGATCTCAGTTTGCCTCCACGCATCATGGATTTTTGAAAGGAATTATTATAAAGGTATCATTCTAGAAAGCCACAATAATCACTTTTTATTAAATCTTATTATAGGGTATTCAAAAATTATTCGACGCTTTACTATCTTGAAAGTACGTATGGGAGAAAAAATGACTACAAAAGTTGTAGGCATGCCAAATCTGATGATAACCTTGAATTTCACCTATAATTTTGAACCGGAAAAACAACATTTTGTGTTCGATGAAGGCTGCCGCAAGGTTAAACTACAACCAAGCACCTAACTCTGACGAACCGATCACACAGAAATTTTACCGCATGGCGATCAGGAAATTTTCCTGGTTAAGCCATTGTGAGCTTGGAAACGAACACGACCTTGTGACCACAGAGATAGTTGAAAAGGCGAATTGACCTTGCCTTCACTGGCTAAATAGGACTGACTTTTTCTACACTGACTGGATCTTGGACTGATCTTGCAACCACTGGTTAGATTTTGTCTGGCGTTAGACATACAACAAAAAACTTGTCTTTAATATGATGCTTAGGTCATGTTGAAAGTCATAATCAAATTCACAATGTGGCGTTTATGTCTGGTAGCTAAAAAATCGGTTTGTTATACTAGAAGTAGAAAAAATGACTTCAAGGTGGTGAACACAAATTTAGTGGTCAAAGTCGAACTTAAAATTTTCTACTCTTCAGTTTTCCCTGATGATAAATATGCGCGACTTCAGGTAGAGATAATCCTTATCTGACACGTTTTTCCTGAATGCATATTATATATATATATATATATATATATATATATATATATATATACGCGGATGAATTCCCGGAAACCACCTAAAACATTTACTACCGGCGAAAACTTAAAAACAAATATATATATATATATATATATATATATATATATATATAATACCGCTCTTATTGTACTATAAGGCTTTTCACATTTTACCATTAATTTAATACATTGAATTAATTGAAATTCAAATTACCATAAATGTCATCTTTAAACAATTGTCCTATCTATTTCGGTGTTCCATTTTCTAATAAATTTCTTTTCTGAGAAAACAATATAAAAAAGGGGTTTTCGCTTAGGGAATTTATTCTGTTGTCTGCGTGAATGCATCAGCAAATTGTAAACCGTATAATATTATTGACTTTGCTGGCATTCCTTATCTAGAATGTTTATTTCACTTCATTAAATCTCGTCTGTGTTAAATAATATTGGAAAAATGCTATATATCTTTTAAATTTATTTCCAAGCTAAATATAGCATTTGTTCTTTAATTTTTTTTTTAAGTTTATTTTGCTATTAAAGTTTATTTTATAACTGAGAATATCAGCGGAGTTAGCAACGAATTTTCATAAACAGCGCACTTCAAGATAAAGATCTCTGAACTAAACGGAAGTATTCAGTTCAAATCTTGTATCTGTAACTTCGATGAAGTTGTGTAAACTCCACAAGTTTGTCCAACTACGGAAGATCTGATACCGAAAAAGACCACAAAGTTTAGTCAGTACGTTTCAAGTTTTCTCATTTAACAAACCAAACTGACACATTACAATACATTTTTAGGTAATCTGACAAAAACAATTCGTATAATAACCATGAAACATCGAAAACCTCATTAAAATTTTGGAAGTTTCCCTCTTGATCGAGTTTCTTAACAGGAGGAACGACAATTTTCGGTCTAATGTAATTTGTATTCATACAACTTAGTTGGTGAGAAAACCAATTATGATAATGAAATTTGTATACTCTGTGGGAATCTAATTTTCAGGAGGTGCTCTCTGACTTTCAGTGCAGATTATAAACTTCGAAAGCGTCTGTTTGTGAGAAGGCGAAACAGCCTTAACATATTAGGAGGCTTGTGTTATAATATTAATGCTAGTAGGTCTGTGCACATTTTTCCTACGTAGAAATTGTTAGCAGATGGTAAGCTGTTGCCAGTTGAAATTCGATTTAAACATTATCCCTGGAAATATTTCGGTCACATGTATGACTATTCACGAAAAAACGGAAGAATTATCAATAGCAATTAAATATAGGTGAAGTGCTATTTATCATATATATATATGAGGGTGATTAAAAAATAAAAGAGCTTTACACTTTCGAGGGAAAGGCGCACATAGGATTGTTTGATATAAAAATGTAGCCAAAAATCAATTTTTGAATGTTATAGTTACAAAAATTCTATTATTTGAGACAGGAAGGAAATATATAAACATTGTTATGGAGGCCAGTTTAATGCCCTAGGTTCACTATTAAATCAACACTGTCAGTCGTAAGATATACAATGTCCAAGTTGCTTGTGAAGTTCTCCTAGCTTTAAAAATATCACTAATTTCATTGGACATAAAAAAAGTTACAACAATGCACCTAATTGTTATAACTTTTTATGATGGATCCTGTTGATAAAGGTATGTTTTATTGAGTTTTACGTCTTTACTTTTTATATTATGGGTTAAATAACAATCACCAAAAATTACGAAAAGATGTTTGAAGTAACATTATAAATTAGTAACTTTGTTATATTTCCGGGCTAGTGCAATTAGAAAAAATAACAGTATCATATAGATGGGTGTTGTAAGATGTCAGCCTATAAAAAAAGTTGCAGAAAAGACCGTTTTTTAATTTATTTAATTTTTTCAACAATTCCTCAGAAATACATCGATTACAAAGTATAATGTTAAAATGATATAGATTTTTGGTTACAGAGATATCAAATTATACAAAAACGAATTGTGCGACATTGTACGACAGTACTTTTGTAAGCAAATCAACAAAACATTGAATATTTGGAAGAAAGACAATAAATTTGACGAGAATAGTTCGGGAGGCGAATATAATGGTAGTATTATTAATTTAATTTCGATAAATATATCAGTTTAACGTAATGTTATGTTGCATTTAATGTCAATTGACTTTAATGGCATATTTTTCCAAGAATACATTAAAAAATAAATCTCGCCACATTTTAGTATCTAACTGTAACTGTATGTTAGGCGGTGCGTCGAGTAGTAACGATTTAACAGTGTTGTCACAAGGTTACATTTTTTACATTTTTCATAAGTTTTCATGAAAACTTGTAAGTTGTATGTAAAAAAAGTTGTTAAGCATTTTTATGTAACTTTTGAAATGATTCTGCCTCGACTTTTATTAATGAGTACAATGGATAGTTCACTAAATGAGTCTAAATTATTTGGATAATTCACGAATTTCAAAAATCCTAACAAAACTACTGATTTATAATATTTACAATTAATTAGTAATGATGGCAGATCTCGACAATAAACGCTTCCTTCATCTCCAGAAATTACTTATTAGGAACTTAAATAATCATAATAAAGTATTGATATTGATCAGAGCATATTTTTGAGTACTATTCAATAATAGTACTAGTAGTTAACCAATTACAATTATTATTTCATTTAACTAGAATCTATTTCTTTAAGTGTTATTATTACTAATTTCTAATAATAAGTATCACGAGTTGGGATTAAAAAATGGTTTAAAATATATAGCTTTGTATACCCAGTTCTAAAAAGTTCGTGAAAAGCTAGGAAAATCAAATAAAATCACTTCCTTCTCACCATAAATGCTGCGTAGTACTCAAACTTTGTGACTAGGTTGCATATCAGTAAAAGAGCGTCATCAGCCAATTTGAGACGTTCTGTTCCTGCACGACAATGCAAGACCAAATAATAATTTGAAGCTCTTCTAGTATTAACCGTCTCCAAGTTTGTGCTGGCAGGCCAGGTCTTTTTCCTTGGGGATTCCATTTGATAGCAGTTCTAGCGATGACGTCTTTTGGCTTCATCGAAGTTTGACCTATCCACCCCCGTTCTGTTTTCGAAAATTTTACATGCCCCTCTGGTTGGTTGGTTATGTGGAGTAGGGCGATGTTACGTATAATATCGGGCTAAAGTATCTTTTGAATCTTTGTCAGACAATAGCTGACGAATATCTGGTAATATTTTTGTTGTTCTTTGGCTTTCGCAACCATATAGTAACAGGAGTTTAATGTTTGTATTAAAGATTCTTAATTTAGTTGACATTAGGAATGGGTGGGAATTCCATATTGACTTCAACTGATCGGATGCCCTTTGCGTCTTCATCTTGTTGACGAGACTTGTATCTGTCCTCTGTTCATGCTAATGATATTTCCTAACTATGTGAATTCATTTAGTTTCTACATATCGACGTTTACTACTGTGTAGAGGGTATTATTTATGGAATTACTGGACATTGATTTATTTAATCTTGTTGATTTTAATAGTTAAGCCTCTGTCTCTGGATGATGAGCTTAAAGTGTTAAGATAGACTTGCATATCAGTACGCGATTGCGTGATGAAACAAATACTTTCCGCATAGTATACGTCAAGCGTCCAACATAATACGCCCCCAAGGTCATTCCGGCAGCGTCATTCGTTCTGGAGGTACAGATATGGCTATGCCAGTATTAGACTATACTTTCCCGGAATTGGTTGGAAGGAGAAATTTTATTCCTCATCAGTTTGGAATAAATGGTGCGGTATGTCCCAATTTAGCGTTATGAACTGTTATACGATCTTAATAGTCATTGCCCGTCGCAGTTTGGTAACATCGATGGTAATCTAGATTAAAACATATTGTATATAAATGTAGATTCCATAGTTAGTCGTATTAATAGGCGGTGAAAATAAGGAGGTGTGAATTTAAGTTAAAATAAACCCAGCTATTTAAAAAAAGGCAAGGGAAACATAATGGATTTTATGTTAGTTGTGAGGGTGGTGAAGGTAAAAGAGAAAGAGGAGAGGGTAGAAATGAGGGCGTTACTACATAATAACTAACGGTGTGTGTTGAATTGGCGACTCATACTGATAGGGGTACTTAAAGTATAGTTATGATCGAGAGATCAGGTAACCTGATGGCAATTAGAGATGTTTTAGTGAGCAGACAGCTTATCCAGTTCTCATTCACAGCCTAATTTAACAAGCATACTATGGTCCTTAACCTTATCAAAAAACCTATATAACAAGTGGTTTTCTCAGTGGTGGGACAGTATTAATGTACTTTAGTATGCAATCTTATCAAATCACTTGTGGAATATTCTGCATATATTCTATAGAAAAGGGAGTGGAAGAAAACTCAGATATGGCAATTATTTTAAAATTGTTTTAACAAACTCAGTGGAGGAGAAAAGGTAAGTTACAATACAATATTTAATCACTTCATTGGCTTAGAAACAAACAGATTAAGAACTTTAAGCAACAGAACCTGACTTAAATCTAATAAAACAATTTCAGAAACTATTCCAACCAATAAACAAAAGTAACGAAATGGTTCATAATGAAATAACTGATACGTAACATAAATGGGTTAAATACTGAAATTCCGTTATAAAAAGACGTCAATGACAGAGTTGAAATTGTTAAAATTTAAATAAAAAATATTGAATATAAACAACCTAATGAAATTCTAGCATAATGTGTGGTTTAAAAGTTTTGCCCAAGGAAAGAATATTAAAATATAGCTTAGAATATCAGCTTGGAGTGGTATTGCTAATGCAGTAAACATTTATTATAATTTTTCCCCAGAGGTAAAGTATTCAGCTTTCCTGTACAATTTCATTTCTCAGTGAGAACAAAAATTAACTTTTAAAACTTCTTTGGCAGAAGCGAGAAACTTGGAATTTCATTTTGTACCTATCTCATTTTATATTTTCATAACAGACTACTTATGCTACTGTCGAGTCACCGAGAAACGTTTCATTAATAAGAACATAAAAAACAAAACTTCTAAAGAGTTTTGATAACTACAATGAACTTAAGTACTCAGTCTTTTGATATTATATTTTATGACCTTTAACCTTTTCATATATAAATAATATAAACAAATATCTTTTAACATCAAAAATGTAGAGATAATAGTATAGCTTAAGCGATTTCATTTCAATTAAAGAATTTATTGAGCTCTACTGGCATTTGGAATGAATTTTAGGTGGGTGATTCGTTTTTTAATGTAGGTACCTCAGACTGCTAGTGAGCTTTCAGTACCAATTCAACTTAATAGAATTGCCAGAGGACCTCATAACATACCTAGGCCGGTATTTATAGTCCGATCTTAAGCATAAGTTCGGCTTAAGCATAAGCTTAATAAGCAAGCGTTAACATTCACCGACACCGACATCTGTTAGGATATACAGATAAGAAAAAACAGGTCGATTTTTGTTTCGAGGGAGAAATTATTTGAGGTGAATTAGCGCATGGGCGCATTCAATGTTGTCGTATATCATTTGAAAGCCCTTTTTATGGACTATACGGTCGTAATAAAAAATTTTATTGCAATTCCTGTACATGTAATAATTAAAGAGTATTAAAAAAATTTACATTACAATACAATGCCTCTAAATCAAATGTTCAACGTGTCTTCCATTGACTTCCATACAACCTTGTCTGAAAGCCGTCTCTGACATGGTTCATCATAGTCGGTGTTATCTAACGACACTCCGCTATAGTTCGTTGGCGTAGTTCGTCCAAATTCTCAGGCTGAGTCATAAAAATTTTGGATTTAACATGTCCGCATAAAAAATCCAAAGGGTTCAGATCAGTGATCGGGCAGGATCTCTTCTTCCAGTCAAGCGACCAGGGTATTCCAAATCGAGGTATTGACAAACTGGTGCGGCGTAGTGAGGAGGAGCTCCATCTTGTTGGAAATGCAATTGCTCTTCATGTAGTTCATTTTCCAATTTCCTATTATCAATGCATTAATTTTATTTTGATAAATTTCACCATTTAAATTACCAGGAATACACAGGGGGCTATTTTTACAATGCAGAACTACTAGAAAACTAAACGGACCTTAACTAATGTTGCCATATTTTCTGTTGTGTTGTGTTGTGTGTTGGAGATTATTAATAAACATTGTCTTAAACGTCCTTTCATTTAATAGGAATTGTGGAGGATTTTTTTTGTTCTGTTCAGTTGAATAATGGGTTCCAAATAATCTACAAACTTTTTGACATATGTTATACAACACCTTTTTATTTATACTCATCAGTTCCATCAAATACCGGAATTTCTCCATTGACTTTTAATGAATATTATCGCTAACAAAGGGAACATCAAATATCTATTTTTCTCTGCCTCAAACAAATTTGTTTGCCAATAACGAAATGCAAATGGAGGTTTATGACAATAAAATAAAACATTCCCTGGAATTAATCATTTTTGAAAAGTTTCAATTTCTTTCGGAACAATATTACAAAGGTTTACGGCATATATGAGGTAAACAATCAGGAGGGGAAATGCTTGGAGCCATATAACAAAATTTTCCTTTGTATTCAATATGAAACAACATTTCGTACAACTTAAATATTTTTCTTTGTTATTATATTTTGTCGGACTTCGATATTTGAATAACGAAATGACATTTTGGAACAATCGGAATACTTTTGTTAACATAGTGGTTTGAGAAATCTTCCGAATAAAGTTTTATTTTTTTTTCAGGAAAGGAGTGCGGACGTTTTTTAGAGGAAATATGTGCACGAACGAACATGTGTACTAATTTTTTTGCAGAGATTACAAAATAAAAAAGTACACAAGTAATATAGTGCAGCACCTTCAAAAAAGCCGAAATCACTTACAAATATATATTTTTTTCTCATTTTTTTTGTATTTGGTAAAGCTGGTTTATTTAATGTTCTAATAAACTAAAAAAATTACATATATCCATAATATGTTGTGATCAATGTTATAAAATTTTAGGAACTGCAGATATGGCTCTTCTACTAGAAACCCATGATCACAGCACAAATTCAAATGTAAAACCCTATGCGTTTTTTATAAGAATAATTCAACTTGAACTAATTTTAATATATTCGTTTTTATAAGCGCCTGACTTATGCCTGGTTGTGAATTATAAAGGTAGAAGGGCATTTTTGAAGAAAATTTATTAGTTGTAGACCAAAATTTTCAAATATTTTTATGTGTTCTTGAGAAATAACACAACAATCGAAATAAAAATCTGTATATTCAATGAAGAACCAAACGTTTCCAGATCTATTCAAAAGTTTGATATATAACATTTAAATGCCATATATCAAACTTTCATTTTGCATTGTATATTTTCAATACATTTAAACATGTATTGAAAACGAGGTCAGAATGGACCTGGAAACGTTTGGCTCTTCCTTGAATATACAGAATTTTGTTTCGATTGAGGTGTTGTTTCCCCAAGGACACATAAAATTAATCAAGAATATGCACAAATAACATTTAGAAGACACAAATGTCAAGACGCACACCCTATATTTTATGGTACTTTTAAATAGACTATGATATACTCATATTTCCATACCTATTTTTATACCAACCTCTACTTTTTATAGTTATGGGCATACTTTAAGGCTCACAGACTTTAGAAGTTCTGTCCTTGGCAGAATTTTGTCTCCTGGATAGCAAATACTAGATATGTTGACACCATTTAATTTAATCCTTCGAAAATCTGCTCAGAATTGATATTAAAAAGTGTTAAGAACAGTACAGGTTTTTTGACTGTTGTAGAAAATATTTTTTCCGTTTATTTATTTTAATTTACAATCGATCTGATATCGAAAAACTATAAGTCCTATGGAAAAAATTCAGAAGAACAACTTTATTTTTTTTTATTTTTATCTTTTACAAATAAATTTTTTTCACGAAATTTAGTGAAAACTTACCTTTTTATGTCCCAAACACACTAATTATTTTTATTCAAAATATTTATTTTTTCACCTTATTTTGAACTAATATCGAAAAAGCAAAGTCAAAAATTCTGACATCAGTGTAAAAAAATTACATTACTATGATAAATGCCCTTTTAGGAATTTAGATGTAATTGCAAAATATGTTGAGAAGGTACTTCCATTTTGTTAAAATTATATAGATGTCTCTAATATGTTTATTTAAGTTAAACTAGCCTGTGGTCGTAAATCGACCAATTAAGTCTATAAAGTAACAAAAAAATATAATATATGAAATTTCTTAAATATAAACTCAGTTATTAAACGATAGAATAATATAACAAATAAGTAAAGATAAATAATAATTACATTTGAAGGAAATGAAGTTATGAAGTAGATTTAGTAATTTAATATATTAATGTGGATTTACTGTTCCACAAGGTCCGTGCATCATATGTTTTGCAACATATTCATGTAATTTTAGGTTTGTTCGAACATCTGGAATTTCTGCACATACGACTTTATCAATATCAACAGCACCAACTACTTTATCAATTTCACACAAAGTGATTAAAATGTGAGCATGTGGCAATCCTCTTTTTTGAAATTCTGTGGTATAAATGATTGCCTCAACTTTACCAAAAATGTGATTCGTTAATATTGCATGAAATAATCCTTTTAATTTGACATTGAATACACGCACAATAATTTCTGGACGGAAATTAGTAGATTCATTTCGATCAATATTGTTAATGATTTCTGGCCAATTAGGATTGCAAGTCATTGTAACAAATAAAGAAGGTTTCCCAAAATGTTGTACGATAGATATTGCGTCCAAATAATTTTGATACTTGTTTCTAGGAGAACTCGGGTTCCGTTCCAAATGATCCATTAAGTTGTTATATATTTCGGTCCTTATAACAGACTGATTCTGTCGTATAAAATGAAGTCTTATACCTCCAATACGTACATATATATCAACAATCCACTGCAGAAACAGTTTATGCGAATGATGCAAAAGACTAAAATCATCTCTAACTGAAAGACTATAGCATGCGTATTGCAACATAGTAACTTTATTTCTGGGCTGTCTCGCAGTAGATGTATTTGGTGTGTTATGTAACAAATTAACATGCCATCCAGTATCTCTAATAGGAAATAATAACGGATATACCAATGAATCCAATGATGAATCTAGAACTGAAATGTTTTTACTCTACCATTATTTTTTGAAAAAGAAACTATATTTCACCATCAACAGTGCTAAAAACAACAGCAACATCAGTTCAAACTGCATGATTGTAACGTCGAAGGTCAAAATTTTTATTAACTGTAATCATCATGTATTCTTACTTCTCATACAAAAAACTTTCATTGTAGTGAAAGAACGCACAAAAGGATTAACCTGTTCCAATTCTATCAAAATTTCACGCATTAAATTATTATTGCACGACTGATTTGATGGTTCCTGTAGTCTATAGTTAGAGCAGTATCAATGTCATAAAAATATAACTGTCCATAACGAGGTGATCGCACGTTCGTAGAAGTCATTGATCCAGCTCTATGAAAAAATATCGTGTATCTTAAAATGATACGCTCCACGCAATACTGTATCTGAAATGTTAGCTTCAGAACTGACCATCGCAAACGCTGAATTGTATTTAGGAATATTATCAAAATAATTAATTGATTTATTTTTTTTTTGATGATTTGATCATTTGAAGTGAGTCCCTGATAGAGTGCATTAAAAAATACATTTTGTGATAATGGTGGTAAATAAACTTTTCCCTTAAAACAACAGGAAGTGAACGCCGTTCTATCGTGTAAAGTAATTTCAGATTCGAAATGTTTTGGATTACAAAATCTACACCGTAAATTCATCAAACCACAATCATAACTATTAAAATTCATTGGAATTACATTAAATGCACATTTAAATGCATCTCTCAAAACAACAGAATTATTATTAGAAATATCTACTTGTGCTACATTATTTCTATTCCGTGGTGTATCATTATTTTGATTTCGATATCTTTGCCGTTCAACCCGATCCGTTAGTGTTCCCCTCCAGAGCATAATGTAACGCTAGTTTTGCTAAGCGAAATCTTCACTAAACGCTAAAGTGCATGGATTAAAAATTGGGAAATTTTCTTAAATTTTCTGTTACTTAACGTAGAATTTTTCAAATTCACTCCACATAACTCGAAGAGTTCAAAATAGTATTTTTTGTTCAAACAGAAAACTTTCAATGTTAGCTTAAGGTAGTTGTTCACAGGGGCCGCCACCACAAATAAATGAAACAGAATACCTGACTTGCATGATTTGTTTGTGTAAATTTGTTTTATTTTATTTCAAATATGAAAAAAATTGTTGTACCTATATCATATCTCATTAAAAAATATACACCAATTTTCTATTGCTTTTACAGTAGTGTAAAATGACATTCTCGACTTAAAATTAACTAAATCAATTTAAAAGATCTCCTGTCTAATAAAACTGCAAAATAATTTGATTTATTTTACTATGTAAGTTATGTACAAATATTTGCTATATATCACATCGCTAGTGTTTTACTACCGTGTCATAAAATAATAGGTACACATAGCTTTTCCAAAGATTTGTCATACATTTATTACTTTCAAATAGTCAGTTATACAAAAGTAACAATTCTTCATTTCAGTCAAAACCGTTTGCATCTGCTTTCAACAAAATTGAACGTAAGTGTTTACGAACATGTTCTGAGTATATATTTCAGTATAATTGAATTCCCATATTCAGCTTGAGAGGATCTGAAATCAAATTTATCAGTTAGTTTTAGAATGTCCAAAAATGGTTGAAAAGGTAACTTACGTAAAAGTTTGCGGATCTTTTTATAGATGCGAAAAATTTCCTGATAAGTCAGATTAAATTTTATTAATTTTAATCTTATTATCGTTTACGTTTATCTAAACAAATTGTGTTAGATATCAACAGTAATGAATGTTTAAAAGTTTACACTTTATTTAGCAAATATAAACGATTTACACGAAATGACTTTTCTGTCAGCAATGTAAATGTCAAAGCAAACCTTAGGTGAGTCTCTGGTTCATAGATGGCGCCATCTCAAATAATTTATTTTTTAATTTACTTATTTTAAAAGAACTAAATAAAAATTCCCTGTGTATTTTGCACATCTACGGCACATTACCTTTCGAATGTTATACGTTTCATTACCCTCCTTTCAAAATAAAGGCCGTAAAAGGGGAGTGCGTTTAGGCCTTCACGTATTAATAATAGTATGATTGGTATTAAGTTGAGAAACGGAATACGAAATTTGCAGTGCCAAAATTTTGTGTGGTTAAACCTGCGGAAAGACATAAAGGCAAAAATACAAAACCCATCGAATATCCTAACCTTTTTTCATTTTCTGCTCCAATCTCAGAACTTACAGTACCTGAAACTCATACAAAATTTTGAGGTATAAGAATTTGAACTGTCACAGGAATCCCCAAACCTTATTTACTTACCTTAGAAGTTCGGGCAACTCTCTATATTTCCAATTTTTTTCAAAATTTTAGGCTCAGTAGTTTCGGAGATCAGGGGTGGGAAGGGTAAATTTTGGTATATTTTCGTTAACATCTTTTTAAATAATTTTTTTTAATATGAAAAAAATATATTTGTGTTCCTCAGAATGAGATCTTTCATTTGATATATTACATGATGCGTTTGAAAAAATGTTTATTTTTAAATTTTTATTTAATTCTATAATTTGCCCCCCAAAATTTACATTAATGGTTTCTCCTTAATTTTCCTGTAAAGTTCGGGCAACGCTCTATATTTCCTATTTTTTTCAAAATTTTAGGCTCAGTAGTTTCGGAGATCAGGGGGGGAACGGTCGATTTTTTTTAGTTCCCCCCCCCAGAAGTACCCCTAAAATCTTTTTATTTTTCTTTTACTATATGTACTCCTGATAGGGTCACCAAACTATACATTGATACCAAATTTCAACATCTTTTAGGAGAAAATGGCTGTGATGTGACAGAGGCTGAAATCCGGAGTGATATTATAAGGGTATCCGTATATTGTATATACGGAATTCTAAAAACGAAATTACCAGATATTTTTTGGGACTTCCAAGGCTCAACTAATTTACATTTACGAGCTTGCTGTTAAAATTATGTCAGTTAAACTATTATTTACGTGATGGCGTTTGTGGTTTACTGTTGAATTTTATGTCACTTAAAAATCTCTATTTACTTGTGTAAAAAATCTACATATTTTTTCATTATAATACCAATTGCCGTTCATATTACTGTTCGTAACAAATTGTGAACTTCTGTTAAATTAGATTTTCCATTTTAGAGTCTTCGTTGACAGTTTTGATTTACTGAAATTGAAATAAATTGGAGAACGTTCATCAGAATAATTAAATTTGGTCGGTCAAATACGAAAGTAAAATGCGAAGGCAGATCATTAATGAAGATAAACATCAAAGAAAAGCCAACTAATTCATTCCAGTTTTTTTGTATTTTAATTAGCTTCGGTTCTTTTTAAAAATAATAAACGTCACCAAAATAACATCAACTACAGATGTATTACGAGAGTGCGACGTAAAGTTTGTCTTTGTTCTTCTGGTTAATCGCTTCTTAAATTACTCCACAGAAATCCTCAGTGTCATAACTTTTTAACACAATTATTGATTTGAAATGACATTACCCCAAATTAGTTACTCCACAATATTTAAAAAAACCTTTTAAATACGAAGTATTCAACCACAAGTTTTTCCTGTGAATATGTAACAAAAATGTCTGATTGCATTTTTACACCGTGAAGGACAGTCGTCTAGAATTAGGATATTAATCATTCACAACAAAAACCATTTATGAATGAAGAAACGGGTGGCAACAACCAATCCTATAACGCACGATTAAATTTAAAAGAAGCACATAATCGTTAGACAGACAATATGATACTACGAGAACAATCAAGAGTAACTGGGATATGGTATAAATGAGGACGCAGCAAGGGGATAAAATTATTATTCATTTCAGGGGAACGAACAACTTGGGGATAGTTGGACGATTTGTACGAGATCTCCACAGGGTGATTATAATACATTACTAGCTCTAGTAATGGTACTAACTTTTCGAGATTTTGCAATCCATTGAACGCAAGACAATATATTGTTTCTAGTCGAGAACCTTTATCAGTTGCGCTCCCCTCAACTGATCGAATTCTCGAATAATAATTAACTTATATACTACATATAACTGAATTTATTTATTTTATCGTGAAATGTATTCCGACATTCAGATCGTTGGCACAAGCAAATAAACTGCAGGATGTAAACTTTCAAAAATTAAGTAGTTAATAATATTTTTTGGTAATTTCAAGTTATCGTATATTCATTGAACCCTTTTCATCTTGAAAAAGTTGCTGAGCGTGAATGAAAATATAGATTAATGGAGTAAAAAATAGATACTTGGATGAAAAAAGATTATCGTTGCCATCGGCAACAGATTGCAACAATAATTTCGAACTGATGTCAGTTTTCTGGATTTTATCATTTAAATAATGACAATAAGAATATATTGTGGAATACAATGCTGTAACTGTAGCTAACACAAGATGAAGAGCATGAAAAACTAACATAAATGAAGTTTAGTGGGTATATGGGCTAAACTTCATTTATGTCAATTTTCATGCGACTTACGTCGAAAGTCGCATTTAATTATTCTGATGAACGTTCTCCAATTTATTTCAATTTCAGTAAATCAAAACTGTCAACGAAGACTCTAAAATGGAAAATTTAATTTACCAGAAGTTCACAATTTGTTACGAACAGTAATATGAACGGCAATTGGTATTATAATGAAAAAATATGTAGCTTTTTTACACAAGTAAATAGAGATTTTTAAGTGACATAAAATTCAAGAGGAAACCACAAACGCCATCACGTAAATCATAGTTTAACTGACATAATTTTAACAGCAAGCTCGTAGAAGTAAATTAGTTGAGCCTTGAAAGTCCCAAAAAATATCTGGTAATTTCGTTTTTTTTTTTATAGTGTGAATACTGATGATTAGTACATAATGATGTCAAATCAAATCAATCAATCAAAATTTTGATCGCAGCAATTTTCATAAAGAAAAGCTGGAAAAACCGATATATAGTGAGTGGTTAAAAAAATCATAACTTGGTTGTAATATCAGTTGAAAGCTAATCTGCATCCTAATGATAGCTAATAACTATGAGATTAATAAGGCTGTTGAATTTTGTCTGAAAATGAGTTGAATTTTGTTCTAATTTACCAGAAGTTAAGAATTTGTTAAAAACAGTATTATTAGTGACCACTGGTAATTAAATGTAAAAATGTCTATATATATATATATATATATATATATATATATATATATATATATATATATGTTTTAGGTGGTTTCCGGGAATTCACCCGCGTAGTTGATACCTGATCCATGCCGGGATCGATGGTAAAATGACGACGTTTCGGCAGAGTCACATCGACATAATGTCGACTTCGTTGATCTGTTATTTTGACATCAATAATCAAATTCCATTGCTTCAAACGGAAACTCAAAAGCTCTGCGTTACTCTTCGGCAAATTCAAACCTATTTTTAAGGCATTGAGCCTTCTAAGGTAAGTAAATAAGGTTTGGGGGTTCCTGTAACAGTTCAAATTCTTATACCTCAGGTACTGTAAGTTGTGAACTACAAGAGATTGGAGCAGAAAATGAAAAAAGGTTAGGATATTCGATGGGTTTTGTATTTTTGCCTTTATGTCTTTCCGCAGGTTTAACCACGGAAAAACTGTGGCACTGCAAATTTCGTATTCCGTTTCTCAACTTAATACCCCATACTATTATTAATACGTGAAAGCCTAAAAGCACTCCCCTTTTACGGCCTTTATTTTGAAAGGATGGTAATGAAACCTATACCATTCGAAAGGTAATGTGACGTAGATGTGCAGAATATACAGAGAATTTTAATTTATTTCTTTTAAAATAAGTAAATTAAAAAATAAATTATTTGAGATGGCGCCATCTATGAACAAGAGACTCACCTAAAGTTTTCTTTGACATTTACATTGCTGACAGAAAACTCATTTCGTGTAAATCGTTTATATTTGCTAAATAAAGTGTAAGCTCTTAAACATTCATTACTATTGATATTTAACACCATTTGTTATTTTCGCTTCTATAAAAAGATCCGCAAACCTTTACGTAACTTAGCTACTCAATCTTTGGACATTCTAAAACTTCTTGATTTCAGATACTCTCAAGCTGAATATGGGAATTCAATTATACTGAAATATATACTCAGAACATGTTCGTACACACTTACGTTCAATTTTGTTGAAAGCAGATGCAAATGGTTTTGACTGAAATGAAGAATTGTTACTTTTGTATAATTGACTATTTGAAAGTAAATGTATGACAAATCTTTGGAAAAGCCATGTGTACCCATTATTTTATGAGACGGTAGTAAAACACTAGCGATGTGAGATATAGCAAATATTTGTACATAACATAATGGCGGCACTTCACTTGGGGTAGCGTATTCATATATTTGCTATATTTGTCCAAAAACGGCGTTGTGTGGAGAGGTTATTCGGTATTTTTTCTTTATTTGAACAAATAAGTCGAATACCGCTAAGAGCAAATACGCCTTACCGTCCACTTGTCGGTTTTCAATACACTTCAAAGAAGTCAAATAAGCCAAATATTTGCTTTAGCCGTCCACACTTGGTTCATATAGTTGCACGCGGCGCTCCGATCGTGATCAACTAGTGTTGTTTTTAATGGCAAAGTAGTGTTTGTGGCAAAATGGAGTGGTCGAACAATAACATTATGAAGTTTCTCGAGTTGTACCAAATGCATCCTTGCAAACAAACCACCCACGAAAATAAAAACAAAATAAATGATGCACGGATAAATATCCAAAACAATATGGGACAACCATGCACAATTGCTGATTTAAAAATTTAAAAGAAGCTGCTGTTGCTGTCAACGCATCCATGACTGTATCGTTCACTGGTATTCAAATATATTTGGCATTTTTGGGTGTTTTGAGATATGTGTGGATGGCTTGTTTGGAATATATGCGAATATATCAAATATTTGGGCGAATATAGCGATACAAAACACCAATACGCTAACGCCAAGTGAAGTGCCGCCATAACATATCAAAGTAAAATTATTTTGCAGTTTTATTAGACAGGAGGTTATCTTTTAAATTGATTTAGTTAATTTTAAGTGGAGAATGTCATTTTACACTACTATAAAAGCAATAGAATATAGGTGCAACAATTTTTTTGCATATATGTAATAAATTAAAACAAATTTACACAAAAAAGCATGCAAGTCAGGTATTCTGAATTTCATTTATGAAAATAGATTATCGTTGCCATCGGCAATAGATTGCAACAATAATTTCGAACTGATGTCAGTTTTCGGATTTTATCATTTAAATAATGACAATAAGAATATATTGTGGAATACAATGCTGTAACTGTAGCTAACACAAGATGAAGAGCATGAAACACTAATAAATAAAGTTTAGTGGGTATAAGGGCTAAACTTCATTTATGCCAATTTTCATGCGACTTTCGTAGAAAGTCGAGTGGTAGCGTAGTCGAATGATTTCGACAATCGGGCATTTGGGCCACTCTAGAATGCCACGTGAAATGAAATTTTGAAAGAATTAAGTGATCTGTTTTGCTAATATATGAATGGGAAATTGATCTGAGCTAGACATTTTTAAACTGACCTAACACTTAGAAAAGGAGAAAATTTTCAGTTTCAAGAATATATCAATGAATTTCATTAAAATTCAAATGCATTTGAAAAATGAGAGAAGTAAATTTATGATCAAGGAAAAAAATAAAATCATGCAAACAAAAATTGTTTCTCGATTTACTTTCTTCAATGTTTTAATATTATATAAATAATATGCTTATTATTATGAGAAAAATTGATCTCGAGCAAGAATTTTTGTCTCTGTCAGCTTCATTGTTTTACTTTTTCGCTACTCTAGCAACTTTGGACATCTAATCAATGAATATTGTTACGAAATGTACCCAAAGTCGACGCTGTTTCATTTCAGTACGACAACAATCGCTTTGAGATAAAAAAATTGTTCTCTAAATGACTCGACAGCTGTAGGAGTGATGACTGATTTTACTGGAGAATTCGACGCTGGTTTTATAAAGGAAGCAGGCCACGGTCGCGAGTTCAGTTGAGCGAAGAGCTTATATGAAAAATTGTTATTGTGATATTTGAATCAGCTGTTGTATATTCGATGTAAATAAAAGTTTCTAGAAAAGTGAAAGTGAATATTAGTTTTATAATTTTAAATTAAACCCACGGACTTTACAACAAATTTACCCACGCGGGCCTTGAGGTCGTATCGCGTCTTCAGCCGGTCACTGGTAGCCAACATCTGCGTTCGGGCTAATTCGTGTATTGCCAGCATGTTATGCCGGAGCTAATCGGCATAATCGTCGATGTCTTGGGAAGGTTCTTCGGGGGAGCCAAATGCCAAATCACAGGGTAATCGCAGCTCCTTTCCGAATAGGACCCTGGCTCGGGTCAGGCCTGTACTATTATGTACAGCAGAGCGATATGCCAAAAGGAATAAGGGAATATGCTCATCCCAATCACGCTGGTTATTGCTGACGACCTTGGATAGGTGTTGTTCCAAGGTCCTGTTGAATCTTTCCACCATTCCGTCCGACTGTGGGTGTAATGGTGTTGTTCTCGTTTTCCTGATCCCCAACATCGTACAGACCTTCCGGAATACATTCGATTCGAAGTTACGCCCCTGGTCTGAATGTAATTTCATCGGTACGCTAAACCTGCTGAATAGTTGTTCTACTAGCACCGTCGCTACCGTGGTTGCCTCTTGGTTGGGTATCGCACATGCCTCAGGCCATTTGCTCAAGTAATCCATTGCGACCAGAATATATTTGTTCCCCTCGGGAAACGGACCGGCAACATCGATGGCAATTCTTTCAAATGGGACGCCCACATTGTACTGCTGCATTCTGCCCTTGGTCCGGGTCTTCGGCTGCACAGATGGCACATTTGCGACACCAAGCTCTGACGTTTTCGAAGTAATTCACCCAGTAGTACCGCTGGCGAACTTTGTCAAGGTTTTTATTCATGCCCTGGTGGCCTCCGGTAATTCCATCATGTACTTCGGTCAGGATGGCTGATACCTTTTTCTTCGGAACTACCAGTTGGGACTTGGTTTCTCGTCCATCAGCGCTTTCCCAAACTCCCTTGAGCATTCCATTGTCTACTCTTAGAGAGTCCCATTGAGCCCATAACGATTTCTGCACGCCGGAGTATCTAGCTACCTCGTTCCTTCGTGGCCTAAGTGCCCCTCTCGTTTTGAGTGACAGGATTGGTTCGATGTCTGGATCAACCATTTGGTCCTGGATGCACTGTTCCGTTGTCCAGTCTTCATTGGCCTGCACTCGGATCTGCTTGATGGAGATACCCTCTCGCTGTTCCGTCTTCAGACAATGTCCGCATTCCGCTCTACAGGGTCTTCTGGATATTACTGTATTGTATTGCTGTAATTTCTCCATCCATCTGGCCAGTTGTCCTTCCGGTGTCTTCATGTCCAGCAGCCATTTGAGTCTACAGCCCTTATTATTGCAAGAAGTTCTTTTCTGGTGACGCAATAATTTCTTTCCGGTTTCGAGAATCCACGGCTGTAATACTCGATCACTCTCTCTTCACCATCTTGCACCTGGGATAGGACGGCCCCCAAACCTGTGTTGCTGGCGCCGGTGTCTAAGCTGAACTTGCCGGACTGTGTAGGAAAGGCTAGGATTGGGCTGGAATATAGTGCTGCCTTCAGTCGCCTGAATGATGTTTCGCAATCCTGATTCCAATGGAAGGTCTCTTTCTCAGTGGTCTGCCGATGTAGAGGGGCAGCGATGGTGGCAAATCCCTCAACAAAAAGCCGGTAGTATGAACAGAGGCCCAAAAAGCTTCGGAGTTTATGTTTGTCTCTTGGAACTGGCCAATCACGAATGGCTTCTATCTTGTATTCGTTGGTGCGAATTCCTGACTCGGACACTACGTGGCCACTTCTTTTTGGAACAAGGAACACTTCTTCGGATTGAGTCTCAGGTTGGCATCATTAATTCTGGAGAATACTTCGTCCAGGTTCTTCACATGGTCGTCGAATGTATGATCCATGACTAGAATGTCGTCGAGGTATACTAAGCACGTCTTCCATGTCAACACGCTCAGTACATACTCCATTAGCCTCTCAAATGTAGCGGATGCATTACATAACCAAAGGGCATGACTGTGAACTGAAACAGCCCTTTACTGGTTGAGAACGCTGTCTTCTCTCTGTCGTTTCCGTGTAGACCAACCTGCCAATATCCACTTTTTAGGTCTAGTGTGGAGGACCAACTGGAGCCTGCTAATGTGGCCAAAGTGTCATCGATTCGGGGTAGTGGATAGCTGTCTTTCTGCGTGACATCATTCAGCTTTCTGTAATCCACGCAAAATCGGGTGGTTCCATCCTTCTTTTTAACTAGCATGACGGGAGCGGACCATGGGCTGATGGATGGCTCAATAACTCCATTTTGTAACATGTCGATGTTTTCCTCGACTGCCTGTTGTTGCCCCAATGGTAGTCGTCTAGGTGGTATTCTGATGGGTTGAGCCTTTCCGGTATCTATTCGATGCTGGATGATGTTGGTGCGGCCGGTGGTTCCATCTTGACTGTTAAAAATTTGCCAGTGCTTTGTGATAAATTGCTTGGCTTTCTTCTGGTTCTCTGGTGTCAGGTGTGTCAAATAGTCAGCAAACTGTTGTAGGAACTCTTTACTGGGCCCTGTCTCCTTCACCGACGTTTGGTACTCTTCTTCGCAATTGATGATGGTCTCTACTGGCTCGAAACAAGTTATCTCTTGACCATTGGCAATTCTGTTATCGTTGTTGGACAGATTCAGGACTCTGATTGGTATATCTCGTCCGGTTTTAACTATAGCCCGTCCAACTAAGTAGTCATGAGCTGAGTGTACGGGCTCCACCATTCCAACGCAGCTCCCAGGATTGCTGTCTAGCTGCCCATGAATAATCTGTTCCGTTCGACCGGGAATTCTCGCTGAAGACTTTGCCACAATTTTTATGGAGGTGACTGAACTGTTGACGGGCCGTGTCAATACAAATTCCTCATTTAGGAACCGAAGAACATCATATCTCCGGTCGAACATATATCCGTGCTAGCTAATTAGGTCCATTCCCAGTATAAAATCGTCCTCAATATTCGCTACCAGGACCCTATGCCGGATCATGTTGTCCCCTAGGCTGCTGCTATCTCTGCATAATCCCCGGATGGATACTGTCCTGGAGGCTGGTGGAGGGTGAGTCACCATTCGCCCCTTATGCTGACTGGTTGGAGTTTCCCTGGTTGGTAAGGTCGGTTTGTTGGCTACCCCTGGTTGGTGATCGTTCCGGTAGCCATACTCGGCAGTCACGTTGGAAATGTCCTGTCCGTCCGCAGCGGTAACATGCCACTCCGTTCTAATATTTTGTTCAGGCCAGCAAGCAGCGCCTGAAATGGTGACTCTGACTCTTCCTGGTTGAAGGAAACTGCTCGGACCCTCGGCTTGGACATGTTCATGACGGCCTCTACTTCCAAAGCTCGGGCTTCATTACTCTTCTTGACGCCACTCAGTCTTAAATTTCTTTGTACTTCCACATCTTTGATACCGTTTATGAAACTCTGTGTAGCCAACTGGTCTTTCGTTTCCTCTGGCAGGTCTGGGTAGGACAAGTGTACTAACCGTCTAATCTCTGCTTCGAATTCTTGGAGGCTTTCACCAGATTTTTGAGTTTTTCCACTCAGTTGGACTTGGTATACCTGACTCAAGGATTGATTGTCGTATCGCTTATCCAGGATGGCGATGATGTTGTCGAAATTGCCTTGTTCCCCGACTGGAATGCTTGGAGGAGTTCTAGGACCGGACCTCTTAACGAAATTACCAGAGAAGTAGATTTTTCTTGATTATCCCATCCATTAGCTGTAGCCACGGCCTCAAATTGCCGTTTATACATGGGCCAAGATGAACTGCCGTCGAATGTGGGTGGTTTACTAAAGGAACCTTTGGTACTCACGGTGTGCTGGTATTTTTCTCGCTGTAAGTCCTGTTGCATTTTTTTGATTTCTGTTTCCACCTTGTTTTGGATGGCACTGATTTTATCTTGTACTTCACTTACTTCACTTTGTACCGTGTTTTTAGTGGAACTGATTTCATATTTCACCTGGCTCTGGATGGAATCGATGTCATCTACTTTGATTTCAAGAGTCTCCACATTACTTTTTAGGATCTTTATATCGTCGTTTATTTCTTTTATGTCTGATTCAACTATTTGCATTCTTTCATTAATTGTTTCATTAACTTGCGATACTATTTGCATTAATTGTTCAGATTGCAATTGTCTTTTTTCTTCCGTTTTGCCTTGTTTTTCTTCAAATAACTTTTTAATTTTGTCGTTTTAATTCAATGTGATCTTCTTTTGTTCAAATTTCGAGAACAATCCTTAAATTATGTTGTTTTTCTTCCATCGTGGAAACAAGATTTTGTTGTTTTTCTTCTATCGTGGAAACAAGATTTTCTAATTCTATTTTACGTTTTTCATCAAAAGTTTTTTCTAACCTTTGTTGAATTTCTTCTTCATGTTGTTTTTCCTTCTTGTCACGTTTTTCCAGAATCTGGACTATTTTTTCGTCTAGTCCCTCGGTAACCTGCTTGACTATTTTTTTGGCAGTTTCGTCCATTTTTTCCATAAATCAAATTACGATTTTAACTGCACTTATAATCCTGTACTTCTGATCACCAAATTTGTTGTAAAGTCCGTGGCTTCAATTTAAAATTATAAATCTAATATTCACTTTCACTTTTCTAGAAACTTTTATTTACATCGAATATACCACAACTGATTCAAATATCACAATAACAATTTTTCATATAAGCTCTTCGCTCCATCAACTGAACTCGCGATCGTGGCCTGCTTCCTTTATAAAACCAGCGTCGAATTCTCCAGTAAAATCAGTCATCACTCCTACAGCTGTTGAGTCATTTCGAGAACCATTTTTTTATCTCAAAGCGATTGTTGTCGTACTGAAATGAAACAGGGTCGGCTTTGGGTACATTTCGTAACAATATTTATGTTTGAAAATTTAATAACCTGGAACAAATAAACTGTATTCTTGCTTGTCAGTTTTTAGACAATGTTTAGATATGTTTCATCTAATTTGTTAATTAAAATTAAATAATAGTCCCAAAAAATGAGTGCTTGTAGTAGCTATAGCAATATTTTTTTTTTGAAATACACCTGGAAATGACAGTGATGAACCTGCTATTATTGCCCAATATCGAACTAACAAAATCAAAAATGAAAGGATGATTTTTATCGTACATTCAATTAGATTTACTCTTGAAGTAGACAACTGCAATAAAGATTTTTTTCGTTGTATTGATTGAGAGATTAACTCATATTAATACTAGATACGAGTAGGTATTTACAGAAACCCAAAAAATAGCAATAGATGTTTTTATTTGTATTCAGATAACTATTTATACGTAAAAATGGTGTCACATAAACCTCATATATTAGAGAAAAATTAGTTTCGTTAGAAAATTAAATTTTTGAGAAAGATTCACGTTTCATAAAGGAAGTTTTAGAACACACTGAATATCCAAGAATCTGAAAAGTATTGATCAAATAAATTAAATAATATCACACAAACTGAAAACAACTCTGAAATTATAAACATTATTTCATATGGCTGTACTTTCGGTTTATTAGAAATAATTAAAGGTGTTGGGGATAAATACAAAGTAAAAATGGTTTTTAAAATAAACCACATTTACTAAGATCCATTTTAATCGTTTCGTACCACCTTCAAGATTCTAATATCCAGTTTCAGACAAGCAGGGAATGAGTGCATTTTCTTATATTTACCCTAATATCATTTAAAAGAAGCTTTTTAAATTTATGAAGAATATACACTTTCATTTTCCACACATAGACTTTTTATTTTATCTGCTTCAGGATTCGCTTGATTTTTATAAGAATACTTATGTATTTAATTCTCTAAATTGGCCCCCAAAAATTAACATTAGAGTTTTATTTTACTAATAAACTTTCAGGGAAGCCTTTTATAATCTTCTGTCTGGATTTTGAGCCTCTGTAGATTGGAAAATAAAGGGCAAAATAGGTCAAGTTTTAAATTATAAATTATTAAATCTGTTATTCAAATTATTTAAAAATACAAATCAAATATATTTTTCAAAATTTAGATAGTGTAGTTTCTAAAGTGGGAATTAAGTCAATGTTTAATATTTTTGTTAATATCTTTTAAACAAATGATTTAAAAATTTGATATATTTGTAATTCACTTAATGAGCCTTTTATCTGATGTATTACATGATGCATTTGAAAATTGAATTTTATATTTTCCATTTAATGTATAAGTTGTCCCTAAAATTACTATGGAGGTTTTCTAATAATTTTTCTTATAAATTTCAAGTACCCCTAATTATTTTAAAAATTTTAGGTAATATGGTTTCGGAAATAAAGCGAGAAATGAGAATTTTCTATATCTTCATGTTAATACCTTGTAAACAATTCAATTAATTTTAAAAATATGAAAAATATAGATTTGTATTCCGCATAAAGCGCCCCTTCAATTGATGAACTGCATGATGCGTTAAAAAAATTTTTATTTTCCCTTTAATTCTATAATTTGTCCCCCAATATTAATATTTGAGATTTCTTCGTATCTCTCCTGTAAACAAAAAAATTTATGTCGTATAGTTTGGGGAATAAAGAGGGAAATGGATATTTTTTAATATATTTTAAAATATTTATTTAAAAGATATATATTTGTATTCGTTATTATGAGCCCTGTGTTTTGATATATTACTTGATCCGTTAGAAACAATTATAATTTTTTCATTTCCATTTAATTTTATAATTTGCCCTTGAATATTGGGGGGTTCTCCTTATTTTTCCAGTATAGTTCAGGTTAGGCGCTATAATTAAATTTTTTTTCAAAATTTTCCAGCTTATGGTTTCGGAGATAAGGGGGGAATGGGTAAAATTTTTCATATTTTTGTTAATATCTTCTAATTTATTTATTTTAAAAATGTGAAAAAAATATATTTGTTTTCGCCATAATGAGCCCTTTTATTTGATATATAACATGATGCGTTAGAAACAATTTTAATTTTATATTTTCCATTTAATTTTGTAATTTGCCCCCCAAAATTAAAAGTAGAGGTTTCTCCTTATTTTTCCAGTAAACTTCAGTTCGGACCCTATAACTATAATTTTTTTCAAAACTTTACGATTTATAGTTTCAGAGATAAGGGGGGGATGTGTAAATTTTGGTATATTTTCTTTAATATCTTTTTAACTACTTTTTTTAATATGAAAAAAATATATTTGTGTTACTCAGAATGGGACCTTTCGTTTGATGTATAACATGATGCGTTTGAAAATATTTTTATTTTTAAATTTTCATTTAATTTTATAATTTGCCCCCCAAAATTAATATTAATGGTTTCTCTTATTTTTTCTGTAAAGTTCAGGCAACGTTCTATATTTTCTATTTTTTTCAAAATTTTAGGCTAAGGAGTTTCGGAGATCAAGGGAAGGGGAACGGTAGATTTTTTTAGATTTTCCCCCCAAAAGTACCCCTAAATTAAAAATTTCTTCTTTTAGGATATGTACTCCTGATCGGGCCAACAAACTATACATTGATGCCAAATTTCAACCTCTTCTGTCCAGTAGTTTAGGAGAAATTGCTGTGATGTGACAGAGGCAGAAATCCGAAGTAATATTATAAGGGTATCCGTATATTGTATGTACGGAACCCTAATAATGCCGGAAGTACTACTGCAATAGACAAAACATGTATTTAGAGTGTACCTTGTTTGCGAAAATAAATGAATAATGGTGAAACATCAAGGCATCTCCAAATAAGGAAAAAAGAACACCAATATATTATCTTGAGAAGACATATAGAGAGATCCAGATTGTAGTGATGGGTCGTTCGTGAATGAGTCGTTCAAAACGAACGACTCTTCTACATGTGCCATGAATGAGCGGCACAGTTTAGTCAACTAGTTCGTTCAATTCGCCATTAAAAGAGTCATTCAGCTCGTGCGAGTCGAGAGTCGAAACTCATCGGTGGTGCTGAACGTTCAAAGTTCAATCCCGACGTAGAGACTCGTTCAATCGTTCGATCGGCTCGGTCGGAGCAATGGGAAGAAATGAGCCGTTTGGCTGATGCGATGCAGGTATTGCTTTTAAATTCCGTCGGAAAATTTTTAACACACTTAACACAAGCAATGAGTGACTGAGACAAGGGGTTGTTATTCTTTTGCTGTGTTTCGTACGGTGCGGGTTGCAAGTTTTAAGTTTGTTTCATTTAAGGGTTTTTCAATATACTCTTTGACTTTTAATGTTAAACGAGATATTTCTCAGACAAAATATCTAACAAACTTTGTAAGATATTTGTGAGTTTTAAGCAGGACTATTAAGTTTAAGTTTCGCGAGTTTTTAAACGTTGCAATCAGTATATCGGATAGGTATGGCATCGAAAAAAAAGCGAAGTTTGGACAGTCTTTGAAGCAATTTCAAATAACCAAGCTAAGTGCAACTTCTGTTCCCAGATTTTTTCGTATAAAGGCGGATCAACATATAATCTGAATAGGCATCTCAAGAGTAAACATCCATCTATTTCTGGTAGCTTACATTCAAGTACTTCCAAAAACAGAAAGGTTGATGATGACTGTATAGCTGATACCTCAAATCGTATTAGATCTCAACAAGAGTTTCCGCCTTCCACAGGCACAGACTTGATAAAAAGTAATAGTATAGTTAAAAAAACACAGAAAAGTTTAGAAACATTTTTTTCAAAGCCAGTGACAAGTAAAAAACGAGAAGACATTAACGAGGATTTAGTCAAGACTATTGCGAAGAACTTTTTATCATTTTATCTAGTAGAAAGTGATTATTTTAAAGCTTTTGTGCGAGAGTTAAACCCTGGTTACCAACTACCCACGCGAAAAACTGTTTCAGATATATTGTTACCTAAGTATTATAATATTACAAAAGAAATAATTTTAAACAAAGTGCAGTTAGCAGAAGCTATCAGTTTAACAACGGATGGGTGGACATCTGTGACAAACGAAAGTTACATAAGTGTTACAGCACATTATTTATTTCAAAATAAGCTAGAATCGAGCTTATTAGACTGCTATAAATACACTGAGAGTCATACTGCTTCCAATTTATGTGACGAGTTGCAAAGAATTGTTCGGGATTGGCAGATAACAAACAAAATAGAGGCAGTTGTGAGTGACAATGCCGCAAACATTGTTGCTGCCATTAGACAAACAGGGTGGAAACACATACCTTGTTTCGCCCATACAATGAATTTAATTGTGCAGTCTTCCCTGGATACCATCAAACCTATTAGGCTAAAAGTAAAAGTAATAGTGGACTTTTTTAGACGTAGTTCACAGGCTGCTGAAAAGTTGGAACAAATGCAGAAACAACTAGAAATGCCACAACTTAAAGTTAAACACGACGTAGTTACGAGATGGAACTCTACATACGATATGTTTAGGCGAATTTTAGATATAAAAGAACCTTTAATGTCCGTAATAGCAGTTCATTATCAAAGTATCGATAATTTAACAAACAATGACATTAACATTTTAGAGAAATGTTGTGAAGTTCTTAAAGTATTTAAAGACGTAACCGAGGAAATTAGTGCGGAAAAAGAGGTAACTATATCAAAAGTTATTCTTTTTAGTGCAGCACTAACAAAATTTTGCAATAAATTTGTTAAAGATAATCCTGATTTACCAGAAATATGCAAAGTATTAGTAAAGTCATTACAAGTCAATATTCATAAGCGATTTAGTGATATAGAACAAAATAAAACATTCGCTGAATCTACCATTTTGGACCCAAGGTTCAAAAAGTACGGTTTTACAGACACAAATGCTTTTGATAGCATCAAGCTTCATTTAATTAATAACATCAAAAGTTCTGTAGCGGACAGGATGGATGACACTGAAACTGAAGTGGTTAGTGATTCCGAAAAAGAATCAGGCACCACATTAGAAAAGTCGTCCACTTTATGGGAAGACTTTGATACTGCAGTTTGTAAAGTAGTTTCCAATTTAAATCCAATAGCGGCAGGCATCCTTGAAGTGGAAAAATATTTGGATGAGCCGCTTTTACCAAGACAACAAGATCCGTTTATTTGGTGGGAAGAGCGAAAAAAAGTTTACCCTACGCTATATAAACTAATGAGAAAAAGACTTTGTATAGTAGCAACCTCCGTGCCCAGTGAACGGATCTTTTCGAAAGCAGGGCAGACATTAACTGAAAGGAGAAATAATCTGCATGGAAATAAAGTTTCCATGCTACTTTTTTTAAATGTAAATTTATGAAATCCTTTTTATTATGTTATTAATTTTGTTATATTTTTTATAGACTTCATAATAATAATATTTACTAACCTTGTTAAAGGTTCTTTTTTATGTTTTGTTTTTTAAATTTCTATTTGGGTTATAGGTAAGCATTATAATTTTATTTGTTTTGATAGTGTAGAACGTTTACACTTTCATGTTTACAGTTTATTTTATTTTTTCTGTTACCAAATAAATATACAAAATCCTTATATTTTAGCGTACATTAATTATGACTCAGCAAAACCTTAATATTAATTTGATAATATATATATATATATATATATATATATATATATACATATACATATTATAAATATCCTAAGGCTAAACGGCTGTGTGATTTAGGGACGACATCGTTCAAATGAACGACTCAGTGTGAACGACTCTTTTTGGTGAGTTGAACGAAATGAGCGGGCTCACTAAAAAGAGTCATAAAACCCAACGCTACCAGATTGGCAAATCAGGTACTAACTAATATTGATGTATAAAAACACAGTCAAGGAGTAAACCCAAACTAAATAGAAATTACAATTTTCTCTAATTTATACCTACCACTAAACTATTACTTAAGTGGTTAGTACAAGGGGTAAATCCTAAGTAACTGAATTCTAAATAACAGATTTCAAAAATAAAGTAGATTTTATATAATGCAAATATGTAAATTAGGATAATCCTTAATTACCTACCTACTTTTACGCTACATTAAGTAATGACATTTTTAATACTTATTTTATGGATTTTTAGAAAGTAAACTATACAATGAACTGTATGGAATAGGACCCTTATCTGATTTCATTAGTTTATTATTTTTATAAATCATAATGCTTTCGTAAGAGTCCAGTTCCCTATAATTATTTACTTGCTGAACTAATTTTAAAGAAGATAAATCTATAGAGTGGTTTTGTTCTAAAACATGATGTGCAACACTAGATTTATGCGCTCTTCCGTATTTCAAATGGGCAATATGCTCTTTAAAACGGGTACTGATAGATCTGCGTGTCTGTCCATAATACTTTAAATCACAATCATTACATTTGATTTCATAAATACCGGACTTCTCGAAATCAGCAAGTTTATCTTTAGGATTGCCCAACAATTTCTGTAGTATTGTAGTTGTTCTATACACTGCCTTCATACCAAGTTCTTTAAAAACTATCTTAAAGCTCTTAGTATAACAACTGTACGGAACCGAGACAAACTTTTGTTCTTGTGACTAATTTAATTAGGAAGAAACGGCTTCGGTTACGAATGAAGTGTCAACTTTTCGGAATGAGGAATTAGTCATTCCGATGATAATAAAAATATCACGATCCGGAACCTTCTATTCAGCAAAAAAAGTGTTAGCATCGAACACTCGAACCACATTGGAATGCCCATCGAGAACTACGAGAAAAATCGATGTTCAGCTTAGATGAATGGTGTAATTATTTCGATGTAAATTGTTTTCGGAATCAACTCTTGTAAATATTGGATTTTTATGTGTAAATAAAGTTTTAGAGAGTGAAAGTGAATATCAGTTTTAAAATTTAATTTGAACTAACGAGATTTATTGCAATACGTACGATTAAACACATAAGTGTATTGAAATATGAATAAACACCGAAAAACTAATTAAAAAATCCATAGACCTGCTTGCTCTTCGTTAAGCTTATAGTTTTCCATAAGAAGGTAACTAGTGCTCGGAGCAATTTTCAGAAATTGCCCTTACTACACTACAATTTTCAATGACTTCATTTGTATCCCAGATCATTGTGAAAGAAAGTAGTAGATTCTCTCTAAATTTGGAAACTGAAAATCAGATTTAGAAAGAATTAATTATTATCTACTATCAAATAAAGAGTTGCTTATTGTAAAATAAATGAAATAATAACTCCAAAAATAAATCCTTGGTATTATTTCAAAACCACAATTCACAATACTTTACTAGGAAAGACCCCAACAACCGTCATTTTTTAATTTTTTTTTCGAAAATATTTCTGAAGCATGGCCGTTTACCTACTCGTATGTCCTTGATTTTTTTAACACTCTATAGAAAGTGTGCAGTTTTTATCATCGCCAGCTGTTTATTCGGAAAGACAGTTTTAATCGTAATGATTTTTTTTGAGTAAATAAATGAAACGTTGTAACAATCCCATCATGTGACAATATAAAAAAGAAGTAATGAAATACCTAAATACAAATACAAGTAACCCACTGTCATCGCCTTCATACAAAATTAAGTTTTCACTGTTAGTGAGGGTCAAGACCGTGGGGCAGCCGCCTGTATGTGTTAGGTTAGGTTATGGTTAGGGAATCTGCAGTTAAATTAAAGATTATTACTTTCATGTCAGTAACCTCCATTTGTGATTTTTTACCTAATAGCCTAGAGACGCTTTTAAAGTAACGTAGACGCTCTTAGAGTCTAAAACACCCCTAATGCTTATGGTCTGGGGCCCCCTTAAAAGATGAAGAAGAAAAAGAAGACGGTAGTGTAAACTAAGTGAACAACTGTCCTTTTTATAATTACTGTACTGTACTACACTCAAAAACCACAGCTTCATGTGACCCAGCGTTTGGATTGACAACATAACACCAGTATTAAGTTACTTAGGATGGTTTGAGGTTGGTAGGAGAGTTATGAATATGAAATTATATATTTCTATTTATCTATTTCTTCAAATTCTTCATATACCTCATATCTCTACTTACATTTGTAAACATTGTAAATAGAAAACTATGTCTGTACTCTCTACCTATGTATGGCCCTATCTTTTTATTTGAATAAATTGAAATTGAATTTCTTTGACTTGAATAATAGAAAATACAAGACTAATGTTCGAGAGGCAATCAGTTGAAATGTCAAAAAAGTATACATCTATTTTGAAGATTAGATCTGTAACATTAACATTTGTTTGGAAAAAATAAACATTAAATATTCTTATATATAATACGTATTGACCTTACTTAAATAATTAAATATTTACCTACCAATTTGTCATTCCCGAACAACTATTGCAAAGCCTTTGTGTTTATAATGAGTAACTAGATTATTAATAAAACAAACTAAAATTATTTACAAGTTTAGAGTGTTCATACCCATATATGTTTTAAATTTCTTGAAAGATGTGATCTCTGAGTATTTTCTCTTCCATTTGTTATGTGAAATACTCAGATTTACTTTATCAGTTTTTTAGAAGGTAAGAAAAATTCTGGATAAGTGTTTGGGAGAGATTGAAGTCGAATAGTGATTTATGGCAGGTTGGGAACTTCTTAACGTTAGAGAAATCACGCATGGAGAATTTCAGAATGAAAAATAGAGGTAAAAGATACGGGTTCAAATCGACGGACTTGATTTAGGAATTGGAGAAATCTCATTTCGTATTATTTGCAGCTTTTATCAAAATATTTCTTTAAATTTGTTACACAATTTTAATATAAATGGGTTAAAAAATATATTGGCATCATCTTTTTGTACAATAATTTACAATGGGAATTCGTTTACCCAATCAGACTTTGAGAAATTTTGGCATTGAAAATTAATTATTTACCTAAAGTGTTCTTTGATGTCGACCATACACATATACACTCTTTACGTTTCATGGAATGCTAGTTATTTACAAAAAATAAAAACTTAATTTTTGCATCTACAGTATACCTTAACGGTAATTGACTCGGCAACATATCTTAGGTACAATGTTGCATTTAAGCTCCATGAAATAAATTCTTATCTAAAAAAGTTATAAAGGTAATTTTAATTAATTGTGAAAATGTATGAGACAACTTTTGTTTTTCTTAAACATAAATGTTCTTGTTATTTCAGACAGATTATATACGAAAAGCCTTTACATTCAGGCATTTTACAGCTTTCTATTTGGTTAGAAAATATTGGTCAGTCTCTAACCATATCTTTCCTTAATGGTTCCAGATGAATTACAATAGGGCTCTTTTTTCTCATTTTTGCAATAATATCTTCTTCCAAGCTAGACCTGGCTGGGTTTTCCTGATATTCTACTTAGGTTTATTTTTTACAAATATTTTTACCACTTCTGCTCACAAATCATATAATGATAGAATATAATTTTCACATCAGAATTTGCAAAACTGGATTTATCAGAATTTATTGAAGAACTTGAGCATTTATTCCTTGATGTTTCCTTGGACTTCCTTCGTCTTGAAGTAGTTGATCTGAGATCAACCATTTCAAGACGATGGAAGTCCAAGGAAACTTCGAGGAACGTGTTACAGTTTCTACAGCATAGCAAAAATGCCTTTGTTTTGTTTTCGCAGAAATTCCAGGATTTTCTCTTGATTATACTGTACTGATAGGCCAACAACGCGCATTGAAGGGCACGCTTTTTTTAGTTGTTCTTCCAAGCTAGTGGTCATATTTTTAAATTTCTCTATACAATCTGTATCCACAGTGAAAAGAATTCCTCCATTTGCTACGTATTTTATTTTACTAAGTGTGATTTGTTGTTCAGCAGGATCTATTACTTTTAATATTTCAAGTTTAGTTTGCGTACTTGGTTGTTTTTCATTTTTCGGCTTTATGACCACAGAAGAGACCTTCTTAGTTTTTGTGACAGCATCAGCGTAAGTAAATTTATTTTCTAAGGATACTGAGAGGTTGAGGTTAAAATCGAAGACAAAATTGTCTTCTATTTTATTACAAACGGCTTCACAAATTTCTTATTGAATGTCATCAATTTTTTGTGATAGAGACTGTAGGTCGGTACTAAATCCAGCACCAAGTTTGGCATTTCCAAAATATGCCTGGTACACTCTGTACAATGTTTACTGCTTCGTTGGGAACAGAAACACAATCAGCATGATACCGTTTTTTGCACAAACCACTACACGAAATGAATGGCCTTCGAGCAGGTGTGTCACAAAAACCACATTTCGACATTATTTTTATTCGCAGGATTTACACCTTTTCATTATCGGATTATTTAATTTTTTAAACACACTAATCGTCTATATGGATCGCGTTTTTCAATCACAAACTTATTACCATGTAAATAACACGATGACTGAAAACCGCAAATTATTATACGGTATGGAAAACTGGGGTGGGAGAATGCTAACGTTAAACAAGGACGGAACTGCTACTATATGCATGAGACGAGGATTGTCGTTTTAAGTACGTCTGTTTCACGAGCATCCATCGTGCATCGATCGTCACAGTCACAGTGCGACCGTCCTCTATTACGCCAGAACGAAAAATTAACATTTTTTCTGTTTTAAAAATGAAATAAAATAGATACTCTTAAAAATAAAATAAATTAGTAACTGTTAAAAAAATTGTCAATAAGAAATTAATCATTAACCTTATAATTATTTACAACATATCGTATGTTTTATTTTTAAGCGATTGGAATCGTCGGAATGTGGTGATAAGAAAAAAAGTATTTACCGCCCGAATACGTCCGAACTCGCGTCACACCGACTTCATTCTCCTGGTGCGTATTGCGTTGATTGATTCAAAATCGCATGGGATTCTACCCGACCCCAGAGAACGAATTTCCACACCTGTATACAGTTTACCAATGAAAACTATAAAAATAAGAGGAGACTATTTAAACACCTCCGTCCCGTACGACTTCGACATGAGATATATTAGTTCCCAAAAAGTGCTTAAACACTAACAAATCTTATTTATCAGTCATTCTTTTGGGACAGAGGTAGCAGTTACCACACTCAAATAACAGTTCATTAAGAAAGCTGTATTAGTGTAATTTCAAAATTTTGTACCGTTAACAAAAACTTTTTGTCAACAATGGTTCACTTTCGATGGATGATTAATCCCGAACATATATTTTCCTTCAAACTTCTGGGAGAAACAATTTTATCCCTCTATTGTTTGAACAGAAACCTTCAGTCATTGATTGATAAACTGTTATAAGCCGTCGAATGTGTGCAAAGTAAACGAACACATTGCGTACATTTTACGTCAGATAGATTTCACCCCAGCATAATATTACGAGCACAATCTCGATAGAATATCTGGAGAGGGATTTTAAGTATCAATAAACAGCAAATGAACACTTGGTAAATGTTTGTGGCAGCTTGTCTATGTTGGCAATAAAATATGACAAACGTATTCAGCGATCTCATGCTTAATTAATTATCTATTATTTTGACTAGTAAACTAGTAATCAAAGACCATTATTTACTAAATTATTAAACAAATAAGATTGTAATTATTACATAGGTATAAACAAAAATTGATGTCAAATATATTTCGTAAAATAATGGGTTGTATTCAATTATCAAAAACCGAGTTTGCTCAATAAACCTACACACAATGGTTGATATTTTTCAACCTCATTTTATAACTATAAGTTCACTCTACCTTTTATTTCAACCACCCGGTATATGCAACTGCTTTGAATATCTTTTGAAACCATGTCTATAATTATATTAAACCCCGTCCTATAATTCAAATATCCTAACTGCTTAGGCGTCTACAACAAATTTTTTATACACCCTGAATAACAATAATTAAACTCCACCCTTACTTCAAACACCTTGAATAAGCAACAACTTATGTTCCACACTATATAACTTTTTTAACCGCCCTATATTACTGTAATTCTAATACACCTTATATATCAACCATCCTGTATATTCAACATTTTTTTAAGCATTCTGTACAAGTTTAATTATACTCCTATAACGCAAATATCCACTTTGTATAACTACAGTTTTGCACCACTCTTATTTCAATCACCTTGTATACGCAACTACTTATGTGCCACGCAATATAATATTTTTTGAAACACCTAATATCACATGCACACATGCACACACCTACAACCGTATTCCATCTAGACAAATTCAACGACATAACAAATTTTCATTTCGATAAACTAATGGAATATTTTCTACCATTTCCGGTGACTATAAACCCGGTAACTTAACTTCGTCTCTAAAAGAAACTGACTTCAATTGAATCAAAATGGAAACCATTAGAAACACCCTGTACGAAATACTTTCATGACATATATTGACATTTAAACTAGATATTTATGATGAAAATTTGACATTTACATTAATGTTTACAGTTTTTTTTAACATTTTACCTATTTTCAGAAAAAAATTATGTTTTACGTAATAGAAAAATATACCGAATCAAGCTGTAATATATGTCTGTAGAATACAATTGATATTATTCAAATTTATTGAAATTCACTGAAATCTAGTCCCTTATTTACTTATTTTTCTGGTTTTCTGGAAAGCAGTAAATCTCATGTAAATCTCATGTTAAGTTTAGACAATTATATGGTACCTTTCTGTAATATTCCTTAATTAATTTAATGCAGTTTAAATCAGCAAAATTGACCAAGCCGTTTTTGAGTAATTACTCGTCATAATGGAAATGCTGTGGGACCTTTGGTGTGTAACAAATGTAAAAACACAGTTTTGCACCTTAACCTAACCTTAACCTAACTTTGGTTTACTCCTTGTTGATGACAACTTACGAGTTGTTGAAACGGCGTTGAGTGGTTAAAATAATAGTTTGATGTTAGGGTGCAAAACTGTGTTTTTACATTCGCTTAATAAGTCAGTTAATATCCTAACAATTTATGTCTCTTTGAAAATCTCTGAGAAGAAGTGTTTGTAAGACATAACTAGTAACCCGGCCGTTTTTCGAAAATACCTCCACCACACTTTGATATGCATGAGGATATATATGATAAAAAACATTAAGTATAATAATTAATTTAGTTTATTTAAATTTTAAAAATAATTAATATTAATAATATAATAATAATAATTAATTGTATAAGCAAAATCAACGATTTGTTTATTAATAATCAATAGAATTATTATCATCACAATTATAATAGCTATTATCGTTTGACTCTTCATTTTGATCTTTGCTAATGATTTTTTTCAACTTTTTGCTATTTGGTTATTGTAACACAATGGTTCGAGATTACTGTTCTCGTTCAGTTACCATACACATTCAATAGGTTGACACTAAATACAATTTGGTTCGGTACCATTTTGCAACATGGTATTTTTAAATATTGTTCGTTAGATAAAGGGTGAGAAAATCTTATGTAGAGGTTGAGCTTACTCTTTAAGGGATTGTAAGGAATGTTGTACATTTCAAAACTATTCTCTCATAATGCAGTAGAAATGGAGTTTAATTCGATATAATATAAAAGATTATAACAATTATTAAGCAATAGTAATTGTAGTAAAAGTATTTGTTCCAAAATAAAATTGGTATGCCAGATACTTCCGGCAGTTTTTAGACATGCGTACAAAGAAATTTTTTTAATCACATTAAAACAAGTGAAATTGACAATACAAGTGTCTACAGTGTAAGACCCTCTCTCACATCGGTTAAGTAGCTATCCTGTATCTTTTTAGCTAAAAAAAATTAGTAAGTTTATTTTTTTCTTTTAAATAAACAAACGTCGAATACAGAACAATTCTTTGAGATCCGGGATGATGGTAAAAGCTTTTTTTTGTAAATATTTTTTTAACAAACTTACATACTAAGTAAATTGACGCGTACAAAGCTGATTTTGTTCATATAATCGAGAATTATCTGTTTTTATAATTTTTTTCAATTCCGCGATGACGTTCTTTTGATGTTGACGGCTCCTTGCCTATTATATATTTTGCAAATCGGGTCATTTTACTTGTATAAGGCATTCTGCACACGGAGCGTCTCATCATGGACGCCTATTGGATGCGACACGCTTTTGTGCTGCTCACTTGGGTTTTTATTTAGAACTGTACATGAGGCATCAGGATTTGTCAAAGCAGACCAGCTGTAAATCACCTGGCGTATAGCGGTGTCAGTTGCTTAGCGGCATTTGTAGATTGAAAGGTAGTATTTATACGAAAATATGACTAATAAAACCACGAAATTAGTGCAATTAATTGAAAATCACCAGTGTTTGTAAAATAATACCTTACTATTCTAGACTATTCTAGAAAGGATGTAGCAAAAAAACTTGGGCAGAAATATGAACTATGGATTAGTTAGTTTAGTTTAGTTTTTTTATTGGTAAAGTATTACAACTGTGTGTTTTTACAAGTCAAAGGTACACAAGTATGAAATGTATTAAATATGTATACAAAAGAATATATAAAATGTTATTAAAATGGTAAGAAAATAAAATGTCCTATTTACTAATATATAGACAACAATGTACATTATAGAGGCAAACACATTAAAAATTTATACAATGAAAACACTTCCTAAGTACTCCTCAAAAGAATAAAAGGCGTGTTTTAAAAGATAATTTTTTACTCTTGTTTTAAAATGATGTACGTTTAAATTTTTTATTTCTGCTGGCAGTGCATTGAAAAATTGAATTCCATAATAGTCAGTACCCATTCTCGTTCGTTGCAATCTGTGGTAGCTGAGAACTAATTCTCCTCCTTTCCTGGTTGAATGAGAGTTAATATCGTTGTGTGTTCTGTAGCTGTTTTGGTTCTGTTTCATATAGACAAGACACTGAAGGATAAAAGTGGTAAGTAGTTTTAGCCCCACAGAGCTATCTCTACAACACTCGCGGTATTTTAGGCCTGCAATTATTCTAACACAACGGCGTTGTAACTTAAAAATTTGAGCAGAGCACGGAGAATGCCCCCAATTTAAAATCGCGTAGGACATATTGGAGCTAAATTATCCATGATACGCTGTCAGTAATGTGCCCCTAGATACATTTTTTGACAGGCACCTTATAAGGAAAGTTATTTTACATAATTTGGAGCTAAGAAAATTAACATGGGCTTCCCAGGTCAACCCAGGATCAAGGTAGACCCCTAAGAACTTCACTGGTCCAGCACTCTCTAGAGTCGATGGTGAAGATTGTAATGTAAAATTAATGTTCCGGGTCTTACTAATGTTGAGACTAAGCCTGTTGACTAAAAACCAATTCTCTATTTCATGCTTTTTGATTTGAGTCCACTGCAATATTGGGTCTGAAGATTGATAGCGCAGCAATGTTGTGGTATCATCAGCAAACAGGATTAACAGTTGATTCAATGGATTGTTAAAGTTTGGCAAGTCATTTATGTATATGAGAAATAACGGAGGACCCAACACAGAGCCCTGAGGTACGCCATGCTGAATCCAGCGATTCGCGGACTGATGAGTCTCAAAAAGAACATACTGTTCTCTTGCTTCTAAATAGGACTGTATAAGGGTAATACTGCTCGAATCAAAGTTGTAGTGAGATAGCTTTTTGTAAAGGATTTCAAAACTTATACAATCCAATGCCTTCGTTAAGTCCAGGAATGTACCATATGTATTATGCTTATTTTCAAAGCCCTCTGCCACAAACTCACTTAGTCAATTAATAGCCCGAGTTGTGCTCTTGTTGTTACGAAAACCAAATTGATTTGGTGTAAAGATATGATTTACTTCAAAGTAGTTAATCATTTGGTCTTTCAATAAAGATTCAAGAATTTTTGAGATTAGTGGCAATAGAGATATAGGCCTGTAATTAGTTACATCTTCGGGATCTCCTTTATTTAAAAAACAGGTATAATTTTTGCCAATTTGCCAAGGAAATATGCTTACTCGGATGCAGAGATTAAACAAGTGAGTCAGAGGTTTGCTCACTGTATCTGTGACATATTTATGGATTCTAGAGTTGATGTCATAACAGTCTCTGTTACCTCTATTTTTAATGTCGGAAATTTTATCTGAAACCATTTTTTCTGTTACTGAGTAAAATTTGAAGCTATCTCCAATGTATTGATTTGATAAATACTCATTGAAGGAGCTATTAGAAGAAGAAAGATTTTTAATAAGCTTGTCTGCAATTGACACAAAGAAATCACTGAAAACCTGGGCATTGAGGTGATTGACTTTCGGTGCTGGAGCGGAGTTCCTATGAGATTTTATTATACTCCACATGGCTGACACCTTGTTTCATGCATTAGCAATGAAATTGTCATGGGTAGCTTTTTTAGAATTTGCTATCTCTGTCCGATACAGTTTTTTTAATAACTGACCATGTTTTTGGGTACCAAAATTATATTTTGCTTATGAAGGAGACTGAGAGTTTGAAGTCTCCCCCTCATGTCTCTAATGTTGTCATTAAACCAGTTAATTTTAGGGCCTTGTTTGACTTTCCGAACCATTTTCATCTTTTGTGGCAGAATTTTATCCAAAGCGTTAGTTACGACTTTAAAAAAACTGCAGAACTGATCCTCCACACTTTCGGTACCTTCTGTGATTGATTTCCAGTTATATAGTTGTAGTTGATTATACAGAGAAGAAAGACCTTCATCAGTGATTGGTCTGAAAGTAATTCTAGTGCTATGATTATATGAGAGTTTGAGTGGTGTATTGAACAGTAATCCGGAATGATCAGAGATACCCTCTAGAGCAACGGGAATGATGTCTAGACTGGACTTGCTGAAGTTAACATAGATATTATCCTAAGTTGCTTCACCTCTCGTTTTGAAGTTAACTGTTGGAAACAAATCATAGGAATTAAAAAAGAAGTTGAGGTAGTCAACCTCCTTGCAGTTCCGCCGTTCATAATGCACATTGAAGTCGCCAATGACTATAATGTTCCCTGTATGATCAATTTTCTCCAGAACCAGAGACATGACCTCTAGATATCTATCCGGATCGCCTTTAGGAGATCTATATACTGTTACTATTTGGGTCTGTTTAGAGGAAATATAGATCCCAGCTACCTCACACTGCAACTCTTTCGAAAGTTTTGACAGGTTAAGTACTTGACATTCTAAATTCTCTCGTATATAAATACTCACACCCCCATGCACTTTATGCGATCTACAAAAGCTAGTTATAGCTGTAAAACCCTTTATTTTTAACTCAAAGAATTCATCTGATTGAAGCCAGTGCTCATTGGAGCAAAAGCAGTCTACCTTTGATTCATTGAGAAGCAATTCAAAGTCAAATATTTTGTCCCTAATACCCTGTACATTGGCATAATATAATTTAAAGTTTTTATTGATAATTAGACCCTTGCGACTCCGTTCCTTATTTGGTGATTGGATGGATTCCGCAGGCGTTGAAGATTCAGGAAATGGTTCACAATAACCCCATTTGGCCAGAAGTTACGGTCAAAAAAATCTTCTTTTAAGTTTTGTGGTACGCCGAGTTTGAATGAGCTTACTTGTTGTCTGGTTGTCCGCATTTTTTCACAAGTAATGATGTTTTTGTCTTTTTGGATTGGACAGGTAATAAAAAATTAAGTAAATAAAAATCTAAATTAAATTATGATTTATTTCTATTGTACAATATTGCCAATGTAATGCAACATGTGGGATTAAAAAATAATTAGTCAGGTTGCCTAATTCCTAAGTTGAGGATGTGTCATCTGTGAATATAGGGATGCACCCAGGATCTTATATTTTTCTTTTTGTTTCGACGACGTAGATACCAGAGGAGTAATAGACCTTCTTCGCCGCTGACATGGTTTCAACTGTAATTCAGTTTGAATTTTTTCTATACTCGTACGCTTAATGTAAGCTCCGTGTACATTTTTATAGGTGCATAGGGATCGTCGCTGCAAGACGAATCTTCTACGCGTCTATGACGAGAAGCTACATGTGCAGTCATCCTTACTGTGGAACCTATAGTTCTAGCAGTGTCAATGTTCTGTACTTCAACAATTAATTTGCCATCTTCTGAAGCAAACCAAAAATATGTTGGTTTACTATAAATAGATGACAAACTAGTTGTTAAAATGGTCTTGAGTCTGAAATTTAAAATTTGATGTTAAGATAAAATACGCTGGGTTTATTTGTTGTATTATTTGTTTGAATAAATAACTAAGACCAACATAACGCTACGTTGATGAAATATTTGAATCAATGAAGCAGCATTTACACTATTTCAATTCTGGTTCTTAAAGGCAATTAGTTTGTTAACAAAATATCATTTAATAAAATGTATTCATGTTAAAGTTTTTGATCTTGATATTATTAATATAGAAGTCAATATGAGAAAAATATAATCCATTGCAGAGTAAAAGCATACCCTAATTCTACAGCTAGTCAATTTCTTGCAATTAACACCCAATAAAATTCAAATTCCTTGTTTATATATTTAAATGTAAAGCTGGCTGAAAATGGACTTCTCACTATCATGAACTGGCAGAATACAAAGTTGAGTAATTCAAAAATTAATATCAAAGTTTGTTCATGCCATGAATTCATTATGATTTCAGCACCACCCTACGTAATTGGAAAATGTTTTAATTAAAATCCTGTAGTATTGCATGCTGCGCCAAATATCTCGCATCCCGTTGGACATAGAATGCCATTGTATGTGCCTTAAACATACTCGACTCATGTTAGGGTTATGTTGACCTAATTCTTTTATAATAATTTTATTACAAAGATCAAATACCGGTAGAACATTAAGCTAAAATTGCTTTATCCTTAAATTGAGTAACAAATAATGATGATTCACATATTGACCTATTTTATTTATTACATTCAAAACTGAAATATAATTAGAATTTTTGCACCAATAGGATGTCATATTTTAAAGAGTTATCAGTTGTTGATCAAAAACTAAAATCAATCAAATTTGTGGACAATGAATTTTTTCTGAATGATAGTAGTAGCATCTTTGTTTGTATTTTAGAATATCTTGGGCATATCATCACACCTACGCGAATGTCGCCAAATATTCCAACCGTTTCAGAAAATCCCGAAAAACTGTTAAAATAGAACATTTTTCAAAAATGCATAACATATTACTTTTATTTTTTTTGGGCAATAACACCCCAATAGAAGTAAAACGACGTATATTGCAGGAATACCAAACGTTTCAAAGTCTATTCTGACTTCGTTGTCAATGCCTTTAAATTTATTGATGTAGATTGTAGAAAAAAAAATAAAAAAAAATTCAATTGTGGTGTTATTGCCCAAAAAAACATAAAAGTAATCAAGAATATGCCACAATCAACGTTTAGAAGACAATGCATCACATAGTTAATTTTTGCAGCACAGATTTTCATCGAAATAATCATCTATATGTTCTTCAACATGCTAAAGATATACGCCCTCAGATGGGTTGTTTCGTAGGCGTACTAAATAAGGTAAGCCGATTTTAATTAAAAAACGGATGTTGAAAGTTATAGAAGACAAACTACAATTTGTTTATCTATGCTCTCCATTTAGGTTAAAAACACCTCCCAACATATTCCAAAACCCCCGATCTCGTGTTTCGCGTGGAGTGGTAGGACAACCAAGGCAGCATAGAGGAAGTGTATATATCGCAGTTTCCTGTACCCTAAGTTGTAGCAAGATAGATAGCTGAGAGAACTGATCTGAAATTAGTTGTTTTCCGAAATCTTTACGAGGTATATTTGGGACATTATTGCAAAGTATAAAAGCGACAAATTTAAATTATCACTGACGCAGCAAGATTTTAAAAGACGGGGGCAAAACTCTGGAAACATACTGTTACTGGCAACATACTGTTACTAAACATTCTGCATGTGACAGTTTTTTGATGAGTTCGGTATTTTTCCCAATATAATACCTGTAAAATCTGTCAACACAGTTAGATGAGACAGCATCTAAATTTATAGATAGAAGATTGTAAATTTATAGAGGTTAGGCAGTTTGCTTCAGGATATTTTCAAACACAAAACACAAATTTATATATATTTTTTTCATATGATTCTTTGTGCTTCCTAATCCCAGGCCTAGAAGAATAGATCAAAAGTATAAGAATAGAGTTTCCAGCATACTTTATTGTTTACAGCTTACTTACAATCATACCTTGAAAATAAGTTATGCTAACTCGTTTTTTAAATGTGGTCCATCTTGGGGGTGCATAATTTTATACAAGCACATGTTTTCCAAGGCGAGCTCTATGGATTAAACTTGTGTTTTTTTGTTCAAAACAATATATTTCCTAGAAAAATAGATATTGACACATTTTTCGTTCTATGGTAATTAAATTAATATAGGCTGAAGGAAAGGTAATGATAATGCCATCAACCCACAATAACAGGGGACGCTTAGGAGTAGGAGCAAAAAATATTTGCAAACAATTTTATGGAATTTCCGTGGTCTATCATAAATCATTTCATCATCTTAAATTGGAAAGTGCATTAGGGAAATATTTATGCTGTGTAATTAATATTATACAAAATAATCTAAACCGACACCTTGCAATTGCATTGATAATAGTATCCGTTTAACGATAGTATGTCACTTTTTATGTTGTTTCGTAATCTTATTGTACACAATATATGAGAATAGTAATTGCATTTTTAATTTATACAATGGTGTACTATTTTGGTGAAAAATATATAGCGGAGATCAAATATTCTATATTTATTCATGTTATTTCAATATCAATATACAAGCCATTAAAAGAGAAACCTAGTTGATATCTGCTACAATTTGAAGACGCGAGATGTAAAACCGACATCTAGGATTTTCAAGAGAATCAGTACACAGAGGTTCCGAATCTGGAGCCGTTCCGTGTAATTGCTGTTCTCTCTTAACTCCTAGGACAGAATGTCACGATAAAATTTTTCAGGTTACTTCACCTGTCAGAGATATTGAATACTCTCTTCGAGGTATCATTCCTTTGTACGCAAGACAATATATATTATATATAAATATAATATATATTGTTTCTGGTCGGGAACCTTCATCAGTTGCGCTTCCCACAATTGAATGTCCTCTCGAACACTTCTTTATGCATTTGATGCATTTCCTTAAATTTGAAGACGCGAGATGTAAGACCGACATCTAGGATTTTCAAGAGAATCAGTACACAGAGGTTCCGAATCTGGAGCCGTTCCGTGTAATTGCTGTTCTCTCTTAACTCCTAGGACAGAATGTCACGATAAAATTTTTCAGGTTACTTCACCTGTCAGAGATATTGAATACTCTCTTCGAGGTGTCATTCCTTTGTACGCAAGACAATATATATTATATATAAATATAATATATATTGTTTCTGGTCGGCAACCTTCATCAGTTGCGCTTCCCACAATTGAATGTCCTCTCGAACACTTCTTTATGCATTTGATGTATTTCCTTAAATTTGAAGACGCGAGATGTAAGACCGACCAGAAACAATATATATTATATTTATATATAATATATATTGTCTTGCGTACAAAGGAATGACACCTCGAAGAGAGTATTCAATATCTCTGACAGGTGAAGTAACCTGAAAACTTTTATCGTGACATTCTGTCCTAGGAGTTAAGAGAGAACAGCAATTACACGGAACGGCTCCTGATTCGGAACCTCTGTGTAATGATTCTCTTGAAAATCCTAGATGTCGGTCTTACATCTGGCGTCTTCAAATTTAAGGAAATGCTTCAAATGCATAAAGAGGTGTTCGAGAGGACATTCAATTGTGGGAAGCGCAACTGATAAAGGTTCCCGACCAGAAAAAATATATATTATATTTATATATAATATATATTGTCTTGCGTACAAAGGAATGACACCTCGAAGAGAGTATTCAATATCTCTGACAATTGAAGTAACCTGAAAAATTTTATCGTGACATTCTGTTCTAGGAGTTAAGAGAGAACAGCAATTACACGGAACGGCTCCAGATTCGGAACCTCTGTGTACTGATTCTCTTGAAAATCCTAGATGTCGGTCTTACATCTCGCGTCTTCAAATTTAAGGAAATGCATCAAAGGCATAAAGAAGTGTTCGAGAGGACATTCAATTGTGGGAAGCGCAACCGATGAAGGTTCCCGGCCAGAAACAATATATATTATATTTATATATAATATATATTGACTTGCGTACAAAGGAATGACACCTCGAAGAGAGTATCTGCTACAATGTCAGTAAATTTTAGTTCAATAGGGCGTAAAGTTTACACTCGTTTTTTTCCTCACGAGCTATAACATGTTAGACAGGTGGCTTAAATTTAGTCGAAAGTGTCACACGTTTATATATATTTTTTAAATTAATGAATTTTTATAAGACTTTATATCCCAATTATATAATGGCGAAGATGACTTACTTATTTTGGGAGACTTTAATATCCTACAATATTTCTAGAGTCATTCTGATGTTACATTTGGAAATAGCTACGTTTCTACCCTTGAACGTTTTTCAGCATTTATGAACTTAAGACAATATAATGAGGTACTAAACAATAATTGTCGTTTACTTGATTTAATCTTAAGTAACTTTAACGTAACTGTACATAGTTCAATTGATCCTATTATTCCAGAAGATCAGTTCAATCCTCCATTAGAAATAATTATATCTGTAGCGAAGTCTTGCAATAACTTTGCAACTAACAGCGTACATTTTAGGAAGGCTAACCTCCATACACTCTATGTATATATAAGCAATATTGATTGGAATGACTTAGTTAATTGTACAAATGTAAATACAGCGTGTGACTTATTTTATTCAAAGTTAGATTCCGGTTTTGATAAAAGTGTTCCTAAAACGGAACCTAAATTTAATTCAAAGTATCCGCCATGGTATACTAATGAAACAATTAGAAATATTAAAACTAAAGGTCGTCTTTTCTCTTGGTATTAACATACTTTTGATATGGACGTTTACAATGGTTTTGGTAATTTGCGTGCTAAAATTAAAAAAGATATTGAAATTAGTTATCAAAACTACATGCGAAAAATTATCTAATAATCCTAAATATTTTTGGAGCTACATTGACTCGGAGAAAAGTAAATACAGTATAACAAATTCAATGAAGTATGGAACTTTTTCATTAGATAATCCACAGTATATAGCAAATTCATTTGCTAACTTTTTTCAATGGGCATATATTAGATCGTCTTATCCAGATGTACATCTTCTGCTTTTTACTAATTATAATAGTTACACTATACCATCAGTTTCTGATAACAATCTATTACGAGCCCTTCACTGATTAAAATCAAAAACCACTAGGGTTCCAGACGGCATGCCTGCTTTCTTGTTGAAGAACTGCGTATTGGTCAAACAGCTTCCATTTTTATTTAACTTATCTTTAAGTAGCAGAACTTTTCCGGTTCTTGGAAAATATTCTAAAGTTTGTCCGATATGGCAGAAAGGAGACAAAACATATATTGAAAATTATAGCCCGATTACAATTCTTAACAATTTTAGCAAGGTAGTGGAAAATGTATTATATGAATTCATATTTGCACATATAAAGCCGTTCATCAGCGTAGAACAACATGGATTCTATCCAGGTAGATCTACAATTCCAAACCTATTATGTTTAACACAATATATTGCTGAGATACTAAATGCTGGTGGCCAAGTTGAAGTAATATATACAGATTTTTCTAAAGCGTTTGATTCTCTGGAGCATGGTATCTTATTGAGCAAATTATCGAAGGTTGATTTTACTTCATCATTTCTTGTTTTTTACAATCTTATCTCACTAATCGCAATTTAAAAGTTGATTACTATTGTAATGTTTTATTTTCACACTCGGGTTCAGTTCAGTTCTTGGATTTATTTAAAAACACGGTCTAACTCACTCTAATTTATTTCCACTACTTTACACACTTTATATTCACAGAAACTTATTTACATTTTATCTTAACTGTTCAATACGACCGACGAAAACTGATTGCCCTCCTATCACCAGCTGTTTCTTATTTATATATTTATCTTGGAATTGTCTGGTACGTCCACGAAGCATCGGGAAACTCCATCATGTTCTGGAAGCTTTAAGGAAATTCCCAGTAACGGCAGCGGTCCGCCTGTGGAGAGACAAACATTTCGTGTTCCCAGAATTTATCGGAATAATGTCCCTTCCATGAATTGGTTGATAACCGATTGGATCAGCTGTCGGATGAATTCTCGTAACATTGCTCCCTCATTAAGGCCATTTCGTCCCGGAATGTTCCAGAATCCTTCCTGGTGTGACGATATTTCCAGGACTCTCCATTTCGACAACGGGAAGTCTGGTGGAAGTAACAATCAACGCTCTTCAAATCTGGGCTGCGAGTATTGAGACAGCATACCAGGATGTCGACGAGACTGAATCAAAAGATTGTTTCCATCATACTTCTCACCACCCTCCAATTCAGTCCATCCAACCCGCAGGCTATCTTTGGGACCGCCAATTTCATCAGATTCTTCTCCATCATCACATTCCTCAATTCTGCCAGAGTCTTCCAAAGATCGCTATATGTTGGCTTGTCCTGCGAGAATGTTTTCGTTACCAAATAAAAGATGTCTCTGGTACCCACTGGTTGTTTATCTTCGAGATGAAGGACCTTCCCTACCATTGGATCTTGCTCCCGTACCTTCTGGAACTGGCCGTACTTCTTGGCAAACACCTTGGCTATTTGGCTATTCCTCTGGACATCCGGAGATCTCGAGCCACACAATGAGCCAGGGTATATTCTATGGGCACCTGAAACAGGTCTCGGGGTTCCTCTGTGGTGACGTCGTATAAGGGGCTAACCTGTTGAAATGTACGACCTTTGGTTTTCCCCGAGGTAGCTTCTTTATTCTGTAGACAACATCTTTGATTTTCTTCACAATTTGGTACGGCCCCTCCCAAGACCTTGTAGCTTGGGCGAATATCCACGACGACGCGGGTTATACAACCAAACAAGATCATCAACTTGGAATTCTCCGCCCTCGACTTTGATGTTGTAGACTTCTTTCATTCGGACACTGGCATTCTTGATGTTTAACCGGACTCGTTCATGGATGTCGTTCATCTTTTGAGGTAGTTGGCTCACATAGTCTTCACCTGCGATCTCTTCTCCTGGGGGACATCCAAACTTCAAATCGCATGGTAGTCTTAATTCTCGTCCCATGATAATACTGGCCGGGGTCTGACCCGTGGCCTCGTGCACAGACGAACGATATGCCATTAGAAACAAGTGCAGATACTGGTCCCAGTCTCTTTGGTGGTCAGAGACTACCTTTGACAAATGGCGGATAATGGTTCTATTCATCCGTTCTACCATTCCATCGGATTCCGGGTGTAATGCCGTCGTCCGTGTTTTATTGATCTTCAAGAGTTTGCAGACGTCTTGAAAAAGAGTAGACTCGAAGTTTCTACCTTGGTCTGGGAACACCAAAACGACTGATCAATTCCTTGACAAGGACATCAGCAACGGTCAAGGCTTCTTGATTCGGCAAGGTATACGCTTCGGCCCATTTACTAAAATAGTCCATCACCACCACAATGTACTTGTTTCCAGAGTCGGATTCAGGAAATGGACCGGCAACATCAATGGCTATTCTTTCGAATGGACTGCTCACGTTATATTGCTTCATGGGAGCTTTTGGACGCTTCTGAGGCCCATTACTTGCTGCACAAACAGTACATTTCCGGCACCAGTCCTTGACATCCACTTAGCAGTTTACCCAATAGAAGCCTTCTCTCAACTTCCCCAGGGTTTTCGTTACTCCCAGATGTCCTCCAGTTGTACCATCATGTAGTTCTCGTAAAACCTCTTGGCTCCTATTTCTGGGAACTACAATCTGTTTTCTGTCGTTTTCCCCCTCTGGAGTATCCAGGACGCCCTTCAGAAGTCCTGGAGTCCTCCACGATGAGGAAATTCCACTGAGCCCAGTACGACTTTATGGTTGGTGAGTATCAGGAAATCTCCTGCCACGTAGGTGTGCGGTCTTCTTCCTTTCAACGGATAACTTCTTTCAAATCTGGATCTAATTTCTGGTCTTTTTGGATCTCCGCAGATTGCCAATGGTCATCGATAGCGGTAGTTCTACAAATAACAGCTCCTTTTTCTTCTGCTCGCTGACAATGTTTGCAATCATCAGGGCATGGTCTCCTCGATAGAGCATCAGCATTCTTATGGCTTGTTCCAGATCGATGTTCAGTCTGGAAGTCGAATTCTTGCAACCGCTCAATCCACCTGGCCACTTGTCCTTCGGGGTTTTTAAACTGCAGGAGCCACTTCAGTGCTGCATGATCAGTCCTCAGGAGGAATCTTTTATCATAGAGGTACTTGTAGAAGTGTCCTACCCCCTTTACCACAGCCAAGAGTTCCCTGCGAGTAACGCAGTAATTCCGTTCAGGCTTGCTTAAGGTCTTGCTGAAATACCCGATGACTTTCTCCTGACCGTCTTGGATCTGCGAAAGCACCGCACCAATTCCGACATTGCTTGCGTCGGTATCCAAAACGAAGTTCCCATCTGGCAAAGGATAACTTAAGACGGGGGCACTCGTCAATGCTCTTTTCAGTGTCTCGAATGATCGTTGGCATTCCTCATCCCACTGGTACTGCACGTTCCCTTCTGTGAGTCTAATAAGTGGCTTGGCGATGTTGGCAAATCCGGCCACGTACCGACGATAGTACGTGCATAACCCCAGGAAACTTCTTAACTGGTGGATATCTTTAGGTATCGGCCATTCCTGGACGGCTGTGATTTTCTGTTTGTCACCAGCTACTCCCTGTGCGGAAACTACATGTCTAAGATATTGCACCTCTTCTTGGAACAGCTGACACTTCTTCGGGCTTAACTTTAGTCCGGAACTTCGAAGTCGCCGAAATACCTTCTCCAGGTTCCTCACGTGGTCTTCAAAAGATTTTCCAACCATGATAATGTCGTCAAGATACACCAGGCATGTTTTCCATGAAAGCCCTTTTAACACTGTTTCCATCAATATTTCAAACGTTGCTGGAGCATTACACAGTCCAAACAGCATCACCGTGAATTGATAAAGTCCTGAGCCGATGGTAAAAGCAGTCTTTTCTCGGTCTTCTTTAGCAAGTTCCACCAATAACTGTTCTTCAAGTCCAGGAAAACATCTTCGATCCAGCCAACGTATCTAGGGTATTGTCTATTCTTGGAAGGGGATAGATGTCTTTCTTTGTATAGTGGTTTAATTGCCGATAGTCCACGCAAAATCCAGTCGAACCATCTTTCTTTTTAACCAAGACAACTGGAGAAGCCCAAGGGCTGTTGGATGGTTCAATAACACCTTCTTCCTCCATCTCGCGGACTATCCTGTCGGCCTCTTCTCTTTTAGCCAGGGGTAGTCTTCTCGCCGACTGTCGAATAGGTTGAGCGTCCCCACTATTAATTTTAAGTTTCACGAGATCAGTTCGTCCTCTTTTGCCATTCCCTACATCGAAGATATTCTGGTAGTTTCTAAAGATGTCCCTCAATTTTGCTTTCTGGTTTGGTTTCAAATTCTTAGATGAATCGGTGATGAGTCTTTCCAGTTCCTCAGATAGTTTACCTGGTGGCATTTCTGCATGCTGTGTGCTTCTGACTACAGAGGAAACTGTTGAACAATGGCCCAAAGTTGTTCCTTTCTTTAGCACAACTGAGTAATGATTCAGGTTCATTACTCTTACTGGAACAATCTCCCTGGCACGAAACAGAGTCTTTCCCAGTGCGACTCGGCTACATTTTCGTCGTTAAGTTCGGGATCAAACATCATTACTGTTCCAGCTTTAGCTTTTCCATCTAAGCAAGCATCTATAATGATTTCAGCTCTTTCCGGGACATTGACATCCTTTGCTAAGATGGCCCGAAGCATTATGTCATCTTTTCTATGAAGCACCACTTCTTCGTCATTCTCTCGCAGAATTCCATCTTTGAAGTTTAACTGGAATCCCTTGGAGCTCATGACATCCATTCCAATGATTACTTCGTCTTCAATGTCTGCCACTAATGCCCGATGTGGGAAGGTTGTGTTTCCCAAAGTCATTTCAACATCTATTTCACCATGGACTTTCGCTGCTTCTCCTGTCGCTGTTCGCAGTTGCCATTTTGTTGGTTTCATCGTTGTCTCTAAAACAATGTTGGGCCTTATTACTGTTCTCGTCGCACCAGTATCCAGCAGCATTGTAAATTGCTTCCTATTAATAAGGCCATCTACAAAGACACTGTTAATGTGGTTGCGTAGCGAAGCGACATATGCGTTGGTAGTTGGGACTTGTTGGTTACATGTCGACGATGGTCCCTTTATATTGACTTTCTTTAGTTTCCCCGACGAGGAAGTCTGTACTCCGTTGCTCTCCTTGCAATGACTCTGGACATGTCCTACCTTACGACACTTCCGACATCTAACTAGTCTTTTTTCGGTAAGGACTTCTTCTATTATCGTTCTTACAGAGGCTTCATCGTTTCCGCCATCTTCGGATTCTGCGTCAACGATTCGTACTCTAGCTTGACCTCTGCAGGTATTTTTCGCAGCCTCGAATGCCAAAGCTCGAGCCAGTTCATCCACTAATTAAGTCGGTCGAGCTAACGTCAATGCTTGCCTGGCTTCGTTGTCCCGAAGTCCACCCAAAAAAGCTTGCACTGCTAACCTTTCTATCACATTTTCCGGTGTGGCTGGATAGGCAAGGCGAACCAGACGGGCAATATCGGCTTCAAACTCTTTTAGCGATTCATTAGATTTCTGATGACGATTTTTTAGTTGGGAGTGGTATACATGCTTCAAATGGGTTTGTCCATACCTCAGCTCTAAGTGTTTAACCAGTTCTTCGTAGTCTTCTTGCTCCGAGGTATTCAATGTTTGCAAAATATCTGTAGCATCCCCTCTTAGGGCGAGGGTTAATGCTATTGCTTTTTCCTCTGCTGACCATCCGTTTAACTTTGCTGCAGCCTCGAATTGGCGCCTATAGTTAGTCCATGACGATTCCCATTAACTTGGGGAGGTTTCATTGTGTGTCTTGCTCCTTTAAGGCCAATTTTCGAATCCACTACTTCTGGACTGTTTCTGTTTTCGGTCTTTGGTGGAGTCTCTCCCCTTTGTATTGTGACTACCTGTTCTCTTATTTTGCTGATCTTAGCCTCCATTATCTGTTTCAGGTCTTCTATCCACGTTTCATTTTCGACTAATGTCTGCTTTAGCTCCTCCATTTGAGCCTCATTCTCGGATATTTTCTCCTCCAGCATTTCTGAGTTTTTCTGTACCATGTTTTTCAAATTTTCTTCTAGGGATTTAGAATTTTCTGCTAATTTATCTTCTAACGCCTCTTTCAAGTTTTTAGAATTTTTTAGTAATTTGTCTTCCAAGGTTTTAGTATTTTCTTGTAAGGTTTCTAGGGTTTTCGATTTTTCTAGTAATTTATCATCAAGGGTTTTAGAATTTTCTACCAATTTGTTCTCTAGTGTTTTAGAATTTTCTAGAAATTTATCTTGTAACGTCTCTTTTAAACTTTCCTCCATTTTTTTCAATAGCATACTCATGTCCCCATTACCAGATATCTCAAACAAATAGGTATCAGGATCGTTACCTTCATTTATTAGAGCATCTCGTAGCCGTTGTGCTAATTCACTTTTCTTCCCACTAATTTCTAAATCCCCTTCCTCAAGTTCTTTTTTAAGTCCGTCACTTTCAATTGGTCCAAACTCACGTTTTTAAACATTGTCAGTCTATTTATTTTCCACTTCTAAAGTTCCACAAATTCACTTCACAGCTGACACCACTGTAATGTTTTATTTTTACACTCGGGTTGAGGTCAGTTCTTGGATTTATTTAAAAACACAGTCCAACTCACTCTAATTTATTTCCACTACTTTACACAATTTATGTTCACAGAAACTTATTTACATTTTATCTTAACTGTTCAATACGACCGACGAAAACTGAATGCCCTCCTATAGCCAGCTGTTTCTTATTTATATATTTATCTTGAAATTGTCTGGTACGTCCACGAACCATCGGGAAACTCCATCATGTTCTGGAAGCTTTAAGAAAATTCCCAGTAACGGCAGCGGTCCGCCTGTGGAGAGACAAACATTTCGGGTTCCCAGAATTTATCGGAATAATGTCCCTTCCATGAATTGCTTGATGGCCGATTGCACCAGCTGTCGGATGAATTCTCGTAACACTATGGTTTCCAATCATTCAATATTCAAGCTACATCTGGTGTGCCACAAGTTTCTGTTCTTGGTCCGTTGTTATTTGATATATTGATTAATGAAATTGTGGATATTTTAAAATGTAAATCATTACTATAAGCAGACGATCTAAAAATAGATAATTAAATTTATGATAAAGAGGCATGTAAAGTATTACAAGAAGATATTAATAGTCATTCACATTGGTTTATAGAAAATAGGTTACCGTTGAAAATTTCCAAGTGAATATCGATATAACATTAATGGGAAACTCATTAATAGGTGTTTTACAGATAAGGATTTTGAAATAACTTTTGATTCAAAACTAAATTTCGGTCAGCATGTCAACATCATTTAGAAGGAGGCTTATCGAAATTTAGGATTCGTAATACGGAATGAGCACCATAACTACTCTGTTCAATGCTTTTGTACGTACTAAACTCGAGTATACCTCTATTATCTGGAATCCTGGATACGAAACATCGATTAATGATGTTGAAAACATCAACAGAAAATACGTTAAATATCTAGAGATACGTTACTTCAATGATTTCAGTTAATGTATTGTTACGAGAATTCATCCGACAGCTGGTGCAATCGGCCATCAACCAATTCGTAGAAGGTACATTATTACTATAATTCTGGGAATCTGAAATATTTGTCTCTCAACAGGCCGACCGCTGCCGATACTGGGAATTCCCTTAAAGCTTCCAGAACATGAAAGAGTTTCCCGATGGTTTGTGGGCTTACCAGACAATTCGGAGAGAAATATATAAATATGAACAGCTAGCGATAGGAGGCATTCAGTTTTCGACGGTCGTATTGTGTAGTTAAGATAAATTATAAATAGTAGTTTCTGTGAATATAAATTGTGTTAAAGTAGTGGAAATAAATTAGAGTGAGTTGGACTGTGTTTTTAAATAAATCCAAGAACTGAACTGGACCCGAGTGTGAAAATAAAAACATTACAGTATTTAGCAACACGTAGAAAATACTGCTCTATAGTTACTTTACATAAGTTATTAAACAAGATGTTGGAATGTCCGAGTTTAGTAACTCAAATCTCGTTTAATGTTCCTAACATTGTAATGTCAAAAAAAACGCCGGTAATGCCTAGATGTAATGGCTAACCTACCACCTTATCACGGCCCATGTGGTAAACGTTGACACCCCAGGGTGCACGGCAGCTTCAGTGGAGACGGGAGCGGGTTAACAAACAAGTTTAACTTTCCAATATAAAGATGTTCTGGGCGCCAGGAAGATTCTCTGTCTCTTTACCCCAGCTAACCGCCTAAGATAACCTACCAATCATCCGCGGCTACAAGAAATCTATAGATAAGGGCTCCATGGCTAATAAAACCTCTGTATATTGTCAGTTACGTCACAACAAACCTACTTCAATAAAACTCACAGTAAATAATTTAATGAACTTTTAAATTATTTCAATACAATCCTGCAAAAACATCAAACACAAGTCGACCTGTAGCCAACCAACTTGTTGTCAAAAGTATTAATCAAAATACTCAAAATGTTGTTGTGATCCGTAAACATGCACAATATATCTTAAATCAGAAATGAGATACTTAAACGAGCTATATTCAAAATAATATCAAAGTCAATAATGACATCTAAACTGTGAATAATTCAAAATTATATCAAACTCAATAACTGTACTGTTATTCTGAAATCTAAAGCCAAAAACATTCAGTTACTGACAAAAGTGTTCAATTACATTTAAACTTCTAGAAAAATCAATAATGATTTCATAAATCTAGAAACAAATATTATCTTTAAAACATCCAAAATAATTCAATTAACAAGTCGACCTTTCTAGCTCTCACGACGCTTTCACAAAATACGAAATAATATCAATATCTAATAAATCAGCAATCATGAAATGATAGTCAAAATTTAACACTATAGGAAATGCATTAAAATCAAATTTATATGAGCAAATTAACAGTCAAAAGTTTGACTAACTAATCAGGTTCTTTATTAAATCCAATAAGTTTAAAATGTTATTCAGATAAAACAATTCTCAATGTGAAAAGTAAATTATGAGCAAACAAATACACTGAAACAAATTACAAAGGTACCTTGTTTAAATGCGATGCCACAACACTCAGCTGTCCTCTGTAGAATCGAAGCAAACATACGCCGTCGTTGCTATACGGCAACCAACCAAAATGGAACTCGTTCGATTACAAGACTTGCCAAAACTTTGGCAAACTAAGTGAAGTTGATAGCCCCATACAATGAAGAAAACAAGGGCTTGGATGGGCTAAAGTTCTTACGTACAATGTTCAGATAGTGGTTGACCAGTTAGTCGTCCAGGAAGGTCAACGGGAGTACATGCAAATATCAGCAATCAAATCCTCACAAACGAGAACGTGTTTCCACTAATTTCCAAAAATATCACCAAACTGCCAATGGAAACATCAATTAAACGTTGCTGAAACTGCAGATCCACGAGAGAGTGAGTGATGAACTTGTCTTAAATCTTCACACGAGTATGGTTTCCGTTAAAATCCAAAAATATCACAAAACTAATAACGGAACCAACGATTAAAGTGTATCCAACTAAATCCCAAACATGGATGGCACAAAATTGGCATTATCAATTCAGATAACACTTGTAGACATCAATCACCACATTTCATCATAACCTCTCTTCCCAAGTACTACACGCATCCTTACACTAGGACGGTCAACAGGCAACAACCTTTCACGAGGACGGTCAACGGCCGACTCCCCTTCCGAAAACTAGCATTTCACAAATCCTACCAACCTATCCAAATCTACTAACATCGTCTTAAATTCCCTACAATTCCCTACATACAACGCTCTTGTTCTACGACATTCCACAAGATCTATGCTCGAAATGTCCCGTGCTCGACTCTACTTTTCTACCTCTTCTTCCCATAAATGCCATTAACCTATTTCGATCGTGTGATTCAACCCTTAGCAAAATCGCCTCAAACGTCAAGAAAATCTAACCTAGAATAACTTTATATCAAAACAAATCAATACCAAATACAAAGCGAGAATATTTCCAATACGAAAAACCCAATAAGCCTATCGCAATAACAAAAATGTTACAGAATAATGAAAAAAGTTAAGTGTTTACGTTTGAAGATAATTTTATCCTATCCGTTGGTGTTAATATTCGAAGTCAATACTCGTGTTTTAGTTACGAGAAAACAGGCATTGTAGATAAATGACACATACAGTGTCCAGTTTAGGCTATTTCAAATACGTTTTGCATAATTCGAACCTCAGATATTTCGTCGATTACTTGTTCTTTTACGGGTTTATGGAATGCACTGCTAGTTACACTATGCGGCAAAAATGTAATGTTACAACATCAGAAGTCGCTTTCCCTCATTACATGTTAACGCTCAGAACAAATTTACTTCAAAATTCTCCGCTTTTCGATATGTATTATAATTGAATTGCAGTCAGATATTGACTTGTTTAATGGGAATATTGGAATAATTAAAAGGAAAATGCTAACCCAGGATTGAATTCTTCAATGTATATAGGAGAAATTTCATTTTTCTTTTAATGAACTCTCTCGCAATGTTAGAAGTGTATATTTTAAGTTGTTGTACATATTATTTGAATTTATGTTATATGTATGTAATTTTCTAAATTTACATGTATACTAACTTAAGTGCCCATTTTCGAATTGGCCTATGGCTGTTGGATGGAGTACTAGTAAATAAATAAATAAATAACTAAATAAATATTTTCATTTGAAATAACTATTGACAACACAAATGTTATTTGTGGCATGTTCTTGATTATTTTTATGTTTTCTTTGGGAATAACACAACAATTGAAATAAAAAGCTGAATATTGAAAGAAAATACCAAACGTTTCAAAGTCGATTTTGACTTCGTTGTCAATGGCTTTAAAATTTTCAATATATATTTTAAATGCCATTGACAACGAAGTCAGAATCGACTTTGAAACGTTTGGTATTTTCTTTCAATATACAGATTTTTATTTCAATTGTGGTGTTATTACCAAGAAAACACAAAAATAAACAAATAAATTTCCTGCTAAAATTGATTTCAATATTTATGGAGCAAATTACTTACCACTAAAGCATGAACGCTTATTTTTAAGTTGCACTTACCTGAAATTAAAAATAGTTGTATTAAATTGTATTCTAAACTCTAAACTGAAGTCACTAAAAACTTGTATGAACATATTTCAAAAAGTAATTACAAGATTTACATGGGGTACCAGTGCTGCAGAGCAGATGTTATAGGTACAACAATTTGTACCAATTGTGCAGGATTTAACCATAGTGAAAAAGTGTGCAAAAATAAACCATGTGTATATTGTGGTGGTGATCACATGGCTAAAAATTGTAGCTTAAAGGACAAACATCATTGTGCAAACTGCACAAACCAATGGGAAATATGGCACAAATCATAAAACTAATCATATGGCTTCAGATACTAGGTCATGTGTGTTTCCAATACGGATTATCCAGTTAATCCAGTTATACCTAATTATCTGGGTCCGATTACTCCACACAGTATGTACTCTCCCAGTAAATCAACTCAAATTAGTAAAATTCTTGGTGATAGTGATGCATCCAAAACAAGTATAATAAAGAAAAAAACTCCAGAGCTTCAGGCAGATCACCCAAAAACTTCAATCAACACTAGACAAAAATATAAGCAGAACTCTAAGGTAAATGGATAACGAATTTGAATTTAGTGATTTTATACAAACTGAATGGATAATTTTTTTGATTGGACTGATTGGTACTGCAAAATCTGTATTTGTATTCATATATAAAAATGAATAAATATAAAATTTATTCTCATCAAAAAGATGATTATTTGGTTAAAATTGAATCTTGAAACCCAATATTCCAAAATTTCGGGGAGGGGGGGGTTGAACCTAAACCACTAAAATTGTCAAACCAATAAATTATAAGAAATTAGTAGAAATAGCCAGAAAAGTACATTGGAACTCGATCACATTAATAGACCCGAATGGAGCCACTGATTCACTTATTAAACTAATATATGACAGTATAAAGCTAGCTAAGGTAAATATTAAAAAACAATTAAAATCTATGCCACGTAGTGATTGGATAACAAAAGGCATTATAACATCTTGTAATAAAAAAGAATCCTTCTATGCATTATGGAAAATGGAGCCATACAATATACAGCTAAAGACTGAGTACTAAACTTATGCCAAGACTCTTGACAAGGTAATAAAGCAAGTCAAAAATATGTATAATAAACAGCAAATTGACTTTAATATTAATAATTCCAAACATCTTTGGGCATTCATAAATGCCAAACTTGGCCTAAATGCAAAGAAAAGTGATAAAATTAAATACCTTCACGATGACAATAAAATTAAACTGCAGGATCCTACTGAAATATCTAATTGCCTGAATACATATTTTAATAACATTGGTTATGAAATCAGCAATAAAATTACTCAGCCGAATAATCTTAAACTAAAACTCCCACCTTGCAACCCGAATACTATATTTCTAACAACCACAAATGAATTAGATTAGACATTATTAAAAATATGAAAATTAAGAGTAGTGGTGTCGATTAAATTAACACCAGAACTGTATTCACATTAGCCAATTTTATTGCAGAACCTCTCACACATATAATTAATTTGTGTATTGAAAGATCCATTTGGCCTGATGCACTTAAGCGAGCTGATATAAAGCCAATTCACAAAACTAAAGAAAAGCATATCATGTCAAATTACAGACCCCTCTAACTAATATCTAATGTAGCTAAAATCTTGGAAAAAATTATTTACAATAGAATTTTAGAATTTGTGAACAAGCATAAAATAATACAAAAAAAACAGTATGGCTTCATGAAGAAAATAGGTACAAAGGATGCCTTAAAACAAATGTAATGTATGAAAAGCTTGATAAAAGTACCCCAATTGCAGTTACATTTCTTGACTTCTATTATTAGAAAAATTATACTGTTATGGAATAAGAGGCAAAGCGTATAAGCTCATGACTTCTTATTTGCATGACAGAAAACAGCGTGTTAAAGTAAATGAGTTTGTAAGTGAATGTTGTGAAGTTCGAACAGGTGTTCCACAAGGAACAGTACTGGTACCATTGTTATTCATCCTGTACGCTAATGACTTACTAACTACTATGCCTGATGACGTAATAATATCATTTGCAGATGACACAGCGGTTGTATCTATAGGAGAAAGTTGGGCTAAAGTAGAGATCAAAATGAATAACTATCTTGAAACTATAAGTAACTGGCTAGCTTTAAATAAGCTATCTTTAAATTTGGACAAAACTGTTTACATGACATTCGGTAATTGCAACATAAGTGTTCCGGTAAACCTAAATATTTCAGTCAACGGAAAAAACTTGAATAGGGTGGAATCATGTAAATATCTGGGAATCATCTTTGATTACAGAATGAAATGGGATAAACATGTAGAATATATTCTTAGAAAAACAAATTATTTAGGATTTGTATTCTATAATCTCTCTAAGATTATGAAAACGGACACATTGATGAAGTTGTATTACGCATTTTTTCACAGCATGATCAACTATGGAATCATTGCCTGGGGGGGGGGTGCTTACTCCAACGCTACAAAACGTCTGCAAAGCCACCAGAAAAAATATTAAAAATCGTAAACAAGAATAAAACAAGCTTACATAACAATCCTTTAAATTTGGAGGAGCTTTTCTCACTTGAATCTTTAAAATATCACTACATTACTCCCACATTCTCCCACATAGATCAAAAACAGTCAGTAAGACACGCAGTTTTATAAGGGTAATAAATGTATACAACAGTCTTCCAAATGAACTAAAAGCGTTAAGTAATGTAAGTGGAAAAAAAAATAAGTTAAAAAAGTGGATAATTAATACAGATAATAACTGAATCAGATAGGCAATTGATAAATGAGTCACCATTGTTATAGAAACTTCCTGAAAAATTATGTTTTATTTAATTATTTTTTCTTTTATGTTCTTTTCTATTTTATGTATTCTTAGATATTTTCCTTTATGTTAAGTATATATTTTACATAGGATAGGTTTATATATTATTAGTTTTAGGTATGCCAAGACCACGAACAGGTAACTCCGATTACCTCAGTAGAGATTATGTAATAATGTCCTGATATTGTTGTGTATATCTATTGGTTAATAAATAAATAAATAATAAATAAATAAAAAATAAATTTCCACGGACATAAAAAGTTCTATCTTTTAGCTTCAAATACCTATAGGATTTATCCAGCTATAAACTTGTTATGATTTCAATATTACAATACATAATTACTTATAAATTTGATTATCAATATAAATATCAACCGACTTTTTGCGGACAACTGTATTTCAAAACCAACCGTGGCGTGGCGCGACATATGTTTTAACAAATCGAATTTGAAAAATGTGAGTTTGCCAGGTTATGATTCGTATTTAGGGGGTTTTGAGATTATTTTAGGGGGAAACATTGTTGGCGACACTGATCAGAGCAGAGCAGTTATTTTATTGTTATTGAGTCCACGATTGAGTCCATAAAGTACAGGTGACTTCTTTATGATTGAGTCGTTTCTCGTAACAGTTAACAGTCGTACATCGTATCAGTACTTGAGTAGGTACTAGAATATAGAGCGAGCGGACGTCGAAATTTTTCATCGGAAAAATTATATTAGTAGTACTTACGTACTTGTTTTCGTCAAAAGTGTGTGCAAGTGTCATATTTGAGGCTATTGAGTGCGAAAACTATTTTCTGCGTAAAGGTAAGACTTTAACATACTTTTATATTTAGGTTGGGTTTCAGCTCTTGGGTCCAGGCCCAAACTCGCATTTATATTTAAGATAAAATTAAGAAATGCGGGAAGTGCAATATTCATCAGCCTAATTAAAAACATCATTGAAGTGGTTGATCTACCTACTCCGTCGGCGGGCGCCTCTTAAAAATCAAGTATTTTAAACAAGTACCGTCGAGTTCCACATATTTTTCTACGTCTGCCAGACAATTTTCCTAATTTTCGTGTTTGGCACAAAAATACTTGTAGTTATAAAATTCTTCTAAAAATATATTTGGAATATTCGAAATATATTTAAATATCACCCAATTAAAAATACGGTCACTATTGTTTTATTTAATTAAATTCTACACTACAAATAAAAATTAGACAATACTTTTTGTTATAAATAAATAAAGATATATGGTGACTTGCACTTTTGAGCATTGAAAATATATTACGACTTTATTACAACAAAAAGTCGAGGATTTAAGATGTTGGGTTCAGGCTAAAAAACCTACTTATATTTAAGATAAAATTATGAAATTCGAAAGCAACGAAGTAGGTAAATGGGTAAAGAATTGGTTGTAGCGAGATCAACTTTCACATGTAAATCTACTGGAAAAACTCCGATTTGAACCCGATGATTTTCGAAATTTTCTCCGTAGAGATCAGTGTAGAGATGAAGATTGCCGTCTTTTCTACTTCTTTCCACTTTTACCCCAATATTTTATACTTGAATAATTTCTACTATCAGCCATGGCTTCGCCTAATTTTTGTTTTAAACTAATAAACCACAGTTCACAAGAACCGTACTGATACTATCCCCTATACGTAAATGCGTGTTGCCTACATACGGAGAGATGTGTAACTTGTACGGGCATATAAAAATTCAAGCAGCACCTGAATATATTTTCGACATAGATTATTGTCTACACACTGACAAATATGTACGGGCGTACTTGTACGCGCGTACATATTTCAAGGTATGTTTGTGTGTCTGTAGACGCCTTAAAATATCCTTGGTTTTGTACCACGAGTAAGAAAAGAACACACACTTTTTCACGATTGCTCAAACAAGAATGGATTACGCGTTGGTCCATAAGTTTTTTATTGTTACCGTTGCATATATGATGTTTGTTTTCTCTTTTTATTATATAAAAGGGGAAATTACAAAAGTGGTTTTGTTTTAATCAAATTAAAATGTTTTTTCACCAAGTAAAGCCAAAACAATCATCTTTTTTTTTCCTTATTTATACCTTGTCCATTGTAATTTTTTTGAATTGAAGTTTTTTGGGTATTTTGTTTGTTTTTCCAGGCAACCTAAAAATGAGCCACTGGTCTATTTGAATCCAGTCTTTAAGTCAGATGTTTATCTTACCTGGGACCACTCAGGAAACAGTCCTTAGAATAATTCTATGATAAAAATTAAACTACTTTTTTAAGTTCAATTTAAGATGTGAGTCCTAAGATTTAGAAATATTGGTAGGTATTTGATTCTGTGCCACACCCAGTGTCGTATTCCAGGAGTAGGTTTCTATATTATATCTCAATTCAGGACTTTAGATCACTTGGTAAATAATACAAAAAATATAATTAATCATTTAAATATATTATAACTGATTTCAGTTGTTCTAAATTTGGTAGAATTATTGATAGAAAAGAAATGTGTTGGCCCACAAATACTTGTTAATATTTTCGGAGTTTTAAGAATCGACCAAAACTGATTTAAATCATACCTACAGACTGTAATTTTTACATCTGATATTGAATGTTTTTTTATATTTTATTGTATATAATTTAATATGATTTAATGTTTATATGATTTTCATCTATCGCTAAAAAAATCCTATACAAGTTTATGCCAAATGTTTTTACACCGGTTACTGGTAGTTTTGACAACTTCCTACAACTATTATTTCTAGATCTGCTTTACCGACAACAATGAATAATTGAAAATATTCTATTCTTGTGATTCTCCAAAATATTCTCTTTTTCCAAACACCTTAAGGATTTAAAAAAATGATGTAAATAGATTTTTATACCCTTTGTAATGCACCGGCTCATGTTAAAAGGCGAGAATATAAATGTTTTCGACAATTTTTCACAAATATGCACAGGGAACTAGTTACCCTTATTATCTGTCCAAAAAATTGACCGACGTTGACGCAGGCGCATAAAGTTTTGAAGCGAAAGTTTCTTATCGGGGGCCCACATTTACACATGAAAATAGATTAGCAAATACCCATATAATTCAGCTTACTGTGTAAAAAACAGGGACCAGGTAAATTACATTATGAGTTTCTTCTTTTATAGAATATCAATAATATATAGGAAATAAATTAATATAACATCCAATTAATATAGAAAACCTGCACAAAATTTGCTTTTCTAATAAAAACTACAATTCTCTGCGATATATTACGGACATGACATATGTCAGAAGTAAGAAAGAATTTCATATACCTTTTGTTAAATAGACCTTTACATAATTAAAAAAAAATATGCGCATCGGTCAACGTCCGTCAATTTTTGAGGCAGTTTATACCATGTTTATACTTGTTTATAACGTGAATATGAGAATTTTAATGTAATTTATTAATTTACTATTAGTAGTAAAGTTTTCATAGTTATAAACGTAAAGTATAACGGTCTCAATTAACATTTCATCAATAACAATGGAGAAAAAAGCCAATAATATCTTGGAGCCATATGTACAGTTACTCATTTTTAACCGACTTCCAAAAAGGAGGAGGTTATCAATGTATGTTACCTGAATTCTCCTGTGGTGAACCTGGTGTACCGTTTTGTATGAATATGATCTTGTTTTAAAAAGTAAATATCCGGATTGGTGAAACTTCAAATTTGGGAAAAGAATTCTATTGGTAAAGTGAAGAAATATTTGAATGAACACATGCGTGCATGGAAATCGACCAATATTCCTAACGTTTTGGTCGTTTTTTCGAAAACTCGTTATGGATGTGTATAGTTTTTTAACGCTTAATCTAGTAAGGAAGATCTCTAGGTGATCTCATATACTATTCTGCGACGTGCAACTTGCAGTTTTGCAGAAAATCTCCTAAAATTCCAAAATACTCAAAAATTTCATCAAAATGACATAACGGACATTTCCTTATACATATTTTAATTCCAACGTAATAGGGCAGGAATTTTAGGCACTAGAAGTTGCGAATTTCAAAATTTTCTATGTACATCTCAAGCATATAGGTAATAAAGCATAGTATTTTCGACTCCTTAAATCAATGAGTACCAAGCTCGTTTTGTTTGTATACCCGGCAAATACCTATTTAAATGAAAATTTTTCCATTTTGAAGACAGTGCTTTTGGTTGTCACATTCTCCCTGCCTTCAAATTCAGTGACAACACATGTCAATCTAAACTGCTATTTGGTGGGTTTATACACAGGATGTTTAGTTATAGCAAACAAAATCACAAAGTAAAGTGATAGAAGGAGTTGCATTTATATGATGCTTGAAATATAAGTTAGGCTTTTTAGCTGTATATACAGGATGTATGGCATATAGGGTGGAGTGGACTATTAGTGGAATAAAAATGTGGGAAAAAAAAAGTGAAATTAAAGTTATATAGGCTGATTAAAACTGTTATATGATATGGACGTAAACAAATCATATGCAGGATGGTTGAAATATATGCTGAAGTTAAATTACGTTTATACAGTGTGATTGAAAAATGATTTATTTTATAGCACATATGAAGTTGCATAAAGTGTGGAGAGGAATTAATGTTACACAGGGCGATAATATAAAATGTGAAAAATGAAATAATTTATGGGGTAGACCACAAGGAGTTATATACTATGGTTAAAATATAGGACGGATTTGACTCCGTAAATATGGGATGCATTCTAAACCGTCCGTCCCGTTTACAGAAGGCAGCTAACAAATTTATGCTTGTCCATGGGCAGTCGTATGTACAGGATGGTTAGTACATAGGGTGGAGTGGAATTATATATAGTTATACAGAGTTGTCAAAAAAAGTTGAACAAAGGCATAAAAATATGTTGGGCTTATTAAGTCAACGCGTACTAGTACATTTTATTCGTAAACATTTACCTGTCAATTTAAATGAAAATGTATCCTTGTGTAATGTTGAGGCTTGGGCTTATTAAGTCAACGCGTACTAGTACATTTTATTCGTAAACATTTACCTGTCAATTTAAATGAAAATGTATCCTTGTGTAATGTTGAGGCTTTCGATGTTACCTCGTTCTGTCTATTAGGGTTATACATACAAAATAAAAAAATAAAGAATGAAAACTACCTGAGTTCAAAAAAACTAAAAAGTTGCAAATAAAACATTTTTAAAAAATATATAACCGACTTCCACCTATAACTAAAAAGCTAAAAATAATTATAACAAAATACAACTCTAGCAAATAAATAACACATTCAATGTTGTTAGGTACCTAGCCAGGAAGTAAAAAATGTAAACATTAAAAGGTGCTCGTTCTGTACAAATTAATTACCTACCAATCTAGTATATTTTTGAAGTCGGTGCCAAGCAACAATAAAGTTTGGTGAAGTAGTAGATAAGTACGCAATGAAGGATTTTAGATTTGCTTGGCACCGACTACAAAAATATACTAGATTGTTAAGTAATTAATTTGTACAGAATGAGCACCTATAAATGTTTACATTTTTTACTTCCTGGGTAGGTACCTAACAACATTGAATGTGTTATTTATTTGCTAGAGTTGTATTTTGTTATAATTATTTTTAGCTTTTTAGTTATAGGTGGAAGTCGATTATATATTTTTTATAAATGTTTTAATGGAGAATTTATTTGACTTTATTAGTTTTCCAAAGCCTTGTATCGAATCTCGTCGATTGCCTGTTCGATAAACGAAAAGAATAAACAGTTAAGAGTTTGTCTAAAATGTGCTAAATGTGATTTATTAGTTAGAGATGTGAACTAAGTGATGGTTGATTGCAAGTAATTGATTATGTATTTACATAAATTTATTTATAATATATATATATATATATATATATATATATATATATATATATATATATATATATATATATATATATATATATATATATATATATATGTTTTAGGTGGTTTCCGGGAATTCATCCGCGTAGTTGATAACTGATCCCTGCCGGGATCGATGGTAAAATAACGACGTTTCGGCAGAGTCACATCTGCCCCCTTCAGGTCGGTTCGCATAATTCTCGTAGCCTTCTGCTTTCGTCATAAAGCAAGATGGAACCCTTGGCCATGCAGTATATAGGAAAGCAACTCACACCAACAGATACCTTCATGCTAATTCTCATCACCACCCAGCCCAACTACAAGCCGTCGTCAAGACTTTAGTAACCAGATCACAAAGGCTAGCTGACCAGGATAACATCAAACAGGAAATGGACAGTTTAAAAACAGCTCTGAGACAAAACGGATTTACAGACCGAAATATACAAAGAGCCCTAAAGTCAAAACCGAGACAAACAGACGAGGAGCATGAGACACCAATAACCAAGGCTTATTTACCGTATGTCAAGGGGACCACGGACAGTATTGCAAGAATTCTACGGAGACACAATATCGATACTATTTTCAATACAGACAGAAAAATAAGCACGGTGTTGAGGACTCCGAAGACGAGGATCCCTTTAGAACAACAGGGAGTGTACGAGATTCCATGTGCAGACTGTCATAAACCCTATGTGGGGCAAACTAATAGAAGAATTCAAGGTAGACGTGATGAACACCAGAACGCTGTAAGAAAGCAGGAAAAAACAACATCCATTGTGGAACACGCCACCACGATGTCGCACCGAATAGACTTTGAGAACACCAGAGTACTGGCAAATATAGAACACCCGAAATCAAGACTCGTAAGAGAGGCAATTGAAATAGCGAAGAGACCTCGCAGTCTAAACGCACGCAATGAAATTCAGAACTTATCGAATTGTTGGAAAATCCTATTAAACACCGTACCGGCCCAGACCCGTCCAATAACAACTCAACCGGAAATAACAAATCAGCAGGATGGAGCCGTGCCCACTGAGCGCCAAGTGCCAATCACACGCAGCCGTTCACGGTGTCAACCGATAGGCGCCGAGCCGCGACTATATAACAGCGCGCTCGCTTCAGAAAATCTTAGTATTCGAGTAACTAGAAGCGAAAGCAGAAGGCTACGAGAATTATGCGAACCGACCTGAAGAGGGCAGATGTGACTCTGCCGAAACGTCGTCATTTTACCATCGATCCCGGCAGGGATCAGTTATCAACTACGCGGATGAATTCCCGGAAACCACCTAAAACATTTAGTGCCCGCGAAAACTTAAAAACAAATATATATATATATATATATATATATATATATATATATATATATTATATGTGTAAAACGCATGGTTTGGGACACCAAAATTTTATTGCAGGAAAAGCTTCTAAATCAAATTTTATATATCCCTATATAGTTCAATTGTTATATAAACAATTTTTTCTATTAAAAAATAACTTTCGGTTAACGAACGCATTGTTTGAGCCCTCATCGAACTAACGTAGGGTTTGAGGACAGTCCCCAAAACATGCATTTTGCAAACTGGCGATAGACGAAATGATAATTTGGGGACTGTCCCTAAAATATGCATTCTCTTAATATAGTTTGGGGACTCATCAAAATAATAACGATTTCGTACAGTTGCTAGTGCATTACTTCCAATCCGATTAAAATTTGCTGCTTAACATGAAGCAAATATATAAACAAATTTATTATTTCGTATTACATTACTATTTTGTTTAAATTGTCGTTGTATAAACTAATTCTTATTATTAAGCGTTATCGAGGTGAAAAGCTGCAATGATACTACTAAATAGGAATGTGAGTCTTATAGTATCTATATGCCTAAACGATTTAAATTAATAGTATAATAATAAAAATTTACTGTTTATTTTCAAGGGAATAATGATAATGATACTAGGTACTCGATTTCTCACACTTAACAAATATATCATAGAATTATCAATATCTATTCAGTTGTATTTTACAGCCTCAAGACCTCACTAAATATAGTTTTGGTGCTTATAGCGTCATCACCAATTTTATGCTTAAGCCGTTTCTTAGGAACTTTTCCAATTTTAACTTCAGACAGAAACCTAGGTTGTCACGCATTTATTTAATAAAATATCACAGCTATCAAAAACATACCGTTTCATTTTCTTCTTGCTTTCAATATCCTGATAAGAAATATTCTCGGGTGGTTAGGCCTAGAGACATGATCATGCAAACTACAAAAATCTTGGAGTTATTTTTCTTTTGAAAGTTTGCGACGAACCATTCAACATTTATTTTACTATAACATGGTGATTTGCCATATTTGCCATCCTCATATCTGGATAGCACACTAAGAAAATGAAACATTCGGGTCTTTGACTACTACTACTAGATTACATTTGTAACCTGCAATCTAGATAGGTATTTATTAACTATTAACCTCATTATATACCCCTATTAATATAGTGAAGTAAATAAGTATAATTAGTTAAATTGTACATATGAACTGCAGTAATTCGGTATTGTTCCACTTTTATACGAGGCGGTCGCTAAGATTGTGGCTATGCTGATATATATTTTTAAACTCTGCTGTTAGGAGAGGATAAGGTTTAGTGAGAGATTGAAAAAAGTGGATTACTCAGTCAATTTCAGTATGACTTATGCATACTAAATAGTATCTAAAACGCACTATTGGGGTGTTTTTCGAAAATTTGTGTGACTTCTAGACACTGTTAAATATCAGAGGTGTCTGATGCCACAGCAGGATTTACTTGGAGGATAACTCTTGGTCACCCTTAATACTACCAAGAGCCAGAATGACTATGATGAACTGTTTATCGTGCCAGTTATCGTCAGTCCAATTTTGAAAAGGTTATCTAACCAGGGATAAACTGATTTTTCAATTGCACTCAATAATTCGTTTAATTTCCTTTCATCCGATATTTTTATATGATTCTAACAGTTCGAGAGATCGTGATAATTTTTGATTATTGTGTGTTTCCTTATTATTCACGAAATACTTTTGGTCATGAGTTTAAATTCGCCTGTTAACTAATGTGGAAATTAACAACCTTTTCAAAGATATCAGATGAGTTCGTAGTAATATTTCCCATCAGATGGCATGAGTAATTAGAATACTAAAAACTAGTGGCCCAAATATTGCAAATACCTTTCAAAACGCTAATAACATTAAATAATTTGATAAAATTTTAAATATAATATTTTTAATCATTAGATGACAGGTAAAAATCTTTTTTTGTAAAATGTTTTGCGATTTGTGACTGGAAACTCCAAAAATCCTAAATTTAATTACTGAAAACACGACACATAATAAGGGAGATATTTTTTGTAACAAAACTAATATAAAATCCTTCACTATGACTATTTATTTCACTGATGGTAAGAACTAATTATTGGCTTTATATTACCATTTTATGCAATTACTCAATTGGCTGTTTCTCATAATATATTTTTTTCCATTTTTGATACAAACAACATGAAAAAAAAACATCATACAGTTCTTTTTTATAACACAAAAATTAGTATTAATAAAAAATCATGTTTGTACTCCTAATTAAAACATAACTTGAAATAAATATAATGAAAATCTCATAGAAGGATAATCCTTTAGCGTAGGTAAATGACCTTGCGACTTTCAGCTTACAAGAAACAACGTTTAAAATAACAAACTAATTTACAGACTTTAGGATAACAATGAAACACAACAACTTAAAAAAGAAGTAACAGAAAAAATTGAATAATTAACATGTTTTACTATAACGTCGATTTTATTAACATTTTAAAAATTGTACATATTTTTAATATTTAATATTCCTGCATTTGTACCCTTTGAATTGAGTGTATCCACTGTTTGGATTTCTTTTTAAATATTGAAAGTGAATTTAACCCTTTAATCTCACTAGAAAGAAAGTTGAATATTTTAGGACCAAAAACATCTTTGAGCTTTGGGTACTATGAAAATATTATTTAAATGCTGAACTAAATCATCTCATTATACATGACAAAGACAATTTTTACATACAGCCAAGCAAAACTGACTCATTTACATTTTGACTTTTTTTACCTAAAACTGTGAAATATATTAGGTAATCTTTAAAAAAAAGACATTGTGTTGAAAACTTTTTTCATAAAATCTCTTAAAGTAAGCTATGGCTTAGTTAACAAAATAAATGTTTTAAGTATTTTAACCGTGATAAATTTTGCACTCCATCATTCACCCAAATTTCTTAAAATAGTGGTACAACATTTCCTTTTACATATTAATAAATAGGTTAAATATATGATTTAAGTAACAAATTCAATTAATAATGCAACAAATGCTAAATTACATTATATGTTTTCAACTTTTTCTATTAAGTAATTATTTTTTGATACTATCTGGACATTATACAATCCATGGAACGCAAGACAATATATTGTTTCAGGTCGAAAAAACTTCATCAGCTGCGCTTCCCTCAACATATTAAAATCTCGAATAATGATTAATGTTTTTTCATACATATAACCAAGCTTAACTATTTAACGCACAATTATTAGGAGTTTTAGAGAAAACTAAAAAGAAAAAAAATCGTGCCATGTGTAATGCTTTTACCCTCTGATTCATATGACAGAAGTCACACGAAACAAATTTATACGTTAACTAAAACCCACAATGCAATTATGTGACAATATCTTATTGCTAGTCGATAGTCTTCAAATGTTACGCTCCCCTCGGCGATTAAAATCTCGAATAATTATTTATGTATTGCATTTAAGGCTAAATTTAACATTTTAACTAAAATTGAAAATCTAGAAGTTTAAGGGACAACTAGTCCACAGTGATTCTAAAATGAGTGCTGTATTTAAAACTCCATTACCCTTTCCTAGGATAGTAAGCACAAGAAACAAATAACAAATAGATTAACTGTTAATCTGTTGACTAGTTTTCCCTGAAGCTCCAAGATGTCGATTTTTATTTTAGGTTAACATGTAAAGTTCGGGTATTTGTGCGAAATACATAAATAATTATTCGATCTATCAATCACATGAAAGTTCTTGACTAGAAACAATATATTGTCTTGCCTTCAATGGATTAAAAACTCTCGAAAAGATAGTATCATAATTTCTAAACTTCTAGATGAAGATATTCATTTTTCCTTAATAAAATCTAAAAAAGACATTCTGTTTTGTATTTAAAATAAAATAATCTCTAGCATAAATCAGATTTTTAATTTTCTCTGTTTTAGAAAACTAAATAAATTATTGTTTTCTTGTAATACACATTTTATCTTATGTTATGAAATATATGTGAACAAAACTAAATGGGTGTCCGCACCATAAATTCATACTATTAATAATTACATTTCTTTGCTTATTAAAGTTTAATATAACAATATATAGTGGTAATTTCTTAGGTAGAAAAAATTATTTTATGACTGCTTCGAATCTCTCTGAAATGTATTAATCCTCAATACCCAGCTGATTTTCTGCATACACAGTTAGCAATTATCCTTCAAAGTGACAAATTTCATTGTCGTATAGATAAGTTTAGGTATATTTTTTACACAACTTTATTGCACTAATTCATTATTAAAGACGACACATATCGCCTTCGTAATAATATTTATTCTTCTGGTCTATTCTAACAATTGTTTTGGTTTGTTAGTTCACCGAATCTTTAAACTGTTGGTGTATAAAAAATGGGCCAATATTTCGGTCGAGTATTTCATCTCTGCTTCGTTATACCGACATTTCCGTGAAAGGCGATTATTCGAAAATCGTCTACGGGCCACTGTGATAAAAAAGCATTCGGCATTCCAGCCCATAATAAATACGAAATCTTTAACATTAGATATTATGAAGTTCTCTTGTAAATGTTTGAATTTGAATGTTTGAAATATAATAAATATTAAATTTTTATGATACGTCCCTTTCTAATAGATCGCGTTAGACACTTCATGGCAAATTATGAATTTCTTTGTAATTTTTAATTGTTATTTTAGTCCTACAATTAAAATACAAATAATTACAGAACATTTCAAAATTGCATTCATAGTGTTAGTGAAATTGAAGGATATTTGTAATTTTATATTATTAATTAAAAGCAGTTGAATGGGACATCTTCTTTTCTTCTTGGGGATTATGAGCAAAGATCTGTTTATTTAATTCCGCCATACTGGCTATTGACTCTGAAATTGAATTGAAAGATTGTGTAGATAATTAAATTTTGTATTATGACTAAAGTAAATTGTCAACAAAAACAGATGTTGTTTTTCAAAGTCATCATTTATTATATTACGACTTTTTATGTTAATGTTTATGTTGGATCTTTTTTTTGAGCTTGGAACAGTGATATATATTAAATATTTTACAGTTCAGATATACCTTAAATTTAGAAGTAAGCATCAGAACCACATCAAAACTCTTTTTTTAAAGAGCGCTTTGTGTTGTCCATATGGAGTCTATCAAAATGTTCTGTTCAATACAGTATTGACTCAATTTTTGCATAGTTTGTCCACTGTTAGTAATTAAGTCAAAATTGAGTTTCTGGTAGAGAATATTGATGCTTTAAAATCATTACCTAACATTGTCACTAACAAATGTAAAAACACACCTGTCATCATCAAGGAGTAAACCAACCGTTGAGTGTTTAAATAAATGTTTGGTGTTAGGATGTAAAACCATGTTTTTACATTGACACAGTAAAGGTTCCACAGCATTTCCATTTTCACTAACAGTTTACTAACTGGATTGAGTGATTATATGCAAAAATGGCACCGATCAGTATACTGTATCAATAATATTTTGCGTTCAGTGGAATGAAAAATGTCGAATAGTTAGTATCGTACGGTTTTAGTAAACCTCTACAAATTTTTTCCTGTGATTTATATCCTAGGAATCACAGGGAATCGGCGTTATACACAGTATGACTCCCGATTTGGAGACTCTGTGATATCAATTTTCCTAAAACTCCTGGCTGTAGGAATACATTTAGCGAAAAAATAAATAAATTAAGTTATATGTACTATATACATAAATAAATACTTGAAAATTCAATCAGTTGAGGGGAGCGCAACTGATGAAAGCTCTCGATTAGAAACAATATATTGTCTTGCGTTCAATGAATTGAAAAATCTCGAAAATTTCGTCTTGTATCAATAATCGTCATAGGGCTATTTGTAAAAGTTTTATTTAGAAGTGGAAGTTGTTCAATTGAGATGGAATGTAATCTTTATATCAATGAATTGATGGTAGTTTGATGTGTAAATGTGAAGTTATGAAGAGAGCCAATTTTGAAACAACTTTTTAGTTTAAATCTGTACCACTGTGTACCACAATTGAGTTGGGTATTCCACGATAAAAAATATAATAAACAAAAATATTTGCTATCTCTGTAATTGTAAGTGAAGTTACAATACATGTTAGCACAAAAGCTTAAAATAATAGTTAGAAATTTTGTACTTACTAGTTTTTTGATAGTGGACGTAGATCTATCCTTCCGAAAATATTTTCTGTTGTGAACATTCATATTCATAGAGTGCCGTATTGGGACTGCTGATATATTCAACTGTCTTGAACATAATTTCGAATGGAGTTTTTGAGATATGCCCTATAGCATTTTAGTAATTTGTAAAGTTTGAGTAACCTTTGTGATTAAGGTTCAATAATATCTAATGTCGCATGAATTTGTTACGTGACGAATTTCATTTTATTTAACTCATAAACTAATGAGAAATATTAGAAATTTTAGGATATTGGATAAAGGTTTAATATTGTATGTAAGGGTTTACAAAGTATGTCCAAAATTGATCATTTCTTATTTAAAATAATTTTTGGAAACTTAGTCTATGGCTGAGTTGTAAAGTAAAAAACAGAGTGAAATATTATTATTTTAAACTGTCTATAAGTTGCAGTATATTCGAAAATGGCGATATGCATTAAAATATATTTTAGCTTCTTCCGAGGTGTCTTTCTTTTTGAGATAAATATTTTCTTGGGGAGACGGAATATTTTCATAGTTGTTATCAACAATATTAGACGATATCCGAATTCTTCCTTCTTCGTTTTCAAAACCTGTTCATGTATTGTGCGAAACTGTTATATTTTTAAACAAACTTCTCGTAATCGATACAGGATCTTGAGAATGCAGAATCATTTAGGATTTTTAAATTTAGTTCAGGAAAAGGAAATATAAATAATAAATTGTCTTTTTTGTTTTGAGGTATTTTTTTTCATTGCCAGCTTCAAAGATTCCGATATCAAAATTTGTTGTTGACTGTTATCTAATCTTTCTTGATCCCACATGAAAACTCGACAAGCCGCGTGAGGTGCGTGGTTTCTAAATCACCTCCATGAAAACGAAAACCACGGAAATTGAGAGACATAAAATTAAGAAGGAAAGTAGTGCTAACAAACAGACGGGAGAAAACATCCGCGGAAAAATAATAATCAATGATTGTCGGAACTGTATATACGAACCCAGATAAGAAACGTCCATCTCTATGTAGATGAAGAAACACTGAATACGCTAATATGGACCAGGTAATAAGGTGTAATATCAGCACTTGCTATACAGCAAAGTAACACAGTACAAAAGTCAACGTCACGTTAATAATAAAAAAATATACTGTTTAAAATATGTACATCAGCTGTAACGAAAGAAATGTAAGTGAAAAACGCTTAAATGATCTTAGAGGACATCTTCCATAGGAAATGATATCATTTTTCGAAAATCATCAAGAAAGACAGTCATGGCTCAAAGAAGCAAAGATAAAAAACTAATTAAACAACTGAAGAAGGAAGAGAGGAATTGCAAAAATACAAATAAAATGAATGGTAACCTTATTATTGTGTATTAAAATAAAATTTAAAATTCTTAACAAAATAAGTCAACAAAACTCAATGAAGAAAAGAAAAATGGTAAACCAGTAAGCGCAATTGTTATAGACATGATTAGCTAAGAACAGAGTTGAATTTCAACAGAAATATGTGATCTTCAATGTATTTTTCTCAAAGTGGACAACACGAACATATCTGAGAAACGCTACAACAGAATACCGACATATAATGTTTCTTGAAAACATATATGAGAAAGCTACCATCATATATCTGCATGGAAATACCAATTCTATTAAAAAAAATCAGGCATAACACTAAAAGAGAAAATGAGAAACAATAAAGCTTTAGAAGATCATCTAAAAAGTCACATTGGCTAGATAATAAAGTAATTTCTTATAACTATTTCAAATTTATGGTGCATCCAAATATGTGAGGTTTACATTATTTTAACCAATTTTCCCAATATTATAAGATTTATAGTGTTGTTTTATCTAAAATAACGGTTAACAAAATCATATTTTATTTTTGATTATATTTTTCTGAGGACAGTTATATTTAAATTCCCTCCTCTATACAGCAAAGGTCAAATGGAAAACATTTTAGAGGAAATTTAGTGCATTTAAAATCTGGCTTTGGATTTACGATCAATCATTTGGTTATGAAAATAATCGGCAAAACCCGAAAATGTTTTTCTTCAGTAAATCCGAACCGGTTAATTTGACAGCTGTCAAGATGTGACACTTTTTTAAGACAAATAAAATGACATATATCATATATCTCAAAGGTCTTTTGTTATCCCGCAAAACCGCCTCAATTTTTTTTATATGTCTCACAAGGGCATACAAAATTTTAGTTTCATCGAAATATCACACTTCATAAAGTTAGGCCTTATTTTTTTAAGAAGGCCATGACTTGTTTGTATCAAAATAACATAAAAGAATTGTAGTCAAACAAATATGGTCCTATAAGTCCTGAAAATATTCATAATTTTATAATGGGTACCCAATTAAAAAAACGTAAGTAAGATGAAATTACCAATGAGGCAACACCAAAATGTGTGTTAAGCTAGCAGAGCCATTTCATAACGCCCAAATAGGACCTACTCCAGAATTTATTGCTAATTTATTACGCAAAAATTAAATTTATTGCTCCCACCCCTTCTGAGTAACAGTGGCTATGCTAACTTTAGACTAAAGTTAGCATAGCCATATTCTATATCTTCGGAACGAACAACGCTACCGAGGTGATCTTGGTGGCGTATTTTATTGCTAATTAATTGCTATCGAATGGCACTAGAGCAAATAACCAAAAAATACCCCTTCAACTTCTACTGAATTTCTCACCCCCCAACCATTACTAAAAAAAATTATTTCAATATTTTGTGTTGTATAAAATCAGTAGACTTTTAATTGCTAATTAATTGCTGACGTTTTACCCTCATTACGATTTCATTCCTCCAACCCCTTCCAAGAAACTGTGGAGACGCCAACTTTAGACTAAAGTTAGCATATCCACATCGATATCTCCGGAACGAACTGTGCTACCGGGGTGATCTTGGGGGCGTATTTTATTGCTAATTAATTGCTATCGAATAGTACCAGGGCGAATACACAAACCCTACCTCTTCATCCCCTACTCAATTTCTCACTCCCTGACAAGTAAGAAAAATATTTATTTCAATGCATTTCCTTATTAAAATCAGTAGACTTTTAATTGTTAATTAATTGTTGAAGGTCTACCTTCGTTACGATTTATTGCTCCACCCCGTTGCGAGCCAACTTTAGACTAAAGTTAGCATAGCCATATTCTATATCACCGGAACGAGCAGCGCTAGGGAGGTGATCTTGGTGGCGTATTTTATTGCTAATTAATTGCTATCGAATATTACCAGGGGGAATACCCAAAACCTACCCCTTCATCTCCTACTGAATTTCGCACCCCCTGACAAATAACAAACATATTTATTTCAATGTTTTTTGTTGTTAAAATCAGTAGAGTTTTAATTGCTAATTAATTGCTGAAGTTCTACCCTCGTTACAATTTCATTCCTTCAACCCCTTCCGTGAAACTGTGGCTATGCCAACTTTAGACTAAAGTTAGTATAGCTATATCCACATTTCCGGAGCAAACGTCGTTATGGGTATCGTCTTGGGGCGTATTTTATTGCTAATTAATTGCTATCGAATGGCATCAGACCATTAACCCAAAAACTACCACTTCATCCCCTATTCAATTTCTCACCCCCTGAAAAGTAACAAAAATATTTATTTCAATGTATTTCGTTATTAAAATCAGCAGACTTTTAATTGTTAATTAATCGTTGAAGGTCTACCGTCGTTACGATTTTATTGCTCCAACCCCTTGCAAGCCAACTTTAGACTAAAGTTAGCATAGCCATATTCTATATCTCCGGAACGAACAGCGCTTCCAAGGTGATCTTGGTGGCGTGTTTTATTGCTAATTAATTGCTATCGAATGGCATCAGTTCAAATATCCAAAAACTACCCCTTCATCTCCTACTAAATTTCTCACCCCCTGACAAAAAACAAACATTTTTATTTCAATGTTTTTCAACCCCTTCTGAGATACTGTGGTTATGCCAACTTTAGACTAAATTTAGCATAGCCATATCTATATCTCCGGAACAAACGTCGTTATCGGTATGGTCATGGGGCGTATTTTATTGCTAATTAATTGCTATCGAATGGCACCAGACCAAAAACCCAAAAATTATCCCTTCATCACCCACTCAATTTCTCACCCCCTGCCAAGTAACAAAAATATTTATTGCAATGTTCTTCCTTATTAAAATCAGTAGACTGTATATGATTAGGAAAATAAGACTATACTTATTAATTATAGATATAATTATAGGATGGTTGTCGAATAATAATACGTATCCATGAATGTTCTCAAATTATACATTACCCTACTTATTCTTTCTGAATCCCATTTATGGTAATTTTTTCTCGAGCCTTACTGCAATTGGAACTTTGTTGTTATAATGGATATTCAAGATTGAATTTAGAATTTGTGCCATTCTTATTTATTTTTAGTCAGTTTATTTCAAAAAATTTCATTTAGATACTCCCAAGCCTGGCTTTTAAATTTCCTATACAAATGGCCTACATACATCTAACAAAATGCTATTTCAAATGAACGGTACAATGTGTACGAATGGTGCTATTGATTACTCGATGTAAGTAACATAATATACCAAACAATACGCAATGTAGGAATATACCTATAAGAAATAAAAACTTTATTATAATTTCAACAGTGCTAAGACACACCAAAACATCATTTATTTAACGCTATTTAAAATATATACTATTAAGATAAAGTTTAAAACAGTTAAATCACTTATCGTTAATATACCGATACAAATCAGAACGTTTGACCACCTTGTAAAAGACTCGATCTAATATTGGGAATTTACATTACTCCGAAAAAATATTAAGTGTCTCTCCCAATAATAGGTCAAAATTATCGATATACAGGATTCAACTTAAAAGATAACTAATGAATAATGGCTCATCATTATTCACCTTATTATGCATCTTGTATTTTCCGACAATTGTAGTTAACTTTCAATAAATTGTTTTATGTAAAGTATTTGGGACAGTTTTTTTTCTGATCTGAAAATATATAAAACACTTTCCAATTTCTGAAGAATTAAAAATAAAATCTTCATCATGTATAGTCTGAGTTTGAAAACGTTCTGAAAATTTGTTTAAGGAAATGAACTTTTACAGTTTTTTATTCCCCGTCAGATTGTGTGTGTAGCAAACTGCTTAATGATTAATAATTTACTGAAAGTATTTTAAAAATAAAAATATATAGGAAAGACTATTGATGATAATACTGTAATTTGAGTGTTTATTTACCAACATTTCTTAGAAGGATTATTTGAGGCAGTTCTTCCGTCGGCCCATGGTGCATAAAAAATATTCATAGAAACATGAATAGTGGTAGTATTTTATCCTTAAATATATTAAGTTCAGCACTACGTCAACAAATGCGTGCATATTGTGTTAAATTATTTACAGTATTATTAAAAGTTTACAAAAACAATCGAACATAATATTAATCGTGATTGTTTTTTAATAGAGGAAATAATATGTTAAAAATACATATACTGAATAATATAAGTAATGATTTTACCAAACTAAAATTAAGTAATAGAAGTTAAAGGCTTTAATTGATTTGCTCATTTCTTATAATTTTGTTGTATTGCTGAAGCCCGAAAGATATGAAACACGCATTTAAGGCAAAATCTAAGCTCTACTGAAATGGGATACAGTGTGTCTCAAAATAAAACGAAGTTAGTTTTCAATTCTCGATAAGTAATTTACTTTAATTGATAATCTGTCATACACGTCAAAAACAATGTCATATTTTTAACTGTTTCCTTAAATTAATAATTGATTTCAACAAATAGACTAATATAGTATGGTATGGAAAAAATCTTACAGGTAGTTAGTTTTTTTTATTGAAAGAATTTGATTTAATTATCTGTTTCAACTTCAATTGCTATTAGATACTACATCTTCAATTTCAAATACTTAATTTATCTATATTTTTCAGAATCCATTGTGAAGAGTGTGAACCCAAATAAAAAAAACTAACCTTGGTTGAATGTTAAGTAGGTATTATATTATTCTTTGTTTGTATACGAACGGTTAGTGACAAACCATATATGTACCCTGTAGTAAGGGGAGAACTATCAAGCATTCGGTTTGAAACCGAAAATTAATCTAGTTATGCATTTCTGATAATATTTGTTTCCTGAAGGATAGTTGTGAGTTATGTAGTTAATGTTTAAGCACTCTTTGGGAAATAACACCGCAATACTTAAAATAACTGTATCTTTCCAAACGATTCGGGGTCTATCTCGGACCCCTTTGTCAATGGTAAAGAAACTTTGAGATAAATTAATGGTCCTGTCGTTGTTAACAACTCAGTATCGGTATAGTTCATAAGGTTTTTCCTTGGTTTTGCTCTATGATTTTAATGGGATCACTGAGTTAACAGAATTCTTTGATCGCTTTTTTGGCGAATCTTATAACAAATTCGCACCTAGGAGTGCCACATAAAATTCTGAAGATCACCCTTTCAAATTCTAACAATGTGAAATGAAGGTTATTATTACATGATATTTACAAGTTTCTGTGCTACCCTGTATTTTATCAAATTAAATTCTCTTAGTTACGTCATACGTCACATAATATTGTCATACATTTTAATTTTAAATTTTAGAATTGAGCCTTTTTTCATAGTTTCTGTGCCATTGACAAAAGGGTCTGGCCGAGACCCGGAAATGTTTGGAAAAATATAGTAATTTCAAGGAAAACCAAACGTTTCAAAGTCCATTCGTTGAAACGTTTGGTTTTTCTTCAATATACCTCATTTTATTTCGTTGTGGTGTTATTGTTCAAAAAAACATAAAAGTAATCATAGTTACATTGATATTAGTTCTTTATAAATGACATTCACAGACTCTATGCTGAAGAAAAGAAAATTAGATAATCTAAATACGTATTTACTAAATTGTTCACAAGTGTTCAATTTTAATTTCTTTAGTAGTTAAAACGAAACATCCGAGTCCGATTCGGTGAATTTAGTGGACCTTGCACCCAAAAAACTATCCACTCGCTGCAAAACAATAACAAGAACGTTTCAAGCATTTCTTCGGTTTCCCCGAATAAACAGCGTTGCCGAATTGAACTTACATACTATTAAAATATGATAAAGGTAATTAATTTACAATAACAAAAGATTGTTCATAAACAATAACTATTCGTAATTTTCTCCTTAAAAAGTGTATTAAACTACTTGAGACGCTATTTTATAATTAAAATTAATTCCATTCAATTTCTCTCATGAGTTCGAATATTAACAATTTTAAAGAATGATATATTTCTTAATTAGTCTGTACTTCTTTGTTTGATATAACAGTGAATAATTTATGTGCTTGAAAAATATATCATACAGTGTCGATAGTTGCTTCTGTAAAAGGTCTGTAAAACCGAAGGTTTGAGCTCAAGTTTAATTATTTTCATCCTTTCCTAATAGTATGTCGGATGTTTTTTCATTATTGAAAATATACTTTACATATTTAAATTAATTGTTCTTTTTTTACTTCTTTACTATATATTGCATCTCAGTATTTCTACTAATGATGTTTTACTAATTATTCACCGACAAATATTAGAGTATATTTATCAACCTTTTATGTATAAAATCTCATTCCATATAGTCCTACCTAGCAGAACTCATTTAAACGCGAGCTAATGATTGTATGCTTAGTATTCATGTTGATTTGAGATGAGATAGTAACAGTCCTCAAATGATACTTTGGATACATAAATGTCCTGAAATAATAACTTGTATGTAAATATTTCTTTAAAAGTTTTCGTTAAACATTATTCCGAGTTTTCGTTTGCATACCATTTAATGCAGTAATAACTTCATTAGTAAGATTGAATGAAGGATCCTTTAATTAGTTTAGGTTTTCCTCATCAATTTCTTAATAATCAGGGTCTAAACTGTATTAAGACCTGTTGTTATGTTCATATCAGAAACTTTGTTTAGAATAATACTTAAATGGCTTTAAACTGCAACGGATGAAGTGGTAGACCTTCAGGAATTAATTAACAATTAAAAGTTTACTGATTTTAATAACGAAAAACATTGAAATAAATATTTTTGTTACTTGTCAGGGGGTGAAAAACTGAGTAGGGGATAAGGTGGTAGTTTTAAGGTTTATGGTCTGGTGCCATTCGATAGCAATTAATTAGCAATAAAAAAACGCCCCAAGATCATACGGATAAGGACGTTTGTTCCGGAGATATAGATATGGCTATGCTAAATTTAGTCTAAAGTTGGCATAACCACAGTATCTCAGAAGTGGTTGACTCAGTAAATTCTTAACGAAAGTAGAGCTTCAGCAATTAATTAGCAAATAAAATTCTACTAAAGTTAACATCGAAAAACATTGAACTAAAAATTTTTGTTTTTTGTCATGGGGTTAGAAATTCAGTAGGAAATAAAGGGGTAGTTTTTGGATATTTGTACTGATGCCATTCGATAGCAATTAATTAGCAATGAAAAACGCCCTCAAGATCACCCCGGTAGCACTATTCGTTCCGGAGATATAGATGTGGCTATGCTAACTTTAGTCTAAAGTTGGCGTGTCCACAGTTTCTCGGAAAGTGTTGGAGGAATGAAATCGTAATAAGGGTATAACTTCAGCAATTAAAAGTCTACTGATTTTATAGAACACAAAAAATATTGAAATATTTTTTTTTCTTTATTGTCGGGGGTGAGAAATTCAGTTAGGGATGAAGGGGTATTTTTTGGTTATTTGCTCTAGTATCATTCGACAGCAATTAATTAGCAATAAAATACGCCACCAACATCACCTCGGTAGCGCTGTTCGTTCCGGAGATATATAATATGGCTATGCTAACTTTAGTCTAAAGTTGGCTCGAAAGGGGGTGGAGCAATAAATCGTAATGAAGGTAGACCTTCAGCAATTAATTAACAATTAAAAGTCTACTGATTTTAATAAGGAAATGCATTGAAATAAATATTTTTGTAACTTGTCAGGGGGTGAGAAATTGGGTAGGGGATGAAGGGGTAGGTTTTGTGTTTTCGCCCTGGTACTATTTGATAGCAATTAATTAGCAATAAAATACACCCCCACGATCACCCCGGTAGCACTGTTCGTTCCGGAGATATAGATGTGGCTATGCTAACTTTAGTCTAAAGTTGGCGTCTCTACAGTTTCTGGGAAGGGGTTGGAGGAATGAAATCGTAATGAGGGTAAAACTTCAGCAATTAATTAGCAAATAAAAGTCTACTGATTTTATACAACACAAAATATTGAAATACAATTTTTTCGTAATTGTCGGGGGGTGAGAAATTCAGTAGGGGATGAAGGGGTATTTTTTGGTTATTTGCTCTAGTGCCATTCGATAGCAATTAATTAGCAATAAAATGCGCCACCAACATCACCTCGGTAGCGCTGTTGATTCCGGAGATATAGAATATGGCTATGCTAACTTTAGTTTAAAGTTAGCATAGCCACTGTTTTTCGGAAAGGGTGGGAGCAATAAATTTAATTTTTGCGTAATAAATTAGCAATAAATTAGCAATAAATTCTGGAGTAGGTCCCATTTGGGCGTTATGAAATGGCTCTGCTAGCTTAACACACATAACACCAAACGTTACTTCCAACTTTGGTCTATAAACATCTCTCTGCCACTTCGTGGGGGTTTTCAACATCCCGATTATGAGTATTGTGCTTATTAATATTCTATAATTCGTAAACCTACTCTCATCGTACTACAAGATATGATTTACAAAATCCGAACTTTTATTACTTAAGGAAACTAACTTTCAAGACAAATGAAATGCATTTGTCTTGAAAATTAGTTTCATTACGTTGTGGATCTATTATGGGCTTTTGGTACTTATTATTTCTTAACACTCTCTGTATTGTTTATTGTGACACACGAAATTCCCTTTCAACAGATCTTACCAATGTACTAGAGTTTTCGTTGACAACTTGTAAAATGTTTCTATTTCCAGTTTTATTTTCAATATTGTATCGCCTTCTATAACACATATGACTGATGTTAAAAAATTCAAAGTGTGAAAGTTGTTTTTTAGTAAGTAATACATTTTTCTCTGATTAAAATCATAAATATGATTATCAAATTATCGAAACCTGTTAAAAATAGCCGGATTCTCTATTCACATGAAGAAAAGTTTGACATGTTAGCGCTGTACTTACATTAAATACAAACACCGACATTACCTCAACAAGGTATTTAGAGATGTATTCTGAACGACGACAGCCTCATAAAGCCCACTTCAAAAAAATCCTAGTTAATTTAATTAATCTTGTGAACAATCTAGAAGCCGAAACAATATTGAAAAAGAAAATCGAAACAGAAGTAGTTTACGACCTGTCAACGAAAGCCTAATACCTAGGTAAGAACTGTTGAACGGCAATTTCGTGTTTCAAAATCAACGGTAGAGTGATAAAAAAGAATAAGTACCATCGATACAAACCCAAAATAGTTCAAGGATTTAAGGAAACTGATTTTCCAAGACGAATGCGTTTCTATGAGTGGTATATTAGAAAGGGTAATGAATATCTCATTTATGTAAATTATATCTTGTGGTCCTATGAAAGTTGATTTACGAATTGTGAAGGTTGTAATGAGCACAATATGTACTTATCAATGTGATATGGAAAACCCTCACGAATTTATAAATAGTATTGCCGGAAATACACTTGTACGAAAAACAGTCACCAATTGTCAAAATTGTCCCTATGTAAATGGACGCCAATTTGCATTTCTCTAAATTAATACCTAGTTACGAAGCAGTTAAGAACTTAATTAGATTTTAAACTATTGCATAATGGGGCTATTTTTTATTAATCCTGATGTGTGATATTTTGTTGACACTGAAATCTTTAATGCACTTGTGGTGTATTACTAGACTGGAAAGTTTACGCTATTTCAAAAATTAAAAAATCTAATATGGAGGCCATAAGAAAAATGGAAAGTTTGCGGAATGACAAAAGACTATTGAGACATGTTACAAATGCCATCTTATTCGATTAAGAAAATGTATTCAAATAATGTCACATCTTGACAGTGATCAAATTAACCTGTCAGATTTCCTGGCGAAAAACGAAATCCGCTATTTTCGGTTTTTGCCGACTATCTCCAAAACCAATTGACCGATTGTAAATCTGAAGCCAGGTATTCAATGCACTAGGTTTTCTCTAAAACTTTTCCTATTTAACCTTTGCTGTAGGTATAATAGGAGTCAAGAGCCTTGTATAGAGACACAAAAATCCTAGATGTCGGTCTTTACATCTCGCGTTTTCAAATTTAAAGAAGTATTCGAGAGGACATTAAAGTGTGGGAAGCGCAACTGATGAAGATTCCGTAACCAGAAACCATATATATTATATATATTGTCTTGCGTACAAAAGAATGACACCTCGAAGAGAGTTTCAATATCTCTGATAGGTGAAGTTAACCTGAAAATTTCATCGCGACATGCTAACCTAGGAATTACGGGTAACAGCAATTACATGGAACGGCTCCAGATTCGGAACCTCTATGTGCTAGTTTCCCCGAAAAACTAGATGTCGGTTTTACATCTCTCGTCTTCAAATCTAAACATATTTAAATCAACGTGTGAAACCAAATGTTAATCCTTCAATTAACAGACCAACAAAATTTCGAAATTACACTAAAAACACTTCAACATTTCCAAGTAAGCCGATAAATGTTCAAATGGTTCAAATTAACAGAAATTTTACGGCATTCTTCCGATTTACACATACAAGTTTACTGAAAATGTTATATACTTATATATTAATATTATGGAGCACCACACATCCCCAAAATAATAATTTATTAAATTCAACTAAGAGTACTACTATATTTTTTAGTTACAGAAGTTCATTATACAAGCATTTCAAATTATGTCACTAAAAAGCTTCCTATTTAAGAACAATAATAGCCTTGAAAATTTCTTTAGCTATTCTGCCATATGTTTGAAAAGAAAATTACAGCAAAACCGAGTTTTGGTAATGCTCATGCAATTCCTCTATCCAACATAGAATATCCACTAACGTGAATGATACATCATAATATCGTTACTTAACGATTTTACCGTTAGAATTTTTAATCAACATACGAACATAGGTGAAAATTAGCTGTCTACAGGATCATACTTATTCTCAGTTATAAGAAATGGATTGTAAAAATTTAATTATTCTTGTGAAATTAAGAATATCATATATGATTTACACAATCATTCACCAAAATTGAAATATACTTTTCGTCATGGGTACCGACAAAACTACTCATTCCATTCGCTTAATATTGAAAGAGTTTACGTCCTACAAACGAAATGTTTAAGAATATTGAAAAAAAAAACAGATAATATAATTTTACGGAACACCACCTACAATATATGACAATAGTACCGAATTCAGGTCTCAACTCTTAGTAAAATTTTCAAACTTCATAAATATAACATGTTACAGCATCAAACTTCATATATCCCCCTAAACTATTTACACCACCTCAAACGTGGGTAAGGTTTAATTGATCAATTGGATAAAATTACCAGGCTAGTGTTATTAAGAAAGTTCCAAATTTTGACACCCAACAATCGAACCAAATTTTAATCAACTTGTTAAGCCAAAGTTTAATTATTCTTTAATGGACTAATAAAATTTCAAAACTACAATAAAAACACTTTAACATTGCCAAATCTGCTGACAAATTGTTCAATTAAGACCTATTTACAGAACTTTCCCAAGAAGAAACTGTTCCGACCCCACATAAAAATAATCTGGAATATTTCATATGTTTGTTAAACTTTACCAAGCTCCACAAAACCCTGAAAATAGTTATCTAAAATATTACGTTTATTTAAGAATACCACCAGATTTTTTATTTGAAGAATTTCTCAGGCCTACGAATATAGAAAAACGTTAGTTATACATGCTCAAATTACACGTCTAAGATTTTGCAGTTTAAATTATTAATCAATATAAGCCTAGAGCAACATCAGCCATGGGCGAGATTATACTTATTATCAGTTTAAAGAAATGAATTGTAAAAATGTAATTATTCTTGTGAAATTAAACATATCCTATTCGATTTCCACAATCATCCTCAAAAAATAAAATATAAATCCAGATAGGTACCCACCAAAAAACTTTATTTACCTTGTATTCAAAGAATTTAGATTCTGTAAACGACATTTTTAAGAATTCCGTAAAACCATTTATTTACTGTACACTATTTGTGAACATATTACCAAATTCAAATCTCAACCCTTAGTAATGTTTTCAATCTTTATAGATACATCTGCAATTAAGATAGATAATAGTCAGTTGTTACAGCTTCAAACTTCATATATCCCCACTAAACTGCACCACACTCAGTTTTAGGTAAGGTTTAATTAATCAATTAATTCACATTACGAATCCAATGTTTTATAGAAAATCCTGCATTTTAATCAACCGATGAAACATAAGTTTAATTTTATTCTACCTAAATAGACTAACACATTTTCAAAACTACATTACTTCAACATTTCAAAGTCTACCGATAAATGCTCAGTCAAGACCTATTTAGCGATTTTTTCAATAATTTCAATTAAGAACACCACTGTATTTTTTATTTGTATAATTTTGTCAAACAAATATTTCATGTACCACCCTGTTGAATAACAATCATTTGATGCAAAAATGCAACAAATTTCTTTTTTCAACTTTGATATAAATTTCACATAAATAATACTGCATACTCTACCCAGCGTATGATATTGAATAACGTGAAAGTTTGCTAGCAAACGATTTTACCGTTTAAAGTATTAATCAGCTTCGAAAGTGAGATATTTCTATGAATTAATATACCAACACTTAAAAACGGCCATCAGTAATTCTTACACTCAGCCGAAATAAATGTATTCCAAGAATTTAATTCTTCTTCTGACTACCAACAAGTTATACGTACGCTTTCCAATATCAACCACTGAATCCTTATATATTGAATTAATTTAAGTTTAATACATTTTTTAACAGTTGCGAAAATCTATAAATTTACAGTATACCACCCATAAAATGTGTCAATAATACCCAATCCACATCTGAACCATTAGCCGAGTATCAAACTCCGTAAGAATAATAATTATTATTAAATGTGCAAATGAGACCGTTAAGTCATGTCTTAAAACTCCAAACTTCATATATCGCCACTAAATAATTTCTCTGCTTTAGTCTTACGTGTTTATTTAATCGAAAACACAAATGAAATTATACTATAAATACCCTTGGATCATTTAACCATAATATCTTAAATAAGTATGTCACTAACAAGAACTATACAAAAACAATATAAAAACTTCAAAGCATAAGCGACTACTATTACGTTGTTTCTATGTATAACAAATGTCTGCTGGATGGCTTATTTCACGTTTTCAAACACATGCAATGTAAAAAAATGACTGTCCTAAACTATGCTTTAGACACAAATCCGATATATAAACTCATTTATATATAAACCTTTCAACATAATTTGGGGACAGTTTATATATCGCAATATACCCAAAATGTGTACCATAACACCATCTATTGGATACTATAGAAATCACTTTGGGCTCAAAATATGCTGTAGATATAAATTTCAAAATGTCCCCAAAGCATGCCTTTTACACAAACATAGTTTGGGACCAGTCCTCAAAGCATGCAGATGTCCCCAATGTATGCCTTGCCTAAAAAAAGTGTCTCCATAGTATGCGTCCTGCATATATATATATATATATGTTATATGAGAAGTGCACTAACTTACAATTTACACGTTAAAGTTACCATAGGTGCTTGAACCGTAATTGACTTCACACAAGTATCATATTACAACTTCCTAGAATTCTTAGAAATCACGTAGACGCTTTGTTCACATGAAAACTGATGACATAGCGTCAGCATTTTTACGTTATAAATGTAACCGAAAACAATTCTCAGTGTTCATTATCTTCATTTAACTTCATACCTATAATATTGTCTTTGTAACTTAAACATATGAATTTTTTGTAATAAATATATTTTTTTTAAAAAGTGAATTTAGTGAAACCAAATCTAAAAGTGGCGCAGTCAGTAGGATATACGTAATTAGAACAAGAAACAGTCTAACTAATTACGGTGGTTTCCTAACCTTCGCGGATACAAAGAACCTACTTGGACACCAACTACCGAGCTCAACAAGGGAACAAGCAGCGGCTAACCAGTGTTCAGTGACGGATAGAACAAGTCCTATGATAGGAATAATCACGTAAGCGTTTAAAAAGTTATAATATTTAATAATTGTTGAACAACCAGTTCTATCATTCTTCCTATTTTAAATGAACCATCCTAAATATTTACCCAAGAACGAATTTTGATATTTTATTTTGATAGTTTAAGATATTCTAAATATTTATTTATGTTTATACCTTTATTTAACTTATACTTATTTTAGAACCAGTAACAAAAATTTATTTCTCATATTTTTCTTCATTTTAATTACAATCGCAATTATTTACTTCGCTTTTCCCAAGCTTTGTATTTTCCTAATATTGCACAATCTTGAGTAAAATTACAAAATGCCAGAAACTAGAGCTGTAGCACAAAATGTAGAGCCCTACAAGCTCTCAGAAATTTTCGCCATTATTCCCGAATACGATGGGAACCCAATATTTTTAAACACATTTATCTGTTCTTGCAATACCGCATATAATATGGCATCTGATAATCAACAAGTTCTGTTAATTCTCCACATTAAGAATAAGCTCCGTGGACGAGCGGCTGAACTAGTTAATTCACGTGACCCCAGCCATTTAGCAGATATTCAAAGTCTATTAGAAAACCATTTTGGAGATCCAAGGGATCTCTCCGCCCTTATTCAAAACCTACAAAGAATGAGGCAATTACCCAACGAATCTCCATTGACATTTTCAGCTAGGCTTCAAACACATCAAGCAAAAATGTTATCAGCTGTCAATAAACAAAATTTAACTGTAAAGGAGAAACAGGCCCAGATTGACTTAATTGAGTCAATGGCTCTAACTAGCCTACTTACGGGTCTAGAGCCGAAAATTGGCCAAATTGTGCGAGCCAGTGATCCCAGAGATATTCTGACCGCTATTTCCCGTATTAAAAGGGAATTACAGTTGTTTAATCTAGAAACTCAAAAATTCTCAGTCAACCGAAATGCACCCCAACCGCCTCGTAAACCGAATAATGGTCCACCCCCAAAACAATGTTCGTTTTGCAAAAGAACAGGACATTTCAGCAGCGAATGCCTCATCAGAATGAGACAATCCCAGACTAACCAAAATTCTCACTCAAATTACTCGGGCCATCGCCCATATTATACGAATCAGCCCGCTAATCAACCTACGAATTTTAATAATAGGCCTCAGTTTTCTCACCAACAACAACAACCCTCAACAAGTAGACCAACCCCAACTTCTAGTAATTTCAGACCAAATCCGAGTTTTTCAAACAACAACAGAAAACTCATCACTTAAACAACGAACAATTCGATCCGTATGAACATAACTATGATTTTTCTTACAATGAGCAACAGAACTTTCAAAGACCAACTGAATACAAAACCGTATCAGACTATTATTACCCTGATACACAAAAACACGACAAATTCGAACATCATTCCAGCGAAAATGTTTGTAATGATAATTATAACCAACAATATGATGAATATTACGATAGCGAACAGTTTTCTTCCCGACAAAATTTTCAGACTACCCCGGTAGAAACAAAACCTCCCGATCACAAGATCTCCGATCTTCAAACACAAATTCAAACGATGAACTTGGACGATTTCAATCCAAACCTAAACTTTCCCGAACAGAATTTTCTGTAAGGCCACTTCTTTCGGTCAATTCGAAAAACCTTTACTACATCACCGACTCTTCCAATACATACAAACTCCTTATTGACACCGGAGCAGGACTGTCAATATTTAAGCCCGAAACTTGCCAACGATTTAAACAACGATTTCCCGAAAACGTAGTCATCCAAGGAATCACTGATCAAAAAATCTTGATAAACGAATCCACCCTTGTACCTTTCAACGTCGCCGACCCACACAAGGTATATATTTGCAACATCGACATTGAATTCGACGGATTACTGGGTTCAGATTTCCTTGAACATTATAACTGCGTTATAGACTTTAACAACAAACAACTGGTGACTAATTTTAAAACCTTACCTCTCTACAAAGTTACGGATGATACTGTCATGCGTACTCAGAACTCTTCAACTTTCAATAACTGCATCCCAGTTAATACAATCTCCATAGAACCCCGAACAGAACAAATATGTAAATTAAAATGTAACCTCACTAATACGGAGGCCTTCCTATCATCCGCCGAAATAGAAAAAGTTTATCTTCCCCGTGCCCTTGTTAAAATTAATGAAAAAGGCGAATTTCTTACTTCAGTTTTAAATGCAAATGCTATCCCCAAAACTGTTAATTTCGACAATTTGGAACTCGAACCGATAACCAATTTTTCCGTAAACATTCTTTCCGAAAATTACTCACAAAACTTAATCCAGCCTGATAGACAAACTACAATTATGGAACAACTTCGTTTAGAACATCTGAACGATGAGGAAGCCGAACTTATTTCTCAACTTTGCCTCGAATATTCCGATATATTCTATTTAGAAGGTGACCAACTGACTTTTACAAACGAAATCAAACATTCAATAGACACTAATAACGCGAAACCTTCTTTCACAAAGTCATATCGGTATCCCCAAATACACAAACAAGAGGTAAAAAGTCAGATATCAAAGATGCTTGACCAAGGCATTATACGTCCGTCTAATTCGCCATGGTCATCCCCAGTTTGGGTAGTTCCCAAAAAACTAGACGCATCTGGTACCCAAAAATGGCGTGTCGTCGTCGATTATCGTAAACTAAATGAACTTACTGTTGACGACAAATACCCCCTACCGAACATTTCGGATTTACTTGACCAACTTGGCAAATGCCAATACTTCACCACACTCGACTTAGCTTCCGGGTTTCACCAAATCGAAATCGATACTAAAGACATCCAAAAAACAGCATTCACAGTTGATAATGGTCATTTTGAATTCGTTAGAATGCCCTTCCGTCTTAAAAACGCTCCATCCACCTTCCAAAGGGTAATGGATAATATTCTTTTAGGTGTTCAAAACGAGAGATGTTTAGTCTATATGGACGACATATATCGTTTATTAAACACTTTCGTCCGATAATTTTTGGCCGTAAGTTTTTACTTCTGACCGATCACCGCCCGTTAACTTGGCTGTTTTCTATAAAGGATCCTGGAAGTAGACTTGCAAGATGGCGCCTTAAGCTCGAGGAGTACGACTATCAAATAATTTACAAACCCGGCAAAGTAAATAAAAATGCCGACGCTCTCTCTCGCATTAAAGTTAACAACTTTAATGAATACATATCATTTCAAGCAAACAATCACCTAACACCATTTACAGTACTCCCAACAAACGAAACTGACGATGACTCACAAGAACCCCAGACAAGAAGTCCCATTAATCTCCAACAAATCTCTGAAGAATTTAGAACTTTTGTCGAGCGATATCAAACTGTCTCGCTCATAGATTACGACAAAATTCAATTTTCTAATTGCCAACTCTTAGACCGAGAAAACAAAAACATCTTAGTATTTCCCCAAGGCTCTCTCATGAAAGATTTTCACCATGACATCATCGAAGACATTTTCGAGGAAAATGCTGATTTCCGTACCCCTAGAGTAAATGTCTTTGCTAGCAAAAGTGTCAGAAAAAGACGTTATTACATCGTCCCTCTCCCTTCTGACCCAGAAGTAGTCAACGAAATTCTTTTCGCATCTTTGTATAATAGTAGAGATGTGTTCACTGAAAACCAAGTATTCTGTGTTGAGAATAACATTGAACTGCCCATTTTGGAAATGCTTTCGTTTATCTTTTCCGAAATCGATATCAAATGGAAAGTTTGCCAAAATATCGTCCAAACGGTTGAGAAAGACCAAATACCAAATCATTCTCGACCAATTCCATAACGGCAAAAATAATATACACCGAGGTATCAATGAAACTATCCGCAGAATAAAAGAAAAATACAATTGGCAAGGACTGACTAAGGACGTTGACAATTTTATCAAAAACTGTCAAACTTGCCAGAGAGCAAAAGTTTACCGGAAAAATCTCGACAGCCCACTTGTCATTACTGAAACCCCACGGACACCCTTTGAACGTGTCAACATCGATATCCTAGAAGTCCCAACAAAAACTACGCATTGACTATCAGGGACAAACTAACAAAATTCTCTCAGGCCTACCCCATAACTGACAAATCCGCAAAAACCGTTGTTAGTACTTTACTACTATATTTCCAACACTTCGGTACCCCATTACGGATACACTGTGATTATGGCAGGGAATTCGACAACGCTCTGATGAGAGATTTGTGTAAGCTATTTGATATCAAACTGTCCTATTCTAGTGTGGGACATCCCCAGTCGAATGGTTCATTAGAACGATTCCACTCGACCTTACTAGACATGATTAGAATCCACAAATTAGAAAATCCCGACGAACACCCCTTCAACATCCTTCCTTATGCAATCATCGCATACAACAACTCCGCAAACAAAACTCACGGATTCACTCCTTACGAACTTGTTTACGGACATACTTCGAGTAGGACTCCCGAAACTCTATACAACCAACAATCATTGATAACTAAATACATCCGAGATCTCAACAACCGTATCACACACTATTATAAAATCGCTCGTGAAAGAACAGAAGTTCAGAAGCACAAAGCGAAAGCCCGATTCGATAAACATGTTTCCGAAAATCTCCCGAATTATCAAATAGGCGATAAAGTCTATATCAAAGAATCCCAAATCAAGGACAAACTCCAAAATAAATTCAATGGTCCTTTCGAAATCCTGGAGATTCACAAAAATTCCGCGACATTACTAAATCCAAAAACCAAACAAAAAACTAAAGTAAATTTCGACAGGATGAAACCTTTCTCAGAAAGTTAATTTCTGTTTCAGGTTATGCCTGCTGTTCGGATCAGCAGTAACCCAATATCAAGTCGAACCTATAAATAACACATTAGGGATATACTACCACAACGAAGCCCAAATAACCGTTTCTAACAATAAATGGACACTTTTGGTCCACAAAAATATTTCGGCCCTCGAACACGTTTTCACGACAAATAATAGACTTTTACAAACACTTATCGAAACTGTTAACTATAAATCTTTCGCAATGAATTACTTCCGCTCAGATGTACAAACTCATATAAATCTTCTAAACCAAATATCCACCACAATTAAAGACAAATTTATCGAAATAAATATGGACACCAAAAGACCAAAACGCGGCATACTTGATGGCGCAGGTACTCTTTTCAAAGCAATTACCGGAAACTTAGACGCGGATGACGGTAAATATTTTACTGATAGTATCACTAGGCTCAATCAAGGTCAATTACAAATAGAAAATTTACTCAAAAACCAAATCAGTGTAACTACCTCTGTCATTAAAAACTTTAACGAGACCGTCCAAAAACTGCAAATTGACGAAAAACTCTTTAACAGCAATATGAAAAAACTAGAAACTACAATCGGAAAAATTAATCATAAAGTCGGCTATATCGAAACGAAACTTATGTTGCTCGAATTATGCGAGAAACTAATGGAGAATTACCTTTACTTGGAAGATAGCCTAAATGATGTGCTAAATTCAATTACTTTCGCGCGTCTTAAAATCATACATACATCTATTTTAACGCCGGAACATCTCATTACGGCATTGCAAGAAATATCGCAAAACCTAATAAAAAACAATCTTCCACTACCAATAAAATACTCAAGCATTGGACAATACTTGGAAATTATCGAGTTAGAAGCTTTCCAAACAAACTCTGATCTTATTTTTGTCTTAAGAATTCCATTAGTAGAACAACAACCATACACCCTTTTCCGGTTATACCCTATCCCAATTTACGATGACAGAACTGGATTACATCACCTTTTGTCTTTTACTCAAAAGTACCTCGCGAAAAACGAAGACTCTTTAATGTTTATTTCAATCAAGGACTTGAGCGCGTGTAAACCGCTTGCTATCGGAAGAAAATTGTATCCCGACCTATACGCGTATCCTATAGACTCTAACGCACCGTGCGAGGTGCAACTTCTGAAAAGTATTCAAAATGTGCCGGACAATTGCAGGAGTGCAGTAATTTTTAGTCAGGGTTACAGTGTCCAAAAACTTGAACAGAATATGTGGCTTGTCGTGACCTCCGAACCTTTACGTGTTGTGGTGAGTTGCAATCAAAAGAACTCAACAACTTTAACTCTAGTGCGCAACTCCATTCTAAAACTTCAATCGGAGTGTAGTGCCTTTGTAGGTGTTACTAAGGTCCAGGCTGAGTCTGGAAAAGAAACAGCCCTTTCTGAAGTTTATCACACAGTTACAGTACCTTACAACTGTTGCGATACAGTTCCAGAAAAGGTACAAATTCCCGAGCTGAAACCCTTCGACATAAGCAGCATCAACGTGGAGGAACTGGACGTTGCGAACCATAAGTTAGAACAGTACTCCAGAGACCTAGATGGTCTTATAAATCAGCCTTTCCTAACCAAGAACATCTCTTGGTTTACGTATACGACAATAGCTGTCGTCATGATCATTTCAGCGATCATAATTTTCAACATCATCAAAAAGAAAATTGAAGAGCGCCCAAAAGCTCAAGAAAATACCGACCAACCGACGACGCCTTCATCGTCTCTAAGAATGCTGCCTAAACTAAGGCCAGTATTAAAACCAAACCCGATCACAGAGACAACTGTATAAACATTTCATTTATAACAATGTATTTTTGTATGTTTACCCATATTTTACGTATTACCCTTTTTATTTTATTTACTAACCATTTATCGTTATATTATATAAGTTTGATTTTTGACTTATTATTGACACTAACATATTTTATACTAACAATTTTAATTTCATTTTCGAATTACGTTTGTAATGTTAATACTACCATTTGATATTCCTAGCGATATTTTGTTATTTACAGATGTTTCATTTTTATTAAAAAGTTGATGTAAAGCATCAACTTTTCATGTATAAGGGGAGTTGTTATATGAGAAGTGCACTAACTTACAATTTACACGTTAAAGTTACCATAGGTGCTTGAACCGTAATTGACTTCACACAAGTATCATATTACAACTTCCTAGAATTCTTAGAAATCACGTAGACGCTTTGTTCACATGAAAACTGATGACATAGCGTCAGCATTTTTACGTTATAAATGTAACCGAAAACAATTCTCAGTGTTCATTATCTTCATTTAACTTCATACCTATAATATTGTCTTTGTAACTTAAACATATGAATTTTTTGTAATAAATATATTTTTTTTAAAAAGTGAATTTAGTGAAACCAAATCTAAAATATATATATGTGTGTTATATAAGTTATTCAACCGACTTATATGAAACAACCTAGCCACAGTTCCCAAGCTGAGTCAGCATAACACGTGTCGTCTCCAGTTACCTGCAGACGAACATCCGTGAGAACGGCAAGTGCGGCGGCAGCTTCGTCAGCATTCTTAGCTTATAAATTATACATTTGCCTTGTTTCATTATTCATTGTTACTTACAAAGTCTGTCTACTTAGTTTAACACATAATTTTTGTCTTTTTATTGTTATTAAGTTTTATTATTATTTTCATTATATTCAAGTTTCTATTAAAAGTTTATTAATTGTGCAACTATAAATAAAGTCTTTTTTAAAAAGATACATTTTGAAAGTGTGATATAACATATATATATATATATATATATATATATATATATATATATATATATATATATATTATAAAATTGTAAGTCTGTCTGTTTGTTTGTTTGTTTGTTTGTTTGTTCGGGCATCACGTAAAAAGTACTGAACTGATTTTGCTTAATCTTTTTTTGTTGCTAAGCCTATAGTTTGACTTAAAATCTAGTACACATTTTTTTTTCCCTAAATTGACAGAAACGGTAGATATAGCGAAAAAACTTCTACCATGTTGGGTAATACAATTACTCAATTGGTTCCACCGCACGCACAAAATATTAAATACTGGCATCAGCTTAGCTTTTATTCAAAATTCATAATGTGCCAATGCAACATGTTTCGATTTAACACAATTGATATAACGAGCGTAATTTTACAGGATGTTCTGTATTATAGGAAGCTTAGAGCGGAGTAGAATTAAATGGATTTCAAAAATCTAAAAAAAAGTTATATTTGGTGTCCTATAAGCAGCTATATGTATACAATGTGGTTGAAATAAGGGAGAGTGGAATTAGTTATACGGGGTGGTCTTAAAAAGTTATATTGATTGGGCCATAAACAGTTCCTTATACCAAGTGGGTGAAAAAGGGTAGAATATTTATACAGTTTGGATAAAAATTTTTAGAAAAAAATGTGTTATGTAAGCAGTTAGGATCTTTGAATTATCTACATAATAAGCTGTTAGTTAGAAGGAGCTGTTTATACAGGGTGTTTGAAATAAAACATGGAGTGGAATTATAGTTTATGTTGTGGTTAAAAACTTGTTTTATATCCACAAGCAGTTGCATATATAGGATGGGTGAAATATGTCATGTCGCGGAGTATAGTTACAGCTATACAGGTAGGTTTAAAAAATAAGTAATGTAATGGTCTACAAGCTGTTCCATTTACCAGATGGTTGAAGTATAGGGTGGGGTAGGATTCTAAGGATACAAGGGTGGCAAATAAGTACTTGCATATAAAAGGTTGTTGAAATATAGGGCGGTGTAGAGGTATAATTATACAGGGTGGTTAAAAAATGCTAGAAAAATGTTGTTATATAGCAGTTACATTTATGGAGTACCAGACACATGGGGCGAAGTACAGTTATAGTTAGCGTTGGGTTTTATGACTCTTTTAAGTGAGCCGGCTCATTTCGTTCAGCTCACCAAAACGAGTCGTTCACAATGAGTCGTTCAATTGAACGATCTCCTAAAACACAGCCGTTTAGCCTTAGGCGGATTTATATAATGTCTCTACTTGGGTAGTTTACTGCTCAAACTAATATTAAAGTTTTGCTCAGTCATAATTTAAAGATAAATAATTTACGTAAATACAAGATTTTAATTTTTGTATTATTTGGTAACAAAAATAAGAAAAAAATCTAAACATTAAAAACAAATAAAACTATTATGCTTACTTATAACCCAAATAGAAGTTTATATAACAAAAACACTGCAAAACAATAACAATCCTGTGCCTTAGTGCCTGTCATAATAAAAATTTTAAATACCCATTTATGGATTCGTTGAAAATAAAACCTTCCGACCAAATTTTAAAATACCTTTCATCTCATGAACCAGACGGCTGACGACTCTTTTCTCTTCACTGCTCCGAGCCGAGGTGACTGTGCCGGTCGAAAGATTGAACGATGAACGAGTCAACGAGTCTAGTTCGTGATTGAACGTTGAACGTTCCTATGACTCTCGACTCGCTCGAGCTGAATGACTCTATTAATGGCGAACTGAACGAGCTATTTGAGTGAACTGTGCTGCTCATTCGTGGCACATCTAGAAGAGTCGTTCGTTTTGAACGACTCATTCACGAACGACCCAAGCCTAGTTATAGTTATACAGTGTGACTCAAACAAGGTTAGAATGAAGTGTGGAGAGAAATTATACTTTAAAATGTTGAAAAAATATGAGGAAAAATTGTGAAATAGCGTAGTTCATAATAAGTTGAGAAGATAGGATAGTTGAATTATAGGGTGGAGAAGTGTTATGGTTAATTATTTAAAAAATGTTATATTGGTTAACCAATAAGCAGTAGCGTATACAGGGAAGTTGTAATACATACAAGGTGATTCAGAAACATGCTGAAAAAAATTGTTATATACGGTGCCCTATTGGGCAACTGCTTATTAACAGTTGCGGATTTGGTGAAATATATTGGGTATTGTTGGATTTATAGTTATACAGGGTGGTACAAAAAAATTTATACTGGGTGGCCGATAAGTAGTTGCATATACAAGGTGGTTGAAAACCGGTTAGATAATTTTTCTTGTAGAACATGAGCTGTTGCATATAGATGTTATATCGGAAACATGAATCGAAGTAAAATTATATATAGTGCATACAGTGTGATTAAAACAATGTTAGAAGCTGCATATAAGGGGTGGTTTAAATACAGGGTGGAGACAAATTATACTTTCAATTGTGGTTCAAAAAAATGATATAGCGTAGTCCACAAGCAGTTACATATATAACATAGTGAGTGGATCAGAGCAGATGCACAACAGGGTGGTTGAAATATTTTGTGGAGTAAAATTATGGTTATACAGGGTGGTTCAAAAATAAGTTGTAATGTTTGACAAATTGGCAGCAGTGTATACATGATGGTTTTAATATAGATGGAAGTAGACTTAGTTATACAAAGCTGTTTAAAAAATTTTGAATAAAATTGTTATATAGGGTGGCCAATAAGCAGTTGCAGTTTGGGTGATTGTTTAAATAAAAGTTTGGTGTTAGGGTGCAAATCTGTTTTTTTAAATTTGTGACACACCAAAGGTTCCACCGGTATTTCCATCAGGGTGAATCTAAAAAAGTTAAAAAATTATTGTTATATAGGGTAGACCATAAACAATTGTATTCTACTATATGGAATATCTGAAATATGGAGAGAAGCAAGATTATAGTATTAAAATGTGTTTAACACAATGTTACAAAAAGCTGCATATAAAGGGTGATTAAAATATAGGGTAAAGAGAAATAATACTTTTAAAGGGGGTTCACAAAATATCAGAAATAATTGTTATACAGCGTAGACCATAAGCAGTTGCATAGCTGAAATATAGGGTAGAGAAGAGTTATAGTCAGGTGTTCAAAAAGTTATATTGGGTGACAAATAAACAGCAGCATATACAGGATGGTTGCAGTATAAGGTGAAGTACGGTTACAGTTATTCAAGGTGATTAAAAAATGTCGAATAAAATATAGGGTCGCCCATAAGTACTTGCAGTTTGGGTGAAATATATTCGGGATAGGGAGATTTATAGTTATGCAGGGTGGTTTAAACAAGTTGGAAAATTTTTTATTTAGGATAATCCATATGTTTCATAAGTTATTTCTTTTTGCGAAGCTTGAACATTCCATAAGCAGGTGAAACCGCGGGTAACGTCTAGTATTAAATAAATCGAGTGTAAATCTTTTCAAAATTACTTGTAAATAATGTACTTGTAACCAGGCATGGAAGCAAATTGTGTTTAATTAAATATTTATATACTGAATTTTATATTTTAATATTGCATACAATTTTTGTACAGATTTCGTGAAAATCTTATAAATTAACTTTCTTAAAAGGGTGTTTTTTTATAGGTATAGAACTTTAAGTTGGCAACACTATTTTAACTGGCGGCCATCTTGTCCGCTGTCAAGTGACTTATGTTTAGTTTGGTTTGGCTTTTGATCATGAATAGACTGATGCCTGAACAACGCTTCCAAATTGTGTAAATTTATTTTGAAAATCATGGTTCTGTATATGTATCGCGCACTACGACCATTTTACGGTCAACATAATCGTCCATCAGAGCAATTAATTCGATTAACTATATGTAACGTTTTCGCACCACGTTTACTATAAATGATAATACGCATCCACAGAGATGTCGTACAGTGCGTATAGAAGAATCCATTGCTGCTGTAGAGCGTAGCGTGGAGGAAAACCCGAATCAGTTTATACGCCTTCGTGCACAGGAATTGGATACGTCCATTCACTTTATGGAAGTTTTTGCGGAAAGATCTTGGTTTGCGTGCTTACAAAACTCAACTCGTGCAAGAATTGAAGCCACACGACCACCTAGCAAGATGAATGGGCCCAAAATAAGATTGCCGTTGATCCCGATTTTCATAGGCGAATTTTGTTTAGCGATGAAGCTCACTTTTGGTTGAATGGATACGTCAATAAACAAAACTACCGTATTTGGAGTGATGATAATCCTCAAGTTCATGTTGAGGCACCGTTACATCCACAAAACTGACTGTTTGGGGTGCTTTATGGGCTGGTGGAATAATTGGTCCGTCTTTCTTTAAAAACGATGCTGGTCAGAACGTTACAGTCAATGGTGATCGCTATAGAGCATCATGATGCACACGAGCTGTGGTTTCAACAAGACAACATGTCACACAGCTCGTGCCACAATTGACTTATTCAAAGAAACGTTTGGTAACTGCATAGTTTCACGTTTCCGACCCGTGAATTGACCTCCAAGATCGTGCGATTTAACGCCGCTTGACTATTTTCTGTGGGGATACGTCAAGTCGCTATAAGCCGGAAAATATTGACCGCTTTGAGGACAACATTTGCCGCGTTATTGCCGATATAAGGCCTAATGTTGGAAAAAGTCATCGAAAATTGGACCTCCAGATTAGACTACGTCCGAGCCAGCCGTGGCGGTCAGATGCCAGAAGTCAAATTCAATTTATAATGCCAGAAGATTATCTTTCGAAAAAAGTAAATTTCATGTAAATTCTTTTAAAAATATCCTTGTTTTATTCCATTTCAAAGTCCTATACCTCTAAAAAATCACCCGTTACCTGTCAGTCAAAAGATAATAGCCAATATAACTAATATCACAATATATTAATTACTTGAAACCTAATATGAGTATCATTTTTTGTCCTAACTTGTTATATAGATCATCTTCATTTTCTCCTGGTAGATGAAAATAACACTTTAACCACAATGGCAAATTAATACAATTTTGTGTTTTAGTTGAAAGATGTACAAATAAAGCCCCACAAATCAATATTTCATTCAATTTCATTGATAATAAGGGTAATGAAACTAATTCAACATGCATATTTGTGAAAAGAGTCCGAAACTTTCATATTCCCGCCTTTTTGCAAGTTAATAATTCAACAAATTTTATTTGGCACTTATAGAAATTTAAATCAAGAATTAAATTAAACATTAGCATTAATACTTGAGTCATAACAAAATAGTGACAATTATTTTAATTCTCTTGAAATTTATAACCATTACTAATGATAACACAAGGAAATAGAAACAGAGACAGCAGATAACAAGAGACGGGAAGTATAATTCGTAAGAAAATTTCGCTTCCATCGTTCAGTCTCAAATGACTGTCACTTTTTTTAATTATGTAAAGGTTTATTACATTAAGCAATCTCCCCTCCAAAGTCAGTTAAGAAATTAACAAACATTTACACATACCTATATTTTATCCAGTAAAGGAATATGCCAAAGAATATTTTCGAAATGGACCACGGAATTTATTAGACCGTTATTACAGCCGTAATACATGAAAACAAATTTAAAAAAATTAAGTTATACTAAATGAATATTTAAACACAACTTCCAAATATGTGATTTATAAGGCTTCTACTGTATTTGTATGAACAGAGGCGTACCAAAACTAAACTAATATCTTGAAAAATATTTTCGTATAGTATTTTCAAAACATTTTTTCTGTATACAAACATTAAAACGGTTGATCAATAAAATTAAAAATTACAGGAAAATTATGAAAATTGAGTGTCAGACGTAGAAAATGCGTAGAATTCGAATGCAGCTGTTAAAAAAAAATACTATTGATCTTTGGGGGTAGTTACCCCCCAGACCCGGGGAGGGGTAGGTCAACCAAATTAAGGGCGTTGTTAGTATAGGTGATGCATATTGCACTGCCCATATATTTACCTTGAATAGAAGTACGCCCCAAGAGCCGAAACCCAACCTGGGAGTGATTCAAAATTTTTATTACAAAAAAGTTAATAATAATAAAAATGGTTATAAATAATAACGTATGGGGAATTTCAGTTCTAAGGGATCTTTAAACAGGATCGGTAAAAATTGTATCTTATATATACAAGGTGTTTCTTCTATAGGGTTCCAAACTTCAGCTGTGTTAGTACTCATTAAAATAAGCCAAAAAGTCCCTATTAACATGTGCCCCAAAACGCACCCTTAGGAAATTATAGGCCCTTAATAGAGGTCAAACTAAACAGATTTTATTTCTATTATTGATAAAACTGTCGAAAATAAATAGAAAAAGATGTATGTGTCTTACATAACTTTTTACGTTAAATAATATATGCTACTCTGTTTTTCGACACGCAAATCACAAGCGTCCTATTTAGGTTGGTGTAGAGGGTTTTAGGCCGATATTTTTAATTTATTTTTTTTTAACAAATTTTCTTTACAGATTTATAAAATGTTAACAATTATATGTAAAAAATTATGTTTGTCCAAATCGATATTTTCAGTATTTTTTAGAGTAAACTGAGGTTGAAAATTCACAACAAAATTGCAATATTGAAGGATCGGATCATTTAATAAATAATTTAACACATAAACTAAGACTATTTAGAGATACTACAGTTACTAATTAAAGCATTTCGTTGCATAATCTAGATCGACGCTTCAATGATTTGCGAACTCTTTGGAAAATTCTAGGTGTTTGCCTTGTTTCCATGCACGCGGTTTCAATTTCTTTCCGTAGGTGCTGGATGGTCTCAGTTGGAATTGTATAACCCTGTGCCTTCAGATGACCCAAAAAATAGGAGTTAAAGTCAGGGGGACGTGGAGGCCAGGGAACAGGACCTCTTCAGCCTACCAATTTTTCTCATTCAACTCATTTAAGTGTTGACTGACATTATGTAGGTAATGAGATGGCGCCCCGTCCTGCATAAACCATATGCTTTGGCCTTCAATTAAAGGGCATATTCCAAAAGTCCTGACCAGTCAACTAAAAAATTTTAATAATCCTCACTATTCAATCGATTAGGCAACACAAACGGTCCGATTAGCCGATCACCTAAAATGCCTTCCCAAACCTTGACGGAAAACTGAATATGCTGTGTGTGTCTCAATATTTGCAAAAACCATAGGGAGAACTGCCGACGTGGTTCGTAGTCATTCGAATTTAAAGGTTGAGCACGCTGGATATGAAAAGGATAAAGTAGTTTTTCGCAAAGAATTCGCCAATTTACGGAAAAACTAATGCATACGTGTGACCCTTCTTACTCTAATCCTTGGATTATCCTGCGGAATTCTCTATACATGTTCTTCCATCACCGGTGTTTTACAAATCTGTCTCTGATTGTATCATTTTCTCATGGTTGGAACGAACCATTTTCTTATCTGCAATACCTGTTGAGTATGCTGCTGCATACAGACGCCTCGCTTCTGAGGCATTTCCAGCCGCACGGCCGTACTTAAAGTGCATATTGTCATTTCCGTGTTTTAATATGATTCCATTTTATGAGTTGCAATAATGTTGTAAACTTAAATTTTCCATTCACCGCTGTTACTAATTAAACACTACAAAGCTCAACTGAAAGTTTATCAGTAAGTTAAATTGTTAAGCTTTGTGGAAACGTTAGTCTTATTTGACATGGTAAACAGATTTTTGTAATTTTTGGCCTAATAACTTAATAGAACAGAGTAGTTTTCGAGCTCAATTTACTGAAAAATGTTTTAAAATATTGTTTTGGACAGACGATATAAACATAGCAGCCATAAAAATAAAAAAAAAAATAAATGATGCATGGACAGATATTAAAAATAATATAGAACCACCATGCACAATTGAGGACTTAAATAAGAGGGAATCTTCACCATGCTTATTGGATAACTTCGTAGTTATGTAGATATATCATACAATGATAACAAGAATCATGGCAAAAATAATGTGCTGTTGGTGTCAACGCATCCATGACTATAGCGTTTGAGTGTTTCGCGATATGGGGCCGTTCAAGTATTACGTAAGCAGATTTATTAGAATTATTTAATAAAATGAAATAACGAAGGAGGATGATCAATATTGGCTCCCGGGGTTGTTTCCATGCAAAATTAAGGCCCTACACAAATTAATAACGAACATGAAATATACAACATTGCGTATATTTGTGATTCACACAGTAAATTGAAAATGCATAACTATTAAAAAAATATATTAATCAAAATGTATTTAATAACCAGATGTTCGCGATATTCAGAAATTCTCGTGATATTGTTGCAATATTTAATGCTATGTGGGTAGGAGCGCCACATGAAATTCTCAAGATAATTATTTCAACTTCTTCCAATTTCAAAGGTGCTTTGTTATTTCACATGATCTTTAGGATTTTATAGTGCTACCCTGTATATATCAAATTAGCAGTAAACTCTCTTATTAACATTTTATTTCAAATTGTGAATTTACATAATTTGTCATTGAGAACCTTTTAAATTTTAATTTTCTTGTTTTATCATTGAAAGCGGGGACTGAACCGTTTGGACTATTTGAAATACAGACTTTCAAAAAATTGTGGTGTTATTTTCAACAAATCAGGAAAATACAAACCAGAGATACCACAACTATGTTTCTGAAAACAACTAAATAGAGAGCTTAAAACAAAAATTAAAAACTCAGCGGCGAAAGAATTAAAATATTGTGATATCGTGGAGTGAACTGAATAAGAGGAAATGAGTAAAAACAGGGGTTTTCGAAAATGAAAAAAAGACGATTAGACACCAACGAAATCATATATAAAGGAGATGGAATAACCGTAAACGAACTAAAGGTCACTCTAAAACTAAAAAGTCCGGATGAAATAAGTACATAGTTGATCAAATAGAGTCAACTTATGTTACAAATCTTAAATAGTTCGGAAATCTATAGAAAATTACCCTATTAAAATATTATATAGGAATTATTCCAAAAAATCATTATTAGATCTACCCAGTTGTGTATGAAACAATGCAATTAATGCAAATAAATTAGGTATAGAAAATAAATAAATATTAATAAAATTCTTCACTTCAAACGATGTTCTTAAATAAAAGTTCGATGTAACCAAAGTCATGTCTTAATATAAAAGATAGTTTACTAAAATTGAAAGAGTGTACTCACGAAAATAGATAGTAGATAACAGGAAAAAGTATAGAGTGGAATTTCAAAACTTACTAATAACCCCATTGGTTAAGAGAACGCCTTCGACAGGGGCAACCTGAAAAAACGATAAGAAATAATGGGGCACGAGGATGTATCCAGCTTTTAACGGAAATTATTCAAAGATTATATTAGCTATTAACAGAGGTGATAGTGAGCATCTCTAAATTAAACTGATGTCATCCTATCAATAACGTTAATGCAATGAGTACCTTGACTACCAACTATCCATACAAGAAACACAAGAAGCCAGCAAAGGTTCATTTAAGCCAATTATGTAATGACAATAATATGAGCATTTTAACTAAGAAACCAACAATTATTATGTATGGAGGAATGAATCCAGTATGTTCCAAGATAATTTAAAACAACCAACCCATAGAACAATTATTCAGTTTACATATTCAAGGGTACGAATATGGAAAAGAAATAAACAAAAAACTTACCCGATTTCAAAGAACCACAAAGAACATAAGAAATTAAACTAAAATTAAACTATATAAAGTAATGACAACATCTTTAACTTGTGGATGTAGAATTAGGAGAGTGACAAAAAGATGAACTAAGAATACAACCATCAACAAGTGACAATAATAAGAAAACCTGTAAGTCTAAGTACTTTTTGGGAAATAACACAAGTCAGGTCAGACCCCGTTGTCAATGGTTAAGAAACTATGAATAAAAATGGCATAATTCTAAAATGTAAAATTAAAATGTTTGACGTGTATAAACTTCTGTTTCAAATGTCGATTGTGTTTTGGTTATTAAAATGTCTAAGAAAGGTAATTTGTTATTCTGTTCAAGTTTTAGTGTAAAGTAAATAGTTTGTTCTTTGTTGTTTATGTCATTAATGCATGCAAGTCCTCAAGATTATTTTTCCAAATAACGAATAAGTCATAAGAATAAGGCCACCAAACCAAAGGTGTAATCTGTTTTCAGAAAATTTTTTGTTCTTCAACTTTTTCCATAAAAATGTTGCATAAAGCAGGAGACAGACATGAACCTATTGCCTTACCAAAATCTTGGTAAAGGTCATCCTTAAGTTGAAAATATGTTGTTGTCTTTGTACAAAATGTTAGTAGTTCCATTATTATATCAATGGACAATTGTGCACGTTGACTTAGGGAAGAATCTTGATCTAATAGTTTTTTTACTACGTTTTGGTGACAGAAACATTATTGTATAGATTTACAATGCCAAAACTTGCCAGTGTGAAAGTATTTTTGTATTGTATATTTGATAATTTTTCTAAGAAATGTGGGCTGTTGTTAAAATGAGAGTTAGACTTAACCAGTAAGTGGTAAAATAATTTTTAAAATGAATTTTGAGAGCTCACTGCATGGAGAATTTATAGAGTTGACAATTGGTTATAATGGAATGTTGGGTTTATGAATTTAGGTAATCCATAAAAATGTAGCGGTTAAGAATAATGTGGAGTAAGATTTTAACATTCTTGGTTTATAAATTCATTATTGTGATTGTAAAGTAAGCTGTATATTTTGTTTTCTATAAAAGTTGTTGGATCTTTGTTTAATTTTGTATATTGTCCTTGGTTTATTATCGTTTGAATTTTGAAATCGTAGTCAATTTTATTTAAAATAACTGTAGCAAAATCTTAATAGTGCTGTCATTTTTTAAAACTTTAATTGAATGTAGTTCATTTTTTTTTAAGTGTCCGGGAGGTCTCCTTGGTTATAAAAGTGTAAGATGACACTTGATATCTTTTGACGGTATTGTTTAAACAACGAAAACTATATAGCCTAGAAACATTTTTTTGCACTTAATTAATTTTTTTTATATTTATAATATTTCGAATGAAAAACCCATTAATTGTTATGAATTTTTTAAAATTGGAAATCGCCGAAATTCCTAATTTTCTCGAATTAAATAATATAACTTAAAAATTGAAATGCTATAATTTTTAATTTTTTAGCAAAAATTTCAACTATATTAAACAAAATACCCTAAATAGATTTTAAAAATTTTGTTTAGTTCTATGTTTTTTTTCAATATAACCATATGCTTCCTTCGCGCGTGCATTTTTGAGAGAGAAGTATCTTTAACTCACTCTTATCTCTATGTATGAGATGAGTAAGAGAAAGGCAGACGACGCACTTGTAAACATTTTTCGCGGTTTTTCAGCGGTAATACGTTAAAAAACATAATATTACTGTTTCCCATATAATTTAATGTAAAAATTTTATATTAATGAATGAGAAACAGTAATTTTATTTTTTTTAACGTATTACCGCTGAAAAACCGCGAACAATTTTTACAAGTGCGTCGTCTCTACCTTTCTCTTACTCATCTTATACATCGAGATAAGAGTGAGATAAACATACTCCTCTCTCAAAAGTGCATCCGCGTAGGAAGCATATTGTTATAGTGTAAAAAAAAACACATATGAACATTTTTAAAATCTATTTAGGCTATTTTGTTTAGTATAGTTTTTATAAAAAATTAAAAATTATAGCATTTCAATTTTTAAGGTATATTATTTAATTCAAGAAAATTAGGAATTTCAGCGATTTCCAATTTTAAAAAATTCATAACAACTAATGGCTTGGAGATACGATGATGGGTGTGAAGATTTTTTTCATTCGAAATATTGTAAAGAATATAAAAAATAATTGCAAAAATGTATTTATTCTAACTATATAGTTTTTCGTTGTTTAAACAATACCGTCAAAAGATATCAAGTATCATCTTACACTTTTATAATCAAGAAGACCTGTCGGAGATTTAAAAAACAAATTATGAATTAAAACAATTTTGCAAACGAATGCGTCACTATGCCCTGCACCAATAGGTTTTTCTAGTTCAATTTTTGCTCTTATTCGATACTCTTGAGCTTCACTATTGTTTAATTTGTTTGCAGTTTGTTCTATAGCACTGATGATATCAAATGTTGTAATAGTTTCTGGGGAAATTGCAAAATTAAGTCGCTTAGTAGAATTGAAGTTTCAGAAGCGTTTAACTGTTTGTCTGAAAAATTAATGACAGTTTTTGACATATCAAATGTTGTTTTTTTACATAATATTTCGGCATATTTATTTAAATGTGTTTGTTTTTTGTGACTTGAATTCACTGTAACATGTAAGAGTACTATTTTTAATTGTGTTAAGCTCATTTTCTGGTATTTGATAAGCAAGAAAGTTCTGTACATACCCAATATCTTTTTCTAATTTAAACTTACTGTAACGATGAAATTGTATGCGGTCTCTAATAGCTGCTCGTTTCAATATGCGATAAATCCTTCCGCCTATACACGGTTGATGAAATCTTAATCCTTTTCGAATCCCCCCATCTCCCGACATCTGCACAAGAACGTAAAGCTATTCTTGGTTCTTGGCAATTTTACATTTTAGAATTGTGCCTTTTTTATCCATAGTTTCTTAACCATTGACAATGGGGTCTGACCTACACCCCGAAACGTTTGGCATATACAACAATTTTCGTGACATGTGGTGTTATTTCCCAAAAAATACTTAAACATTAAAAAATACGCCACAAATATCACTTAGAAAATAACTAGAAAACTTGTATCTTGCACCTTAAGATACCAAATAAGAAAGGTTTATATAAGTACGGAATGAAACATATACTTCGAGCAATAAGATAATTGATTGAAAAATAAAATAGAGACAACAAATGGGAGACACCAGACTATATAAACAAGTATTTAAGAGGTCGCGATGATGTCTAGATATATTTCGATATCAAGAAAATGATGGCTCCAATGAAGGAGGAATATGTTCAACACTATATACCTTGACATGAAGAAGAATAATAATATTAGTCTCTGTATTCAATGATTATAATACAATGCCTTCTAATATATTTGTCTATATTTCAGTTTCATTCCTGTTCGATACTAATAGCAAACAAAACACAACCCATTAAATCCGAGCCCTTCTGCAGTTATTTAAAATAGATTAACGAACATGTCCAAATATCAATAACACACAAGTTGATTAAAATGTTCCCGGCGCTATACAACAAAAAAACAATCGAGAACCGAAACAAATAATTATAGATCAGAAGTTGCTCATCATCTTCTCAATTTGCATTGAATTCGTTGTGCGAGGATCGTCTTCCCACGCGCTGTTTTCCCCCGAACGAGCGTAATATATCAAATATGTTAGGTTCAGATCTCTGCCCATTAAAATGCCGTAAGATTTATGGCCGTTGTGAAAAAATAGTGGCATAACAGTTTTATAAAGAGTAATAAATTAGAAAATTCGAGGGTCTACATTTCATCTGAAGGGTTTAATGTGCTATGAAAGTAAATAACCCTATATCTTTGAACCGTACTGGTGTGAAACAAATTTATGTTCTAACACATTAATTATATCCTGGAAATCACTATGACGTGGAAATGTCAAAACAATGTTTATATATTCAAATTCAAATTGGGAATATATCTTTCCCAGATTTTAATAAATACTGTAGGTATAAAAATGTTAGTAATGTCCATTGTGACATTTGAAAACTTATAATGGCTATATCTGAGACACCCGATAATGAAAAATTTTATAAAATACTTTCTGCAATATGGTGGAGAAGATAAAACGAATTATTAACGATTTCTTAATCATTTACCTTCTCGTCCCGCAACACCCAACCTCAGTAATGTTATGTAACCCACCACTACTACCTCATCTTAAACTCTCAAAAACATCTTTTCAATTATACCCTTAAAAAGGTACTTTTGATGAATTATTCTTCGGTTAAATACAGAAAATTTAATTAAAATATATTATTTTATTATGTTAGTTGGTTTATTATTAAAGTAACAAATGCCTATAATTATTCCTATTACTCACTGTCCTCACATCAATCCTAAAGTTCTTAGACATTTAAAAAATCTTAAAAATGTGTCTTTTAAGGTTTTATTATTGTTTAGTTTTTAGAGATCTAGTTTTACAGTTTTTCTTTGTCGTGTTAGCAACAATCTTGATGAAATTTATGGGTTATAGTGTAGCTGAAATGATGTTAATTTTTTGTTCTCAGAATCAATACTGTCTATGTAAAACTTGCATTATTAGCAGGGTGCTACCGACAAAACTAAGACACATGCTTCATTAACACATAGCTAAATTTAGAGAGTTTTTAAGCAACTTCTGGGAACTGAAACCACAAGTCACGAAATTTCTGTATATTTCAAAACAAAAAAAGCACAATACGAAAATGTAAAATTAAAATGTTTGACAATATCTATTATTTGACTTTTATGACTTAACAAAGATAATTTAATTTGATAATATACAGAGTAGCATATATACTTCTAGAGATCATATAATAATTTTCATTGATAAAAATCCATCACGCAAATCATCTGACGGAAAAAAGTCAGCAGCAAACATGTTTGCTAGATGATTATTCCTAAAAGGTAGACAATCTGGCAAATATCCTACACTAGTGATCGTTGCGTTGCCAACATAGTTAACTTGAGTGCACTTGATATTGATCACCCTGTATTATCTTCTGGTTCAATGTCAATGAACAAAATAGAATTTTAGCTGGCAGCTCTGACTCCAAAGTAACGCTTTAATAGAACATGGACCAAAATTTATTGATTATTTCTGTAAGGCATTGGAGAAATCTTTATGTCACCTATATATACGGGCGAGAGCATTCAGTAGAGCTTAATAAAACTTGGAGAGTGCATTATCGGGATTACTGAAGAAAATCAAATTTTAAAAGTACATGTCACCCACGTTATTAATATTGTTACGTGCTACGCCGCTTTTAATCGATGATGTCTATCGTTTGAAAAATTGACTGGGTTAAATTTGGTTTATTTACAAATTCACAAGTCCAGTTTAAAATAAGAGTGGCCTTAATCCACTCAGTAGGTAATGTATTTTGGTTATGGTAATTCCTTTGTTCCTGATGTACCTAGTACTTTTTTTGCAGAAAACAGACCTTTAATAACATTTCATATAGTTAAATAGTAGGACTATACGTGTTAGAGGCTGAAGATAAAAGATTAAAATTTAATTCATAAAGTGTATTTACTTACCTCAAATTTTATGAACTTGTTTAATTTCAGTAATATTTTATCACACAGACTCGCTTCTTTTGTAAAACTTTTACCAACCTATTTGAAAGTGTAAATTATTAACGGCAAACTTTCCTCCTATTACAGCTGGAGCTTAGTTAAATTAAATTAATTTTAGTGTTGAAATATGGAAATATTGCGGGAAAGGAATATTTTATTTGAAATAACAATCATATGTGTATTTACAAGTAAAAAAGTAATGAATCAGGCAACTACAGAAACAATAATAAAGAAGCAGTGCCGTACATTACACCGAAATAATAATCTCCAAAAATGACTACAGGAAATTATATACAATATATAAAGAATACTGAATTGTTGTGGCTGATACTTGATGTAAATCCATAATGAGAAACACAAAAAACGAAAATACACTTCGAGATTTACACTTTATTTGTATAAACTACACGTGTTTCGGCATACAATGCCTTTATCAAGGTTCACAAAAATTCTTTTTTAGTATTTTTGTGAAAGTAAAGACAATGTATGCCGAAACAAGTGTTGTTTGTAAAAATTAAGTGTAAATCTCGAAATGAATTCTCGTTACAAATTCCGTGGGTTCCATTTCACAATTTTTTCCTCTCAGAGCCTAAAATTTTGGATTTAACTTCTACTTATATGAAAAAAAGTCCGGGAATGAATAAAATAACAAATTTTAAGCAACTTTTATTCCATACAGTTTTTTCTGAAAGTCAGGTCTTTTCGAGTTAATCACAAGTCATTTTTCAACAAAAAAAAAACATTTTTTGATACGGTATTTGGTAAATAACTTAAAAAATATGCACTTTAAGAAAAAAATTATATACTTATATTAAAAATATAGGTTATAAAAAAAAAATTTGGGTTTATGGTTTCAGTAGAACCCATAGAGTTCGTTAAATTGTTAAAATTTTGTTTTTTTTTATTTGTCAAAACAAATATGCAAAGGTTTATCGCGAAATAACTGAAAAACAATGCATTTTTCAGGAAAAGCTAATATTTCTTTTAATGTGTTTCAAAAATCCTTTAATTTGTTTTTTCATAAAAGTCTCTAAAATGAAAATTAAGAGAGTTATGACATAAATAAGATTTTTGACAAAAAAAAAATGTACAAATTACTCCCTAAATACCCTAAATCGGGAATTTGTAGGTTTTTTTATAAGCTAAATGCTCTTGTAAATTGAAAATGTATTTAACCCTCATAATTGAAAGGGCTTGAGCTAAAAGGATGGCCTAATAGTACTATTTACGGACATGTACAAACTTTCAACGGTCATATGTAATTTAATTTGTATCCTCACAAAAAAACAAAGTAAAAAAACAAAACCTATACTTTTGTACTCTACAAAAATTTACCTATCTTTCATAGTTTTTAAGGTAATTTGGAAAAAGGAATTTTTTGCAAAATACAAAACTACAATATTCTCTTGAAGTTCGACTTTTTTCAAAACTATTTACCTTAAACCGGTCATAGTTTTTGATGCTATTTGAAATAAGTAAGTCAAGTGATTTGTGAAGTGGCAGCAATTAGTTTCAACTGGGGTGGTATTTAGGGTGTAATTTGTAAATTTTTTTTGTCAAAAAACAAACAATCCATCCTTATTTTTGTCATAACTCGCTTTATTTTAAGAGGCTTTTATAAAAAACAAAAATAAAAAAAAGTATTTATTAACTTTTTTCGAAAAATGCACTGATTTTTTTCTTAAAGTGCATATTTTTTAAGTTATTTACGAAATACCGTATGTTTTTTTTTGTTGAAAAATCGATACTTTCACTTGCGATTAACTCGAAAAGAATTGTCTTTTTCGGTCGGTTTTTATCATTCACAAGTTAGTTTCTATTTAGTGATTCGTTTCTGCATGACTTCTCAATTTATTCCGACAGCGTAAAAAAATAATAACAATAAAGAGATAATTCACTTTCATTACCTAAAAAGAAAACTAAATATTATTATAGTTACTTATAAGTGTGCAAGTATATAGATGTTTAGATGTTAACATTACGTAGAAATTTTAATGTGTATTTTTAGTATTATTTTTGTTATTAATTTCAGACAATTATTTAATAAATACAGTATTTGAGAATAGCAAAATATCCTGAAATTGGCATGTTTTTTGATGAACTTCAGTATGAACACACCTTGTATATTTATATTTTATCCAACCAGCTGAATACAACTGCGCCGTGAGAATATAAATCCGATTACGGCAGACACAAAATTCATATTGGATAAAACTCAAGATTAAAATGATCTTGAATAAGAAACGAAAATAAAACCCGAAGCCAAGCAATATCAGTTATTTTCTCTGCTCTAACAGGTTCTTACATATAGCACCCATACTCCATATATACGAGCTTTGTGATCAACTTGACTGCAATATGGGATATGCGAAGAATGAAAGTCAAGTTGTGGAAGAATATAATCTCTTAGTGCTCCGAAATGGGTGCTTGAAGCAGAACTGAGAATTTATTAGTTGTGGTAAAAGGAAAGCTGCTTCCTTTTATATTTGATTCGTCATCGTCAAAGAATATCATAATCACATTATGCGATACTTACTATAATAAAAGAAAATGTACAAATTTAGTAAATATTTCTAGTCTTGTCTAGTTTGATATAAGAATCAAAATGTAGTCTAATCTCGGGTATTTCGGAATATATTTGTAATAGCAGTTATAAGTTTACTAACCACACTTAATCAACCCTGTAATTTTGAGGTGAAATCAAAATGTTTGAAACATTTTTGTGGGAAACTAGTTTTATAAGAACAAAAAAGCTTTTGTATCTACTACTAAATGACTTTTATTTTAATCTAAACTGACAATATATCTTTGTTAGGCGTTAAATTGTTTTTGAAAAAATTAAGGAGTTCCAAATTACTCGAGTGAAGCAAAAAAACTTCTTATAATTAAATATCGTAGAAAATACAAAAAGATAAAATTTCCACACAGTGGCAATGACAGGGTTCAACTGGAAAAAAGGAAAGGAACAAGAAAAAGTCAAGAATGTAAGGGAATACAGCTATGACAAGAGCTTCTTTGAGAAAAATAACACGAAAATGGAAGCCGATGAGTTTTTAACACAAAAAATGACAGAGGCAATATCGTGTCAATAGAAAAATAAATAGTACAGGATATAACACGTCTATTAATTGACTATAAATAGTAACCACTTGCTATTAAAAAACAACAATTACACAAAAAAAAAACGAAAATATACAAATAAGAGAAATTGTAGTCAAGGGATTCAAATAAGTAAACGAAGATTCCGTCGAGAGACAATAATAATTAATGGGTGGTCAGTGCAAACGACAGATATAACTACAGAAAAACTGTTATTTGCAATCAGACAAGTGAAGAGCCGTAAAGTACTAGCAGGTAACGTCATAGCTATTAGTGGAACTAATAAAAAAATAAAATTATTGTCGAATAAGAAATCTACCTCATCTGTATGAAAGAATCACTAAAGTTGTTTACTAATGTCACAGCAATAAAACCTGTTGGTTTTAGGAGAAATTATAACAACAGCGAAAACCTTCAATGAGAATGCTGATAATCATATTATCTCCATTATTTTGTCTGTTCATTGGGTTTTCTCTCCTCCAAATTTTTTTTTCCTGCAACAGATAAGTATTTAAAAAAATTGTATATGTAGAACAAAGGGTAGTAAGGCAATTTCGTAAAATTGCCCGGATGCTGGCTGTCTGTACAGAGATTCTTCCTCACAGTTATTCTGAGAGAAAGATGTCTACAAAATGATCAACCAGTATTCCTCTATATAAGTAATGCATTGTATATTGTGTAATACTTATCTGTGTTTGGAGACGTTTCAACTCCGAGTCTGGAGTCGTTGTCAATCGTTTAGTGTTGTTTTCGAGGTTTTTTCTAAAAAAATTTCGCTTTAATCTTGAATTTGTTGTTTGTCAAAAAATTTGACACTGACAATTTGTCGTTTGGCGATCACTTGACGCTGAGTCTACCGTTTTTTTGTTCTGTTAGCAATAAATTCCTCCAGACCAAATGAAGGTCGGCTGTGTTCTGGAAGACATGTGGACAAATCAAATTTGGCCAATCATGTATTAACGACCACCGGCAGCCATAGGCTAGACTGGGATAAAACAAAGATTTTGTTGAAAAAATAAAATTTAAAAAAGAGAAAACTTATAGAAGCCAGCTGTATGATGAAACAGAAATACACTGAAATCGGAGCACCTTCAGCGACCTTCATTTGGACTGGAGGAATTTATTGCTAACAGAACAAAAAAACGGTAACCTCAGCGTCAAGTGATCGCCAAACGACAAATTGTAAGTGTCAAATTTTTTGACAAACAACAAATTCAAGATTAAAGCGAAATTTTTTTTAGAAAAAACCTCGAAAACAACACTAAACGATTGACAACGACTCCAGACACGGAGTTGAAACGTCTCCAAACACAGATAAGTATTACACAATATACAATACATTACTTATATACAGGAATACTGGTTGATCATTTTGTAGTCATCTCTTTCTCGCAGAACAAGTGTGAGGAAGGATCTCTGTACAGACAGCCAGTATCCGGGCAATTTTACGAAATTGCCTTACTATACTTTGTTGTACATATACAATTGTTTTAAATACTTATCTGTTGCAGGAAAAAAAATTGGAGGAGAGAAAACCCAATGAACAGACAAAATAATTCAAGACCTCCTCAACGATCTTTTAGAAATTACTTATATTATCACCATCTTTGAATACAAAGCTGAATCCTAGACTCAACCGCAACGATCGGTGAACAAATAGAATATCTGGACAAGAAATGCAGGATTTATCCTAATTTAATGTTTATGAATATTTGGTCACTTTTCATTTAAGATTAATCCTAATCACTTAGTAACGGAGAACAATCCGAATTTGCACGCTTGGCGGCGTAAGTAAAACTATTAACTTTCTTCTTCTTACCCTTCATCAAAGACACTCTTCAGGAGTCAAATATATTAAATTTAGTTTTCTAGCTTCAGTTTGTTTATTTATAGATAAAAGCAATCTCTTTGGTGACTCTTGTTTATGTCATTTTCTCGATGAAAATTCTTTATGGATAGTTTTGCAGAATACCTCCGATATTATGAAAGATGGCAAGCTGCTGTTTTCACAGTTTCAACAGTTCCGCACACAAATTCCACAGCCCTATTCGTTTTTAACCGACTGCTAAAAAGGAGGAGGTTTGATGATTTAAACGGCATTGCATTAAGCAACATGAGATTTACGGTTTTCCAGAAAATCAGAAGAAACAGTAATTAAGGGACTACACTTGAGTGAATTTCAATGATTCTACCCTGTTTTCTTTAAATCGGTTCATTCAATTGGAATATTTTAAATTGTATTCTACAAAGAGATATTTCAGCTTTATTCCGTATAATTTTTTATAACATAAAATATCCCGATTTTCTGAAAATCGAAAAAATATGTGAAAAAAACGGTAAAAGTCAATGTAAATATCAAAATATGCCATGAAAGTATATCGTACAGGGTGTTTGTAACAGTTTTCGTTTGCGGGGCTCAAAGTTGAGTGAAATGTACCGAAAAGAAAAATTGTTAGGAGAGTGATTTTTTCTTTACGGTCAATTGCTGCAAAAACGTCATAACTCAAAAATCATGACTTGAGGTTATATAAGCATGAAAAGTGTGATAATATTAACTTTTATCTGTTCAGCGCAGCCAGGGCAACTATTTTACAATTTCAGTTGCAAACCAGTTGGACCTGGAACTACGTGTTTGTTCGTAGACGTTGGCTACCAACATGCATGGAAATTCAGGCAGTTGAAATATAGGACGAAGTAATATTACAGTTACACATCTAGGTCCAAAAAATGTTGGTTAAAATAGAGTGAGGTAACACTATATATACACAGAGTGGATAAAAAAACGTTAAAAAAGTTGTTAAATAAGCGTTTGCAGTAAGGATCTTTTAGTTATAGAGTAGAGAGTTCAAAAAACTTATGAGCAGTTATATATACAGGTTGATTGAAATATAAGGTGGAGCGAAATTATTGTTATACAGGGTGGTTAAAAATATTATATAGTGTGGAACATCAATAGTTGCTTAAAATTATAGGTATACAGTGTGATTTAAACAATATAAAAATAGAAGCAGTCAAGAGGGTAGAGAGGATTAATACTTATACAGGCCGGTTGCAACATCGTGTGGAGTTGATTTATTGTTGTACAGGGTGGTTCATAAAATGATAGACAAATAATTTATATTGGGTGCGTAATACACACAAACATATACAGGGTGGTTGCAATATAGGGTGAATTAGAGTTACACTTATAGAAAATGTTCCAAATAACAAAACGAATGAAGAAGTTCAAAAAAATGTGGAAAATATACAAAAAATATCAATTAGAGAGAGGGGGAGAAAGAAAGAGAGAAAGAGAGAGATAGATAAGAATACGCTAAAATAATAAATAGAATTGTACCTTAAATCAGATGAAAAAATAATATATGTCAGAAAATAATGATTGATTCCATACGGTTTTTAACCGGTTTTTATTTTAAGCCAGTTGAAGTCGGTTCTTTTTTGAATATAAATTATTATAGTTTACATTTCCTGGTTTTTACTAACTTAGGAAATTTTGCCCTTATTTAGGCTTCTTCGTATCTTCAGTAGTTTCTAAGATCCCAGTGGTCAGGATCCAATTTTAGTTACCCTATATAAAAGTCTGTACCGTTTCCCCCTTAACTATTTGTTTTAAGATATGAGTCCATTTTGCTTTAGACGTTTCTGGGTCCCCTCAATGTGGCCAAGTAGCTCAAGAGCTGATTTGATATTAATTTATAGAGTTGGTTCAAGAAGTAACTCTCATTTGCAAAGTTTGTTCTAAATTGCAGAACCTCTTAAATATTGTGTTAGTGCTGCCATCTGCTCAGATCGACAATCTGTGGCCGACAGGCATCAACATTTGATATTATCCAGTGAGACTTCTAGTTGAAAAAAACTTACAACTTGTCTTAGGGTTTCTACCTAACTGAAAGAGACAGCCAGAAGTCTAACAAGATAGACCAAATATGTTTTCCCAAAACTGACATAGTTATGGAATCAATATTTAATTTTTTGTATAATAGTTGATTGAAACAGATGACAGGTGCTCATTTCGTCATAGTTTAAGGCACCAACAAACTATTGAAATGTTAATAAGAAAACATTCTAGGACTCTAAAATACAAATTTATCCTGTTTTGCTGTCATTATGAGATTTATGCATTAGTATCGTGTATGTGTAAATTCAAAGGGGATTTTATTTGCCTAATTTGTAGAAACCTATGATATCGTTGAATCTCTATGTTAATCGATCTTAAAATGAAAATGCATTCTGCAAATTTGGCGCTTTTCATATTTTAAAATTTCTTTCCCCACACGACGAGGTTTGAAGTTTTGAGCACTATTCTTGGAGCTTCGTTATCTATAGTATACTACTGGTAGAGTAGGTTAATTTTATTTATAATAATATTCTATTTAACAGCTAGATATATATATATATATATATATATATATATATATATATATATATATATAGATTATTAAAAAAATGTATTAGTTACTCTATAATTTCATAATGCCATAATAAAAGTATTCTCTTTTATAAATAGGGAATGTTGATCAAAGTTCTCCAAAATTACTGGTGATCGTTTCCAGAAAGTCTTCCTCACAGATGTTCTGAGAGAAAGAAATCTCTACAATATGATCAACCAGCGTTCATGTGTACAGATGAAACCAATACACATATTTGAGCGCACTTTTTTCCAAGTGGCTCACGATTGAGTGATTATCTTAATCATTTGTGTTAACATAAAGGTCCCATTTTATCTTCCGTCTCTTGAGTTTGGCGAAGTAGAGCTGATTAACATTATTATTTTTACAATTACAAAAATTTCATTATTTATTACTGGGAAACATCAGCCTTATTTTGTTATTTATTGTATGAGATTATATACTTAAAAAAGTTGAAAGTTACAAATTAATAAAATTTGAACAAATCAAACGTCAAGAAGTTATACACATTAAAAATAAATATTTGTCAATTCGACATAACAGGAGAACGTCATATTAGTATTTAATAATGGATTATCACCTATTGATATTTCACAATGTAATTGTCTTTTATTCTCCACACAAAGACATAGAAGTCAATCGACAACAAAGCAGTTTTTAATCAACGATAATTAATATAGAAATCACATGGATATAATTTAATATTGCAGAGGTTTAACTGGATTACTCCAGCTTGCCTGATTTCGATGTGGAGATTTTCCGCGAATGAGTCCTGTTTCCGATATTGGAGTATGTCATTAAAGCAGAGTGATTGTGGCGACGATTGCATTTGACAACTTTGAAGAATGATGAGGGGTTTTGTCGAAGTGAATGAGTTTGAAATTGAAGCAGATGGTCATATAAGTTTAAAACAATCAGTATGATGACGCTTTGCTTTTCTGGATCCTAGTTTCCTTGATTTGATTTTGGAAATCCTATGTGATGACGGATTAAACATATTACCCGCATTTTATGAAAATATCTATCTATTTAAATTGCCAACGAAATAGTTCGCTAAATAAAAATTATTAATAAAATGGGGATTTAATGGCAGCATAAGGATTATAGAGGCTAATTACATTATTATTTAATAAGCTTAAATTATTCAAATCTATCTGCCAGAATTTTTATGCTTTTTAATTTCTGTGCGATTTAAATGATTTATTATTCAACTGATTCTTTAATTTGAATACTAGTTTGGTGTTCAGGGGTGCGTTTTTTACAGGCTCTAGCGCTTTGATCAATATAGACTTTTAAACCATGAGCCACATATTAGTTGGCATTATCCCGCTTTAATTTCTTCATCAATTTTGAGATTCCAATTTTAATTAAGTTTCCTACACTATTATTTGTTTTAAAATGTACGCTAATATTCTGTTTTCTTAAAAAATAAGCTATTTTCAGACTTAGTTTGCTAAAATAGGTAAGACCTATGTACGAATTGCCAGGGTTTGGTGTCTCTTAATGCGTTCTTATTTTCTTGGATTATTAGTATTGTGTTTATTCATTCAATTTGAAATCCATTATTTATTGCTCTCTGTTTAATTAGGTATATTTAGTTCTTTTTGTTGTTTTTGTTCATTATGAACTTCCGCCAAGTATCGCCGAATCAATTCACTATAAAATCACGATAACTAAAATATCTAAAAATAATACTTACCTGTTTAAGAATATATATTTTGATTTCGTCTGCATTGAAATTATAGCTATTACATTTCATTAAATAGTTCATGGAACGTTAAATATGTAAATATTTATTAGCAAGTAATACAATCTCCAAAATGTTAAAAATATTTTTGAAAGTTTCTTATCAAGTATTTCCACTTATTCATGGAAGACTGCGCAAGATGGCTTGCTAAATGACAAATTCTATTAAACGACCCCATCTACTGACACCGTCCTCTCAAAAGAGTGACTTCGATAGATAGATAAATAGAGGTAAAGATTACTCCATGGAGTAAATAAATAAACTTAATAGCAAATTACTATACAATGACGATAATTGGTTCTAAATGCTATTTAAAAGCAGAATTTGTAGAGTATGTAATCTAATATAATGATTATCTTCTTATTCTTCTTCTTCTCAAGGGTGCCTGTTGGACAGACGAAAATGGTCTTGAACCAGTTTTTAATTGTTTTCTGAATGATAATTGTAGCATTTCTGGTTTTTATTTTTTCTGAGTTCTTTGGGAATAACTACCAAATAAACTTGAAAGTCTGTATATTTCAAAAGTTCAAACGTTTCAAGGTATAAATCAGACCTCATTTTCAATGGTATGAATACTAATTGAACAAAAAATTTAACCAATTAAGAAGATTCGCAATGACAACTATCGAAATCACAATTTGACATTAATGTTTGAGAATAAAACTGATGTAACTAAGGGAATTAACTGCAATTTGATGTATACAGGGTAGCACAAAAAAATTAAAGATCATGTGAAATAACAAAGCTTCTTTCAAATTAAATAAATCTGAAAGAGTTATTTTAGAATTTCATGTGGCGTTCCTAGGTGCGAAAGAAATTCTGATGTTCCAGAGATCTCATTAAAGTCATAAGGAAAAATCTAGGACATTTGAGATATACAGACTTTCAAGTTTATGTGGTAGTTATTCCCAAAGAACTCAGAAAAAATTAAAACCAGATTTTAATTGTTGTAGATAATATGTGCCGTAAAAATAACTTAATTATTGTAGGTATTCTTCATTAAACTATATATACATCTAAATATTATGGCAGCCACACGGGGCTTCCGGCCTAACCTAAAACCACCTATCATTAACACTATGATAGGTGCGTATCGATCTACAGATTTCACTTTTCAATAATTTTTCTTTATATAGAGGAATAGAGATTTATCTATTGCTCCGTCATAAAAAGCGATCTTTTTTATGATAATCAAGTGAATTTCGTACATTTTTGCCTACTTCAACTTAACAAAAAGGGACGATTCTGGACATTTAGCATTAGGGGTATTGAAAAAATTGTTAGCAAAATTTATTTATAAAAATTGATAATTTAAAAACCATCTACCATACTTTATTAAAAAATCGCATTTTCAATCTCAATTTTAAAGTAGAGTACGACGAAAAGTAAACACGTCTCAAAACAATATTTACATTATTCTTATAAATAAATTTATTAGTATACATTTTTCAATTTTTTCCAAGCTGTCTAGCAACTCTAGAGATAATTGCCATATTCTAAGACACATTTCGTTTCGATTTCTAGCCGTTCTTTTATAAATGAACATTTGTTTCTTACATTTTTCCAAAATCAAAAATCGAGAAGTGTAATATCTGTTTATTTCAATCCAGCTCTTAGAATATTTTTATTCAACTAGTGACGAACAGCCGCAGATAAATATACTGTCACATATTATGACGAAAATTTTTAACTGCACCTCAAAATTCCTCATTAAAAAAGATAAAGACAAGACGAGCATTTAAATAATTAAGGGGACCAAATATTCGGTTTCCTATAGTACCACACCAAACATTAACTTTCTGAAAATATCGGTCCTTAGAATTTATAACCTAGTGAGAATTATCTAGTGCTCAGTATCTACAATTTAAAGACGATACAACCCTATTACAAGTGATTTTAGCCTCATCAGTAAAAATAATCTTTATAAAATGTCTATCTTTAATAAAAATGCCCTGGGCCAAATGGCTATATAGGTCTATAAGGGTAAAATACGGATTATCGTGATTTCCGGCAAAACTACAAGTCTTATGGAGAAAAGTTAAATGGCAAAGTTGTACGTAAAAAAGTTACCTACAACTTTTGTGTTTGCATTTTTTTCAGATAACCTCAAAATCTTTTTAGTTTTTTATTTCTAACTTTTCCAAAAAAGGCGTTTTTCACGAAATTTGGGGAAAACTTACCTTTTTATGTTCCATTCACACTGAAATTTCTTTGATTTAAAATGGTTATTTTTTCACCTTATTTTGACCTAATATCGAAAAAGCACCCAAATTTTCAATCGAAAATTCTCACGTCAAAAAATCTGCTTTAAAAAAAAAATACTATGGTAAATGTTCTCAGAAAATGCAAAGAAAAGAAAGGAAAGAAACATGAATCCGAAATTTAATAGTAAGGCCCAGACCTTTCCAGCCCTTTCGTCAGTTCTTTATGAAATACCTTTTGATGGGCTAACATTTTCCGTAGGTCACTCAGGTATGTAAGTATAATCTTAAAATAGCGATAAATAGACATATACACATATAATTTAAAGAAGATTCTATAACTATCTCAAAATATTGTTGATATATATATATATATATATATATATATATATATATATATATATATATAGTTATAGATATTTTTATTACCTTCAACTTTGCTATTTAACTTTTTTCCATAGGACTTTTAGTTTTTCCGGAAATCTGGATAAACTGTTTTTAACCAAAAAGCTGACATATGAAGCCATAACTCTAGAACGGTAAATAATAGAGACACATTTAATATAGATAGCTAATGTTACTCTTCAAATTCTATACATAATTGTTGTTATTTTAAATCAGACCGACTTGCAACAGCCTTTAGCCCCAAAAACGTGACCTGGTACCACTAGGAGCATACTTCGTATATTTTGTTATTAAGTGGATAAATTTTCCTTTTTTGGTATATTTTTTAATTTAAAGTAGAAATCTAATAAATAATTAGATAAGTCTAATGACATTTTTTTAAATATAAAAATCAGGTGTTTAATACATACAAAACAGACACTGAAAAGATACAGACTTAGTACTTACATAGGTTGATAATTTTACATAGTTATCTAATCTATTCTAGAGGTTTTGCTAAATTAGTTTTTGAAACGTTAGCATATAATGTTTGACATTTGCTTACAACTTGCAGGACTTATTGCTTATAGTCTTCATCTTTTGTCAAAAGGTCATCAAAGTCGGTTATTAATTTGACACCATGCTCAGCCATATCATTAACTACTTTTAATGTTTTGACAATTTTCAATCCTTCCTGGAAGTCATTATTTTGAGGCCAGGTGTTTGGATGTTGTCTTAGGAAATCTATTTTTATATTAAATCTGTCAAAGTATGTAAACGTTTGTTCGGTAAATAAATTTACCAATCTTCCATCAACTACCTCTTTTCATTTTTCTTTCCTAACTTTTAGATTTACAACCCTAGCGCGTGCTCCGATGGTTTATCTGTGCTACTGGGCAGTTTATTAGCCATTAACACTCACTTCATCGCTTGTAATGGTAGGATCAAGAAACGATAATCCCACCAACTCTGCATTCAAATATCACAAATGGTTCGACTTATTAGGGACTAATTCTCCAATGTGGTTGTCACATTCTTTATAGTCTTACAGACTATGCAAAATACATAAATTTTGCTTTAGTGCAAGATGAGCTTTTGGAGCATTGAACCAAGCTTTACAATAAATTTTAACTAGGAAAACAGAAATGGCACGCATAGAATTTTCTTCTTCTTTAGACATCCTAAAATTCATGACGAAAAATGAACATTTTTAAGCAGTAAGCCGTTGCCATGCATCTAGCGTGATGAATGGTTCCTGGAGTTTTAAAACCCCCAACATTGACGTTTAGTGATCCAACAGATACGAGAACCAACTGCAACAGCTCCTTGTGGGGTGGCTCTCAGTTAATTTGGTCTCGAATTCAGCAGTAACATGTGCAATTACTTCTGGAGTTAGCTGCTTTTGTATTAGATTGTTACTGATACCTGTCTTTGTCTATCTTGGGCCACGAAGTGAGGAATCTCTTGAAAATGTCTGAGTTCCAGTGGTTGATCCCATTTTTTTGTTGAATACGCCTCTTAACAGAATTTCCAAGATATATTGAGCATCCTAGGTATAATAATTCTCTTCCTAACATTTGCTCTAATATAACAAATGCTCCGTTGAGTCTTCCCGTGTTGGATGCTATAGTGTCGTAGGTGTTGGGAAGACCCCATTCCTGTAGGTATTCATATACGGCCACGGCTTGCTTCTCTCCAGGGCTGTTTGCTGTGTCAGGTACTCCCAGCAGCTGTTCCTTTTTGCCATATGAATTGGCAATAGCTATTTGCTCAAATTGTTCATTTTTTAAATCACCCGGCAAAAGTTTACCGTCCCAATGGACAACCACGGGCTCTTTTTCAGGAATGTTTACTTTATCTAAAAATTTTTCAGTATATTGTTCTCTGAACATTTGCCTTCTAGAATGAAATAAAGTTTTCGAGACTTTAAACTAAAGAGGGTCCAGGTTTAGTGCTTCTAGAGTAGGTATTAAAATTCTCCTGGCATTTCTGTCGGATACCTTACATCGATCTAATAAAATGGACAATTACATGTTTACAATGTCTTTAAGGCCCCTTGCAAGTGAAACCTTAATCCTCCTCTTGCTCTCAGATGGTGCTGGATCTTCTGCAACTTCTCAAGTTCCCGGTAGATGCTGTCGTCTTCAGTGTCTTCTTATTCTCCTTCTTCGAACTCGTCTTCCTCATCCGTCTCTTAGAAGCATCAAAATAAAGAGAAAAAAGAATATGTAAAATCTTACAGAAGAAAACTATGAGCGATTCTGATATATCTGCTCATTTTCCGTGAACGAGATGTTGATAGGAAATACAGGAAACTTCGTTGCTCCGAACGGCACCGCTTAGCATAGCGCTAAGGACTCTTTACACGATGCATTAGTCAACTTCTCACTGCAAAATAAACACTAATTTTTCAAGAAAAATCTTGCCCCCCCCCCCCTGGGAATCGTAACCTATAAAAATGTCGCAGCCAGTGAGATAACAGATATTGACGATAAACAAAACAAACTTTATAATCTTCAACAAAGTTTAAGAGAAAACTCAAAATTTGAAATCGACATAAAATAAAGACCGTCTTCAACACCAATCAAACTATAGCACACCTAATCGGGAACCTAAAGGACCAAGTATCTAAAGAGGATGGAGGAGTTGATGAAAATTCATCTCGCGCTTATCTACAAAGCTACCGGTAATACCAAGAGCGTAAACCATAGAGCATATGATGTCACCTCTTAAATAAGATCCGACTTCAGCTCTCGCAATCAGTTCAGTTATCTAGTGAGATTTGGGGAGTAGGCAGGTTGACACCCCGAGTTCAATCTAGACTTTGGAATTCTTTGAAATCAGCTTTTTGAGACTTGGGGAGCAGGCAGATTAAGGCCCAGAGTTCAATCTGAAACCAGTACTTTTAGATCAGTCCTTTAGTGATACTTGGGGAATAGTCAGACTGAGACCTCAAGTTCGACCTACTACCTGATTTTCGCATATTTTCATGTTCTTTGTCATTTTGTACTTGATAATGGCTCCAGAGTAGGAGTCGAATTTTGAGCATTTCATAAATTTAGACCCGGTTCTCACCCAGAAGCTACCCCATTTTATTTAGACAAAACGAATAAAATATAATATTTTAGATACTCTACATACAAACTAAAGAATGGAAGTTTCATTAAAGAGCATAGTGGTCAAATAGTTGTATTTAACAGAAAAATTGTAGAGATACAGGACACATGTAATTAGAGAAAAGTTTTGGTTATTAATTACCCTAGAAGTTAAACTTGGCATTCTAACAATATTAAAATTTCACCACTCATTTATTAAAAATCTGCACTCTATAAACTCATCACTCTTCCTTAATAAAATCGTTCTCAATAAGAAGAGCCAATAATCTCGACCTGATTATAAATCTATGGCCAAAGCAATAACGGTTCGGCGATTATGAATAGCTTCCTATACGACGGCTATTAAGCGATTTTTGATCAGAACCAGTTTCAATAAAAAGCGACCAAAACTATTATAATACGACTAGCGAAAAATTCTATTAAGGAAACATAATATATCTTATTTCGCTCTAGTGGAAGGCAATCATGTAATCAGTTGAATGGGCTGGGTTAAAGGGGTTAGCGTTCCCGTAATAGCTGGGGATTTGGTGCTAGACTATTCTGCATGGCGCAGATGTTATTATTCTTGAATCATTTTTCTATTACGATGAATAAAATTTTCATTAAAGGAGAATTTGTAGCGAGTATATTGAAAATTATTATTTCCGTTTTGACAAGACGATTGGGTGACTCACATAGAAAACTTAATTTAAAGTTAATATTGAATTTCCTTGTTAAAAATATTGTTTTTGCAATTATGCAAAACAGAGTTCTTTTAGACCGCATAAACGTGTTTCGGATATTGTACCTTCATTTCTTTTACATTCCTAACTTCCGAGGTAGGCTTTTGATTTAAATACTAAGAACAAAATTACTAAGACATCCTTTAGTAAATAGTGAGCAAGAGTTAATCAGCCTTATATTAACATGGCCTATCAAATAATATAAAGTCATGCCAGGCAACTGTTCGTTTCTTGGACACTAGACACTGATTTTTTAAATTTGCAAAGTTTAATAGAAGTAAAAAAATTCCGGTGTTATAGCGATTTTGCTGTCCACAAAAAAAAAGAAGTAAATGCTTTCAAGTATGTTTGAATAATTGGTTAGGATTGAAACAATAATAATGTTCACTAATACTATAAAAATAATAATACGACCAAGATTTCAATGAAAGCAAGGCAATATATTGTTTCTACCCGAGAACCTTCAGCACTTACGCTTTCTTCTATTTGTTGGAATCTCGTAAATTTTGATTTATATATTTCGTACATATACCACCGAATTTCAAAATATAAGTCGAATTAAATATCGGCATTTAGATGTTCAGGAAAAAAACTAGATCGTCAGGAAGCGTACAGTTTGTAAAAAGAACTAGTAGATTAACGAAGATTCATCAAAAAAATTATCATACTATCTTTTCGATACATTACAATAATTGAGCGTAAATCAATATATCGTTTCTAGACGAGAAGCTTTATCAATTGCTGTAGTGAATTGGATTAAGTGGACTGTAGTTTGGTTGGTTCTATTTTAATAAAATACTCAATTGCCCTTCATAAGAAAACTCTTACCTTGTCTACGAGTTAGATCTAGTAAAAGTCTTGGGAAATCTGCCATCCATGTATTTGTCTGCATTCGGCGCGGGTAGCCGGCCTTAACCCTGGGTTTTTAGGCACAACTAGAGTTTATAATGTTGGGCAATGCGTACTCACGAGGGGGTTTACAATAAGTGAGTAATAGCTGCACACGCACTTTGGGGTTGCACTAGCGAGCACATAGGGAAACGTTTTCTCCTTGAGAGTTTCTAGCGAGGTCCGTACTGGACGAGAGGCGAACAGCGAGTCTCTTCTTTCTTCTTACTGCGATTGCGCTTAAGGCAGAGTTTTTTCCAAGCAATTGAGAATATTATATGTAAATATAAAGTTTGTCTCTTTTGAATCCAAAAAAGACAGAGTGTTCTAAACAATTGCACTAATTAAATCAATAATTTATTTGTGTATGTCGTATATATATATATCAATATTTTTAGGCGACACGAATACTGACATCTAGGTATTTCAGTGAACTATATGTAATCGAACTCCTAGAAATAATCATTAGAATAACGGAAAAAAACAAAGTAATTGAGGACTTCACCAAATTATACAAAGACCTGTATATACTCTTGAAGTAGCAATGAGGATAGAAGAAATACCGAGAATACTCGGGAAAAAAGTGGATTCATAAAAGAAAAATGGCAAAGCAGCAATAAATGATGGAATAACAGCAGAACAATGAAAATAAGTTCGAAGAAGAACAAGGAAACACCTTGCCAAAATATTCACACATTAGTCTCCGGTAGTGTAAAAAGTATTCACTAAGATCATTCATAACAAGATGAACTAATTCAACCATGAAACCAAACCGAATTCCGCAATGCGTTCAACATAATTGATCTCAAAAATAACCTAAGGGAAATTATCACTCAGTCAAAAGAATATTAAATATAACTTGACGTGGCTGTCAAAGACTTGGAGAAAGCATTTGTCACCATATATTAAAAGACACTAATCAACACCCTGAGTGAACGAGCGGTACACAAGTCTTCCCAGGAATTACTAGTGAAGAAAGACAGGGAAAACTAAATTTAAGATATATGAAGCTGCCCAAATTTGCTCACTAACAGATGAATCAAAGAATTTTATGCAATATTACTGAAGCCATTCACAGCAGTATTAGAAATTATATTATTAGACAGGAACAGGCAAACATATAGTATACATGGACAATATCTCCACCATCCACCATCCGATATTTGCTAATGATGTTATCTTAACTCCCTAACAGAAGAACTTGTAACAAATGCTTGAACTTAGTTCAGTATTTTATGAAATAGGTAGAAAATAAATATCAAAAAAGCAAAGATAATGCCCGAGGAACTGGGGAAGTTGTTGATCTATTCAGGTTTCAAAAAGTGGATCCTGTAAACCAAAAATAGTAATGTATTTAGTATAACTAGCTGTCGCCCAGTGGTCGAAATTCGACCCTAATTCATTAAAATTATGAGTTGAACATTATTGGCGTTATTTTGTGTGTATAAGATATAGGGTTAAGGCGAATTTAGAAAAGTAGGCCAGGCCTTTGCTATCCCTATTATTTCATTTGGATTACATTTATAGAAATAATTCACGAAATATTTTTTTATTTATGTATATAATTGTAGGATTATTTTTACATAAATATATCTATGCAACATTTTCGATCCAATTATCGGTGGATTTTTTTTTGTAACCTAAGAGTTTGCGTCATTTACACAGCCGATTTTAAAAATAGAGATGACAAACAACCCAATGAAAACTCCTATATTTAATGACATTTCCATTATCCGCTGATTGATGATTTGTTGCACAACACCTTCGGAATATTGTGAAAATTATATTATATTAATGACTTATAATCACAACAAAAAATTACAAATATTATTTTCTACGAAAGTTAGTACTACGTGTCCGAAAAATCAATACTGATCTATAATTTACAACACTAAATATTTTCCTATTGCACTATAGGCAACTCCAAAGATAGTAAAAGAGGGTCACCACTTGGGCTGAAAGAGCGTTACCCAGCCACTGCCGTGTTTATTGTCATTTGAAAACCAACCTAGCATATATAATTTCTGTTGTCGTGTAGAGCGTTTTGGATTTTAAATTTTTGGAACATTTAGGTTGTAAATTTTACCTAAATCCAGCAGTGTACGATTTTAAAGGTAATATGTATGTAAAAAATATATTTTACTCTAGAATAAATAATAACTTAACCTAATATATTCAAACAAATCTTTAAAATGTTTTTAACAGTCAGAACTTTGCAGCAATGGGACCACGTAATGTAAAATTAATTAACTATAACATACCCACATTGTCAGAAAACATTAATTTCCAGTATGATTTTCAATATACAAAATTTTCTTACCAACGGAGTAACCCATGACAATTTCTGTTTTATGTAGAAAATAAAAAGAAATAGGAATCACATCTATAGTAGTTAAATACACCTATTTTTTGAGATTTTTTTTCTCTGAATTGAAATTGAAACCTTGAAAATACTTTGAAATCTTGTCTTACTGAAATGAAAACTTTCAACATAATCGCTACAAAAGTAATGAATTGTCAAAATTTAAATAAAATTTCCGGCAGATGGCTGAGCATTCAGTATTATCAGATCTACCTATTTATCGTGAAATTGTGCATAATTTCACAATTTTCTGTAATCTTAATTAAACTTATATGAAAGTTATCCGACAAAATTTAAAGGACTCTAAATTAAAAGTATAAGGTTAAAATAAAGAAGATATCAAAAATAAATTGATTACGTGCAACATAATTCTGATTTTAGTTGACAAACCATATTTACAATGCAATGAAAGTTGCAAACTGCAAACTTGCGAGCTCCCAATAAAAGGCGATTATTATGTAGGTATTATAATTTTTTGTTGGTTCTATTTAAATAGCATGACTATGTAGGCTAACTTTAGCGAAAGGCCGAAACTTTAAGTTTTACATTTAATTTAGTTTGTCTTTCACATTGGAGTCAACCTATCTTATGATTTTCTCTCCAACCAATTTGGCGGCACTGTTTGGCATTGACAGTATGCATGTAAATAATTACTTTTTTATTATTTAATTATTGAACCAATATTATAAATTAATTTTAGCATTCTGCACCAAAGGTCGTCTGTAGCTACTAAACAAAACAAAAATAAAGCAGATCGGTTGAGTGACAGAGGAGAAAATGGTACCTAACCGTATTGTCTTTGCCTATTTATATATAGATTTCATCAACATAACATGCAGCTATCATACTGCCTCGAATAATGAGAATTAGTGATCAGCTACCAACGCTAATAGCGCCCCTAACGACTAGTCACAACAATTCTGTATATGTGAGTCTCATCACAAACACAATATCATTCACTCTCCATGGCGGCTTCTTACCCATCTACAGTCATCTTGCATAACTAGACAAAATCGTGAATTGTTATTAAATACATTATGCAATCTGCCTTTCAATACTGCTTTTAGCAGTTGAAACCTTGTTAAAAGTACGTCACAATCATAGGAATCACTATCTGAGAACGGTATGAAAAAAGCTCAAAGCGTCAATTAAAACCGTCCCACAGGACTAGTTGGATGAAGCGGGAACCTTCATCAGTTGCGCTTCCCATAATAGAATGTTCTCTCGAACACTTATTTATGTATTTGATACATCTAGGATTTTCTTGGGTACAAAAGAGTGACACCTTGAAGAGAGTATTCAATATCTCTGACAGGTGAAGTAACCTGAAATCGTGATATTCTAACCTAGGAATTACGGGAGAACAGCAATTACACGGAACGACTCGAGATTCGGAACCTCTGTGTGCTAGTTTCTCCAAAAATCCTAGATGTCGGCCTTTACATATCGCGTCTACAAGCACTACCGCTGTCTAAACGTCTAACATGTGCGTGAACTCGAGACATTTTATTACACTGATACGGAGGCCCAGAAACTACAAATAGCTGTACTTGTCAGTTGTCAAAAACCGGTTTCCTTACAAAACACCAAAAGATAAAACTTTGTTCTGTCAAAAAACTGTCAAACATAAAACGTTGATATTGGCAACGTAGCATGCTTTAAATATAGACATTCTGCAGCCAAAAAGAATAAAGAAATTATTCCCTCTGGTGTAACATTTATAATGTATTTTTAGTCAAAATGCTCGTCATTAACCTAGTAGTAAAGATACTACGTGGATTTGATGATATCCCTAAATAGGTAAGAGTAATACCCATAAACAACATTTTGGAGTACGTTTCCAACAGACTTTTCCTTTGGTCTTATGGTATTAAATAAGATATGTGATTTACCCTAATTCGAAATATCAACGTATTATGAAAGTGTTCTCGAATGATACATTTTCAACTCTCATTTATCTGAGGAGTCTGAAAAAGAAATGCATTACTTATTGTTATTACAAAATCAATAATAGTCTTTTTTTCATCACGGCCAAGCTTTTTCCAAAACAAAAATAATATTGAAAAATATTCACTAAAGCATCTCATCCAATGGAATTTATCTAATGGCAGAACGCCAGAGAGTCAATTTGTATCCTTTTTGTAACGACCAACGTCTGTTCAACAAGATGACTAATTTGGTTACTTAACCCTTAAATTTACGATCGTTTCATGAAGTGAATGAATAGCTGGGAAATAAGTTTATGTTTTTGTGGATTATTGCCAGATCAATTTCAGAGAACTGTAAAAACTTTTAAGGGACTTATTTGGGTTAATTTGTTCTACCCCAGATATATTTTAAAACCAACATTTTAGAGAAAATTGGTGATGAGAAGATGAATGTTGTGTTATATGTGATAAATAAACGGTGTTGTGCTAAATTCCACAATATAACAATTAGGATGATAAAGTCACACAATTTATCCACAATAATGTTCAAATTTCTGACAGAAATAAATATTGGCAATATTTCTAAAATGATATTCATTGGGTGTTTGTGAGAGGAAATCACAAAATACCGATGCACACTTATGTAGGTAGGTTCTTAAGCAGTATCTATATACAAAAGAGCTAAAAACATAACTGTGACTTCATATTTCACTAAGTAATTAATTATTTTCAAATCTAAAAGCTTTTACCTGTATGATGAACATTTAGATTTTGTTATGCAAGATTTCAAATTCCCGGGCGCCGGCTGAGAACAGAGACAATAAAGAAATTGCAACTTCAAAAAAAAAACATTTCCAAACTGAAAAAAATGCATTTATCTAAGAATTGTATGTTTTTTAATTATTAAGATGTTATAAAAAGAAATTATTTGTAACTCTCTAAATATTATTAAATCTTCTATAGTTAGTTGGCTTTCTATTGCTGTGGATAACATTTTGATAATGAAAATTGTTTTTCAAATCTTAGTTCGATTTTCTATAAGAGCACATTTTTTAGATTTTTGAACTCTTTTTTTTTTATTTTTATTTTTACTGTGGAATTTGCGAAATGAGTTTTATTTGGATTTTGAAACAGATTTTTTTGTGCCTAATTGGCTAGGATTTTCTCATTTCTTAGTAGTGCCGGGCCGTCGCAAGTTATTTTTAGAATGTAGTGATAAATCGACATCCCAAAAACGCTTTGACTCGTTATTTTTCGCTTCCATGTATCCATGGAGCATTAAAGACCAAACATAACATTATACGAGTTTTCAGTATGAGATTTAGATGTTTGAAGCAGCTTTTTAAAACTTTCTGGTTTGCCCATATATGAGCAGAAATTCCTTTTCCTAGTTCTAGTTCACTGATCACTAAGCGACCTAGATTTTAGTTTTGATCAGCCTGCTATAATATATTTCCATTTAGTGTAATAGGTATGGGAACGGGTTGTTTTTACTTGATGACTATTATATTTGCATTTCTAAAGAGGAGTTTTAATTACAAAATAAAGATCATAGGTGACGACAGTACTCATTATTGTCTGTGGAACTTGACCTTTTATTCTCACAAAAGTTCTTAAAAATTTTGTCTTGTCTTGTCTTTAGTATTGTATCGAAAAAATGTAGAAATGCTTCTTTTGTCTTTTCAAAAAAGAACTAGTCCTGGCTGAGGTGAATTTACAATTTGTTGAATAATTTGTTATGTAGGATCTTTAGAAATTCTCATTAAAAAAATGAGTCGAAATTCGATACATTTTCGATACATCACACCAGTGCCAAAAAATATGATAAATGTTCTTTATTAAACTGCAAAATATTTATCTAACGTCGAAGACAATAAATCAAAATAATAGTAAACATCATATTTAACAAATTTTAGTATGTCTCTAGAAATACGAAACGCCACTGGTTGGTTATTTTACAGTTCGTTGACCATCGAACAAAATGTATTTGTGTTATTTGCTTTCGTTTTTCGATTGCCGAATTTCAGGAGATAAATAAATTACTCCCAAATTTTCCCTCAGCAGTAATGAAATAAAACACGGTTATCGCTGATTTTAAGTTGATTAGATTCACCTGTTTTTGATTAAAAATTAGATGAACCAAGCCGATAAACTCTAAGATGTCGATTTTTATGAATGACAACATTGCTATAATATTTTACTTTTTGTAGGAACTATTTACAAGTATATTGACTCATGTACGAAGTTCAAAGATATAATTTGTTTAAAAACGTAATCTTCAATAAGAACTGGAGTATTCCTAAGAAATGAGCGCGTTTATTACTGAGAAATGGTCTTGAAGAACTAAAGTCATATCTGCGGCTTAAAAAATTGTTGGTTGATAATCCGTCATATTGCACATGTTGAGTTTCTGTTTTTAGTGCCTGACATCAAGAAGACTTTAAAATTGCACCCAGTTCGACTATTTTTGTAAATAAACAGTTTCCGAAATATGAAAAAGCTTGATTTAGTGTATTGGAAGGTGCTTATTAGCTAGGACTAAGATTATATTAAAAGGAAGTAAAGGAAATGTGTGCATTTCACGTTGGTGAATTTTTCCCACATTTGCTACAAATATTATTAGTACTGTTATTAATATTATTGTTAGAATTTTGTTAACATGTGTCGTTTGTGTCTACGTATGTTCATCAAATTAACTACTGAAGTAAATAGGACATTACTATTACATACAAATGACAACAACAACAAAAATCAACATTTCACAATCTTTCAGTATGTTGGTGAAGAACAACCGAGCAAAACAGAAAAGAAGAGGCACGACTTTATTAATTTAGTACAGAATAAAATATTTTACAGGCTCCAAAAATCTGGACATTGATCAGACAAAAGAGAATTTTATATTGAAGAAGAACATTCTATTTTAATCTAACTTCTAATAACTTCTATTAATTAGACACTTCAAACGATAAACGGATGAAAACAGATATAATATTAAATATCGGTACACACTGCAACTAATTCAGTGTAATTATTAAAACAAATTTCAGGAAGTAAATAAAGTTATTGTTATCCTTTCGAACTGAAACCAAACATTTCAAATCGGTAATGGAAAAATATCAGTTGTACTACATTTTACAGAACATATGACAATACCTCGTCCCAGCTGGTGACAATGCTTACTAAAACTTCCACTCTAGTAGCAACAATAATCCAACACTCTTGTAGACAAGTTTTTATGAATTTTTAATAAACAATGTTCGATAGGCCATATTAACTAAATTTTTATATCATATTTCAGATGCTACATCACTCGATACGTTGAAAACAAATATGCGCGTCCAAGACTTATGTTATCACAAACAAAGCCTTAACTTTGCTGGACAGATTTCTGTAGCCACCCTGTATATATGGTTAATTATTTGGGTTCGGTTTACTTCTTAACTTTTTACGATTAAATTCCTTCATTTACTTGTAATAATCTTGAAAACCATGACAAAGCTACAGTTTGTGTTGAAAACATGCTATGCCTATAGCACTACTCGTTTTTATATTTCTGAAACCTAAAGAATATCACAACCAATACGGGTGACTTTCATGGCCAGCGTTCTGTTATTTATGCTCTTCTCCATAAAGGTATTATATTAGCTCAAACATTTGCATTCTCAACATATGTACATACATATGCAAAATATCAGAATCGAGAAAATGACAAAATGTGCAAAGTCGGCTACAATTTTTGAACCGGAAAACATGAGAACAAAGAAAGTTGAATAATATCTTTAAAAAAGCAATTATATAAACTGTTGTACAGAAACCAATCATACTAACATACTATACATCAGTAGAGTAAAATTGAAAGCATTTTGGCACATAAAATTCAACAGCAAACCGCTAATGCCATCGCTTCAGTATTAGTACATAGATGATATTTTACATGATTTTAGGAGCTAATTGGTAGAAATAATTTATTTAAATAATAAACACTAGCTAAAATATAGATTTTATTTATTTGTGACTTGTTTTCAGAAAAATAGTAAAGAAATTTTGATCTTGTCAGTGGAAAAGTTGTAGATAATTGGAATGCCTTTAAAATGAGCCTTCATAGGTCCTGAGAATCGCCGAGAAAAGTTGAAAAAATCGAGCAAAATTGACTTATTTTCAAAAATTCTTTGTTGTATTCAAAATTAAAAGATTGATCTTCCATAAAATAGCAGCTAATGGTGTTACGATTAACATTCTTAAGATAGGTATTGCGAAATTATTGTTTTTTCAGAATTGCAATTTAAACAATTTAGATAGATATCTTACAAACTGTATATAATAATAATATTGCTGTTAATATTATGACAGCTAATTGTTTTTTTGATTCTGTAGGTTATAGTCGAGCATGCCAAAATAGTGAGAATTAGATTTTATAGGAAATAACAAAGGTATGAAAATAAAGGTTTATTAAATTGATGTACACTTTTGTAAATAAACGAAAGCAGATGTTTTATAATGTATGTAGATATGCACTTTCTACCAAGTGAATCAAGAATTATAATATTTTTGTACTGAGGAATATTTTTGTTCATTAAAGAATTCGATTAGGATATTTTAAAAATAATTACATATATTGCATATTTCAATGCGTAAAATGATCTATAAATTATAATGACATTAACATCCACTTAACTGAGTACTTATTTGGACATGCCATTCATGACACTCGAGGTTATTATCTTAGCGATAATATATTTAAATTTGTAAGACATATATGATAATAAAATATAGAATAAGAATTTTCCATTACTGCATCGAAAACTACAGCATTCATGTAAATTAACTTGCCCCAATAGTCAGCAACCCGTCGTGACCGCTTCCCCTAAATTAGCTTGACCATCCCCAATATATTTTCTTCTGTCTCCCCCTGGCTGGAACTCTCACATAAAATGCAATATTCGCAAGCATTTTTAACCATTTTTACAGCATTTCAACAAAAATCCAAAATATACAAATTGAAGTACATGACACGAGTTTTTAAAATGTATTTGGTATATCCCTAACAGACGGACGCAGTTAATACGCTACCTTTCTCAAAATATGTCTTAATTGTTTAAATTACAATTCTGCAACAACTACTTATTCGACAAAATCCGTATTGAGCTTAATTAATTATAACATTGTAGTCTTATCATTGAGCGGAAAATTAAATTTTCAATTTTTATTACAACAAATTTATAATTTTTTAAATAGTAATTTTTTATCGGTTTTTCTGGATTTTCTCAGTCAAAAATCCTCCGATAGGCACTTGTAAACGCTCATTTTAAAGATTTTCCGATTCTTTAGCACTTTTTCATTGAGAGTATTACGATTCCTCCATAAGTTTTCATAACACAGGCAAAAAACAAAAGGAAATCACATTTTTATGAGTTTTTCTTGTTTAAATTGTATACTTGGAATTTGCTGTTAAAATCAGGTCAATTATTGTCTATTAAGTATTACTAATGTGATGACATAAGCGGTTTGCTGAATTTTATGCCACTTAAAAATCCCTATTGACTGGGGTACTACTAATTTGTACTAAAGGAATATTTTCAAAATGCAACCAATCCATACTCTTCTGTTTTACAAAAAATACCTGATTCTTATCCGTGGGTCATTTCTAAATCGATTCTTAGAGTGCCTAATGTTCCAAACTATTCTGTAAAAGTTGCTGACTTACACATTCAATTCTCCTTCAAGAACAACTGGAGATCCAGCCGAAGAGGATCACGGCTAATGGATTGCATTTCCATTTGTCTGTTGGATTTTGCACAACCAAGTATCAACACGCGATTGTAAAGTAATAGGGGTAATTTTTCACGACATTCTTATTTATTCTTGCTCCAATCCTCTAATGAAAAGCACGTAAATCTTCAATCATGTTTGGTCAGGACGATAAAACAATTCGTGTTAAATTTGAAAAACGTGAAAAATTCGTTCTGTCTAAAAAGCAGCTTGATAAATTGTACTCCATGTTCTTACTTATTGCCTCTAACTTAGACTAGAAAAGAGTTGGAATTACACAACGAGAAAAGTAGTTGTTATATAATGACTGAAAGTTTGATGTAAATAAATATCCCTACAATTGTTTTAAAAAATTGCTTAATGAAATGTTTAGTTTTACGTACATTCAGTGAACGGAAATTCGAATAAAATAACTCCTGTATTTTCTCTAAAATTTCAGGAAGAAAAAGTGTATTTAAATTTCATCAACATCATTTATGAATTTGGTTCTGTAGTAAAAAACTGAACAATAAAAAATGATTTGCGAAAGCTTTCTAAACTAAGACGTGATTATGAACAAGGCTAAGTTCTGACAAGATGATTTCTGCTTGCACGTTTTATTTTGCCCATCATATTATCTAGAAAGCTTTTTGCTCATTAAATTTCGTATTTCTTCGGATACTTTTAGCCACATCAGGTTTTCTGTTTTATAAAAAACTGTATAACCATCTCTTATTCAATAATTAACATCCTTCTCTCTTTTATCTTTTCTCGGAATTAGGTTCTAGATGATGTTTCAAATTCAAACCAAACAAAAGTTTTGAATGGAGCTCAGCTTAAATGGAAAATATATATAGTTGTCTCCTGATAGTTAAGCGGTATTTTTTGCTGGATATACTGCTTTTATCCCCATTTTAATTGTTCATCTCAGTACTACGACGTATTTTTTGAGCTTGTGTCGGATTCAGTCAGAGCTATGTTTAGCTGACTGGGGTTCTTGAACATTATTAGCTTTTATATTTGTAACTGTTTAACTTCAGTGTAGTCAATAACTGATTGTTCGGTTAATTTAATGTAAATTTGTATATTTTTTAATGCCGTAGAATCTATATAAAATTCACATTATTATCGAAATATTTAAATTTGGATATTGGTCAGAAAAGTGGCTACACCAATCTAGATTTTCTGGGCACTGATTGACATTTTTCTACAGCAGATAAATGAATAGTAATATTTCTTCACCTTGCCTCAAATTAATAGAGGTACTATTTATACAACCATTCTTTTTTAAGAACAAACTCGCAAATGTTTTGTTTTCGACATAGCCATTCTGATTTTTTTTCCAGGATTGAAATTATAGTCACAGGTAGAGTTGGAGGAGCTCTATTGATAACGGTAATCTGAGTTGTCGATTTGCTGTCTACTGGCCAGTCATATTTGGGCCACAGTATTTGTATTCTAAAAAACATTTTACGATTTGTAACCAGACTTCTCTATCGAAAATAGATACCTGTCAATCCCAACATCGATGTGACACTCGCATTACTACATCACTTACAGCTAGAGTGGTTCTCCAACACTTCCAAGCAATTTCAAAGCACATATATTATGTCATTTTAGTATTTTCATCTATGGTGGGTTTAATTAGACGGATAAATTTCTGTTTGCTTAGTTTTTATGAATGTTATTTCAATTTACTGTTTTTTTATTCTGGATTAGAGGTAAACTGTTATCAATCTACAACTCTATATATTCTCCGAACGGATTAGATCAAATTAAGCGGGGAGTAGATGTTTTTTGTAAGAATATGTTCTAGGCAATATCTATAAGAGGTGTATTTGAGGTTTTGAATCGTCATTTTTCAGGTATTCTTTTGTAACTTCGTTGCTAGCAGCTTCAGAGAAAAGTTTTGTAACTAAAGTTGGTTAGAATGAAATTTTCTAGACAGTTTGTTACAATAAAATTTACCAAACAAAATGTGCACTAATTAGTTGTTTACTTTAAAAAATCTAAAAATTGTAGCAACTGCTAAATTTGAAATAAGAAATAAAAATGTTTGAATATTGTGTGCGTAAAGTTAGGTTACCTTTATTCTCTAAAATTGTCAATTATTTTTTATATTTTTGTACTGTTTTAAAGCATTTTTAGATTTAACACATAAGATCCCTGTAAAGAACTTTAATTTTATGGGCCCACTTTTAACATTTTTTAAATCTATAGAATGGATTTTCGACAGCTGAAATTAAAGGTCTGAGAAATATCTTGCTTTCCCATTCTTCAGATTCAGAATATATTACAAACCTACCATGTAATTGAAATATATTTACAGCGTTTTTATTTCTGAAAAGAAAAAGCATAAATATAAAATAAATCCAGTTTTAACCTTTGGACATGATAAGGGTATACCTTTATATACACAAACAATTTCAAATATTTACATCTGTTGTTTAGATTAATTGTTGCTCTCGTAATGCCCCCATACAGTACGACTCAAGACTCAGGAGAAGAGTAACTACTATACAAATCTGCCCTATGCCGGATTTTCCGATAAAATTGGGGTGAATCTTCTGGATCAAATATAAAATTTAACACTTTCATATACTTTCAAATATTCTCAATATTCATAAAAATTTTAGCGTCGTGTAGAACATTTCTACAAGCTATAAGGAAAAAAATGCAAGTTTTCAACTTTTCTTTGTTCAAAAAAAAATTCCAGATTTTGAGATGGCACAGGTAGATACTATTATCATAAGTTCTGTTTAGAACCCATTTCTATAATTGTACTATTCTCACGAAATTTTGCTATTTCACTCGGATTAATACCACAAGTGAGACTAACCTTATATGAACTATGTAAATATTTAATGAAACATATTAATTCCACATTTTCACAATTGCAAAAATGTAGAAAATACATAATCTAAAATATTGGGAAAAATTTAGAATAGTTATTAATTATATAAAGCAATTTATGAAATCAATATTTGACAAATCCAGTTTGTTGCCATAAGGTTTCCATTCGATATGAAATTCTGGATGAACGAACAACTGAAAACATTCAATTGTTTGCAATTTTTCACTGTCAACAGAATGAAAAAGGGAACAAGAGTCGATATTCAATTACATTGGTAAGGGAACAAAGACAAATCGAGAAGAGGATTATCAATATTTTTGGATTTATCCACGTCATTAACGTTACTATTGGAATGTGCACCGTCATGTCATTGTCAGCAAAAACACTTTTGAGATTAGTTCACTTAGTAGATTGGAAAAGGGTTCCCACTTCGCAACCAACTTGACTTATAACTATTTGATAGATAGATGAAATTTACGATTGAGCAGATGTGAAAAATAGAAATTAACTGAATGTCATATATTTAAATAATTTGGTCAGTGCGAGTTGGACTCGCATACGAAGGATTCCGTACAACCTTTGAGAATTGTTACAAACTAGGCAACTCATATTATGAATTTCAGTAATTTTCTAGTTTGCTCTCAAAATTTGCTTAGAGTTCCTTCCATTTTTTCAAAATTGTGGACTAAATAACTTCGAAAATGAACAAGGAATGACTGAATTATCTAGATTTTTCTTAATCGTTCGTTTGAAAGTGATAAAAAATATACAGTTTTGTTTCTCACAAGCAGCATATTATGAACAAATTATTTTAAAAATATAAATAATATATATTTGTAATATTCATGCCGAGCACTTTTATTTCATATACTACGTGACTTTTAGTATTTTCATTTCATTTTTTAATTTACCCTACAAAATTATATCAGATTTTTCGCATTACTTTTTCTGTAAATTTTTAGTGACATCATATATTCTCTTTTTGATGTGTATGCTCAGTAATTGTGGTGACAAAGGGGGCAAAAAAATATTTAAAAAATACCAAAAATATATTTGTATTTCTCCTATTAAGAACTTTTATTTAAGGTATTACATAGTGTGAGGAATATAAATATATTTTTTTTTCATATTTAAAAAAAAATTAGGCAAAAAGATATTAACGAAAACATACCAAAATTTACCCATTCCCCCCCCCCTTATCACCGAAACTATAAAACCTAAAGTTTTGAAAAAAATATAGGTATAGTGAACCTGAAGTTTACTGGAAAATAAGGAGAAACCTCTACTTTTAATTTTGGGGGGCAAATTACAGAATTAAATGGAAAATATTAAATTAAAATTGTTTCTAACGCATCATATTATATATCAAATGAAAGGTCTCATTATGACGAAAACAAATATATTCTTTCATATTTTTAAAATATATTAATTAAAAGATATTAACAAAAATATAAACAAATTACCCATTCCCCTTATCTCTGAAACCATAAGCTGTAAAATTTAAAATAAATAGAGGTAGGAAAAATAAGGAGAAACCCCTATTTTTCATTTTGGGGGGCAAATTATAGAATTAAATGGAACATAAAAAATGATAGTTGTTTCCAACGGATCAAGTAATATATCACATGAAAGGGCTCATTATGACGAATACAAATATATATATATATATATTATATATATATATAATGAATATTTTGAAATATATTTTAAAAAATATTTAAAAAATTACCCATCCACCATTTATTCCCCAAAAAATAAGACCTAAGTTTTCTTGTTTACAGGAAAATTACAAAGAAATCCCTAATATTAATATTGGGGGGGGGAGAATAAAAAAAATATTTGTTAACAAATCATGCAATACATCAAATGAAAGGGCTGATTATGAGCTTGTTTACAAGACATTAACATAAAGATATAAAAAATTCTCATTTCTCACTTTATTTCCGAAACGTAAATTTTGTAAATAATTAGGGGTACTGGGGCTCACTTGAAATTTATAAGAATAATCATTAGAAAAACCCCATGGTAATTTTAGGCACAAATTATACAATTAATTGGAAAATAAAAATTACATTTTCAAACGCATCATGTAATATATCAGATAAAAGGCTCATTATGTGAATTACAAATATATCATATTTTTAAATCATTTGTTTAAAAAATATTAACAAAATGCACTATTTAAATTTTCAAAAATAAATTTTATTTGTATTTTTAAATAATTTGAATAACAGATTTAATAATTTATAATTTAAAACTTGACATATTTTGCCATTTATCTTCCAATCTACACATCCTCAAAATTCAGACAGATTATAAAAGGCTTCCCTGAAAGTTTATTAGTAAAATAAAACTCTAATGTTAATTTTTGGGGGCCAAATTAGAAAATTAAATACATATGTATTCTTATACAAATCAAGCGAATCCTGAAGCAGATAAAATAAAAAGTCTATGTGTGGAAAATGAAAGTGTATATTTGTTATTAATTTAAAACGCTTCCTTTAAGATATAATAGGGCAAATATAAGAAAATGCACTCATTCCCTGCTTGTCTGAAACCGGAATATTAGAATCTTGAAGGTTGTACGGAACTCTTAGTATGCGAGTCCAACTCACACTTGACCAATTATTTTAAATATATTTGAATTATTCATATCAAGCCTTTTCCTTTGTAACAAATACATGATTCGCTTCAAAAAATATGGGACATTTCACATTAACCGGATCACCTGCATATCCAAAATTTGGGTTGATGGATCTTGACGTTTGAGGTATCAAAATGTTCGTCTGGAAAAGAGGTTTCAAAAAATTGCCGGCAAAATTCATAACTCGATTTCGCGGCTTCAATAAGGCGACTAGAAAGTGAAAAAATTCAACTGTAAGGTAAAAAATCATTTCATAAAAGAAAATACACGATCTATTAGGTCGTTTCTTGGCTGAAATTGAATCTGAAGCATACACATTAATAGCTGGTGTAATGAGATTACAAAATCCAATACGGCGATAAAAAATTCAATATGGTGGAGGTAGTTTCAAAAATAAACAAATTTGTTCCAAATTTGGAACATGGGGAGTTTTGGAGTCAGTAGTCATGAATCCAAGATGGCGGACAATACTTTTACCAAAATTTAGTGCCATATTTAATTTCAAATTATTTGACCTCCTATGTGTAATCAGCAACTCCAAATACCTACTATATCAAATTTCAGGAATATCGCTTGATTTTCGAATGTGATTTATACTCTATCTTGGATCTGCCATCTTGAATTTTGTAAACCCGACCTGGGATTCATGACTATTGACCCCAAAACTTATTTTATTCTTGAAAATACCTCCACCATATTGAATTTTTTACCGGCATGATGGATTTGTAATCTCATTACACCAGCTGTTAAAGGATATCCTTCAATTTCAGCCAAAAATCGACGCAAAAGGTTGCGTATTTTCTTTTCTGAATGCTTTTTTTTAAATTGAATTTTTTCCACTTTTTAGCCGCCATATTGGAGCCGTCATTTTGAACAATGAATTTCGCCTGCAATTTTTTGAATGCTGTTTTTCAGATGAACATTTCGATACCTCAAACGTCAGAATCCATCAACTTACATTTTGGGTATGCAGGTGATACGGTTAACGTGAAACGTCGCAAATATATATAATTTGGGGTCAACTGATTCTTGATTTTTTCTCCCTAGAAGTACCTCCCAATTCATGGTGGTCAAATCCTCGTTCCGGTGACTGCTTATAAAACTAGAGTTTTTCGCGGAAGCTGATTCCAGGCCTCTGGTGTCAAGGTGGCGCCCCTCAGTGAGTTGTCAATTTTTTAGACAAGTAGATGGCCGGAAGCGTTTCCTTCGAAATCGAGATACAGTGATGAGGTTGACTGTTAAGCCTTAATACAAATATGGAGGCGAAGAGACGATATTGCGGGTAACAGTGGGATCAATTAGCTCTCGTTATTGAAAGTTACTATCAGCTCGTAAGGAAAATAAGCGAGGGGATCAGGGATTTTCGTAAGATACCTATATTTGTACTGCGAGTGGAAAAAAATCCACTGGGAGTACACCCAAGCATCTCTATTCTGGTGTTGACCTCGTACGATCAATCACAAGTGAACAGGTAAACGATTTTCCTGAAGTGTTACCAAAATATGTATTGATACCAGAATTGAAATATGTACGTCTAATAATATCGATAAAAATAAATATTGACATACATAAAAGTGATTCCATGAGAGTTTACGTTTATGGGATACAACCTCAACAAAGCGTCACTTAATCGTTCTTCATAAACATTCTATAAACCTTAATTTATTCCTTCTATCACTGAATCATTACACCTTACCACCGGTGGTTTTTGATGTATTTTTGCCTCCTCAACTCGAATCGATAGTAAGTTTGCCTCATCAGCCATCTTAAAATTCGCCATTTTTCTGAAGGCTTATAGAGATTTTTTGAAGGTTCTCAGCGATTTATAGAAAACTAAAGAATGATGGATGAAATGTGACTATAGACTCGAGTTCAGAAAGCAAAAATTAATATTTTTAGGAGCAGGTACGCGGTGTTTGTGAAATCACTTAATAAGTCAATTTAACTGGGTTAGTTTTTCTTATTTGACGAAGTGTGTGCTGGTAGTGTTCAAGGATAAGTGATTTGTGGACTACATGCTCTCCAACATAAAATTCTTGTGAATTTATTTTTGTTATATATATGTTTGGCTCACATCTGATGAGCATTTTCAGCCTTTAGTAAAATTCGATACCACAAAGATATGCTATTTAAAAGAGAAAGTAGATATATAAAATTGGGATATTAAAGTTACATTAATCTTCTCAGTCAAATATTTAAATTATTGGCGACGTGGCAATAATAAAACAAATATGTCAAAATCAAGTGAACGATGAAGTATACAGATTATTATTACTACCCACAAGGTTGTTGAATGAACTGTGGACAAGGAATCAGAGAGTCCAAGCATGGCCTGAAATAATCAAAAGTGGGTAGTTGTAGTATATATATATATATATATATATATATATATATATATATATATAATATATAAATCGAACAGACCTTATTCGGAAGGAAGAAGCTTCACTTCATTATCATTAGCAGGAACGTCGACGGAATGATATTATTTTATTTTAAGACGTTTGATTAATTGTATATCATCTAGGGCAGGCTTTAAATAAAGTTTCAAAATTTGTGATAGAGAAAATTACCTCACGGCATAGTGTGACTTAAGTTGGACTGCAAAGTTGCGATATCAATTTTTGGTGACGGTTTTCGTGCTGGATTCAATATGCGTATTGGTAGTATACTGACGTTTCTTTACGTCTTTGATGCTAATAATAATGTTGTGTTATGAACAATAATAAGGCCAGAGGAGAAGTAAGAGGATGATGCGTTAAGTGTGATGCATGTGAAGTTAGTAAGTCGCCGAAAAATCTATCTTTTGGAAAAATGAAGCAATAAACCGTGCGCATTTCTTTTGAAATAATAGGCATTGGCATACAAGGACCATTCCCAAAAACCTTGACGGCTAGCGCATATATCACGTTGTTGCTGTTGATTACTTCGGCAAGTGGCCTGAAGTATTCGCTATTCCGAAACAACAAGCAACCATTGTTGCTACGGTCTTTGTATTGCAGCTGGTTAATAGATTTGGGTTGCCACTAAAACTTCATTTTCTTATCAACGTCGCAATTTTCAAAATAATGTATTTCGGAAAGTTTGCGATTTTCTGGGTATTAAATAAAACAGAGCTAAGTCGTTATATACACAGTAAGAGGGCCTGTTACAAAAGTTTAACACGATTCTAGAAAAACATCTTAACCATCCAAAGTGGTTAACAATAGACCACGGGATTGGGATCAAAACATAATCTTTACCTATATCCTTTTTGCACGTCAGTTGTATCCGCGAATGATTATGCAGATCGACTAAGGCCCATTTATGAATTGGCAAGGAAGCTCATGCTAGCCACAAGTGCGGAGATGAAAATGAAAAGTAAATTCGACCTGTTTTCAGCAAGGACGAAGGGTAACACCTTTAGCGTTATTACCTATTACCTTCATGGGATGAGCCTTGCAAAGTTATTGAAGCGATTAACAATGTTGTGTAGAGCATCCAACTTAGCTCAAGGGCAAACATTAAATTTATTCACCTGGATCGCCTGGCACCTATTGAGGGGATGATTTATCTAATTCTAACTAGCAGATCTAAATGGGCCGGCATCACAGTACGCTATGATTGCTCTCGAGGGAAGACCTCATATATAGAAAATAACTGATACTGTGATCTTCACATCAAATTATAACTGACACTTCAAGAAAAATCATAACAGTTTTGAGTTAGTGACTTATAACATCAGTTGAAGAAATTTCGATATTATAGTTGTTGCAATGACTAATAATATAAATGGACCCGGGAGTTTCATATACGACCAAAGAAGAAAGGGTTGAAACATCAGACATAAAAACGAAAGAGACAGAGATATTTGATTACAAATATTCCAGCTCCTAAAGTGGCGTCGAAGCAGCATTAAATTAAAGGCTAATGTTATCCAGATTCAAAATAATGCTAATACCTACCTAATCCACAAATCTAAATATATTAAAATCCATTAAAAGATGAAAACATTTTTCAACACTTTTTAATGTATAGAGACAGGTCCATTTATATTAGTAGTCACTGAGTTGTTACCTTGGACTAATTTTTTAATTAATTGGACGGTCAGGGTAATTCCAACCACATTAAACCCTAATAATATCTCGTAAACTATGCCACTTATCGGGTGGCAAGTACCAACCTGACATATTCAGAAAATTCCAATAAAATTGGTTTGGCTGTTTCGGAGATTATCGGGTACGAACATAACAAGTTATGTATATTAAAATAAGATAAAATGTCAGCTCAAATAAATTGATATTTACTGGACTGACTCCCCCAAATTAAACTATTATTATATGGAACGCATCCTTCGGCAAAAATCAGTCCTATAACAACAAAAAAATTAATTCAATATATTATTATGGTCCATAAAACTTTGTGTTCGTTTCTTGACCTCGTTCGATATCAAGCAATGTCGCTGTCAGTTGGAATGAAATTTCATTCTTGATCGATGTTTGGCCGAACGCCATTTTTCCGTTAAAAGGATGCCCTTTTGCAATATTGTTGGAAATATATTGTGTATTAAGGTTATATTAGAAATGAAATATGAGTTTGTGACTGCCACCGAATTCAAAGTAATGATGTTGAGCTTGGGTAGGAAGAACGGCTACACAAAAGTCGGAAATGTTCATTGTTTGGAGAAGAAAAATGAGTTTTTATGTATACGGTGCCGTTTTGACGGATATTGGATACATTTTAGTTTTTTATTTCAAACACAAAATTGTAGGTAATCCTGAAATTACATCTGCTGCTCTATACTGTTTCGCCAATAATTTTTCTTGGATAACTGTGCGACTAATTTTTGTCGTCTGTGGATGTTTCTTTTTTTCTGTTTTATTCCCTTAGACTATCAGCAGACTTTTTGGGAGTGTATTTTCTGATCTTTTATTTTGTAGTTCTAGCATTTTACCTTAATGTAAGCAATTTGTTGACGAAATTGTAAAATGGAGGATTGATTTCCCTATTTTTCTTTATTTTTCTTAGTTCTTTTGATGTTGATCTCCAAAATTCGATGTTTTAGGTGGCCTGTGTTTTAATAACCGCATTGTTAACTATCCGGTCCTAACTTCGTTCTCACCATGTAGTATGCTCAGTGATTATTAAAAACGCCTTAAGCATTAAGTATTAAGAAATATTGGGAAAAGTACTGTGTAAAGTCCTATAGTGTGGGGTTTACGGTTTTTCTAACGGCTCAATCAATTCGAATATTTTAAATTTTATTGTTCAAAGAATTATTCCAGCTTGATTTGGCATATTTTTCTATAACGTAAAACATACAGTTTTTTAGAAAAATTGATAAATATATGCAAATAACTGTAAACATCTGTAAATAATTTCGAAAAGATTGTTGAGGAGGTCTTGGATTTTTTCTGCAACAGCTAAGTATTTGAAAATGGTAAATGGAAAACAAAGTGTTGTATGGCAATTTCGAAAAATTGCCTGTATACTGGATGTCTGTACAGAAATTCTTCCTAACAGTTATTCTGGGAGAATGACGTGACTAAAAAATGATCCTGTAGGTGAACAGTGTTTTGTTTAATACTTGTCTTTGTTTGAAGACGTTTCAACTCCAACTCGTGTCGTCAAAATATAAACCAGAAAATCAGCATTAGAATAAACCTCAATACAAAGCTATTGACAACGATTTCACAGTTGGAGTTGAAAAGTCTCCAAACTCAGATAAGTGTCACACAATACACAAAAAACTACTTACATACGGGAATATTGGTTGATCATTTTGTACACATCTTTCTCTCATAATAACTGTAAGGAAAAAATTCTCTACGGACAGCCCGTAATCAGGATTTTTCGAAACTGACTTACCGTACATTTACAATTTTTACTACTGACCTCTCTGTTGCAGGAAAAATCTGAGGGAAGAAAACCCTAATGAACGGGCAAAATGATCAGTGTAATAATCTTTTCTATATAAACCTCTATCTTAAATGTCAAGATAAGTCATAAAAGTATATCGTAGAGAATCTTTGTAACGGTTTTCATGGTGATTCATTTGAAGTTTATTTTCGAGACGAAGTTCCTTTACGGGGCTTACAGTAGAGTGAAATGGCAGGTAATATTCAGGTAGTGTACTGAAGCGAAAAACAGTTATGTCGGCGACCTTTTCTGTGCGGTATACGGTTGTAGGTATATATAGGGCAGAGTAAAATTACAGTGATACAGGAGGGCACTCGCGGATCCAAGCCCCAACAAAATCATTTGAGTTATATACTTTTGTAGTGTTTATTATGTTAAAACCTGCTATCAGCGGTGTCAAGGCCCCTCCAAACAACGCCACGCCCCCGAAAATCCTGAATCCGCTACTGAAGGTAGGTTCAAAATATGTTATAAAGAAATATGATATTGGATAATACATAAGCTGTTGCACATATAGTATAGTTGAAATATAGGGTGGAATAGAATAATAGATATACAGGGTGTTTCAAAAATGTTGTAGTGGTTGAAATAAAGGTAAAATAGAATTACAGTTATATAAAGTAGATAAAAAAAGTTTAACCAAATTGTTAAATAAGAATAAGTAGCTAGGATATATTTTTTGGCGTGATAAAAATATCCTAAAATAATCAATGGAATTGTACCTATTAAATCACATTTAGAGCTGAAGCGTAAGGATGTTCGATCTAGATGGGTCCCTCTACCGCACAATTTTTTTTATTAATTATAAATTTTAACATTAAGGTGGATTCATAAATATCGTTCCAAATTAAAAAGCTAAGATACGTCAGAAATTAGTGATTGATTGCATATGATTTTAAGCTATTTTCGTTTTAAGTCATTTGAAGTCGGTTCCATTTAAATTTAAATTATTTCTACTATGGTCAACACTCGTTTCTATAACGCCAGTCATGATTAGCATTTGTTATACATATATTTGATCTTCAAATGTTTACTCATAGCATTATATGTAATTATCACATATAACATCCTTCAGACAATTTGGTTGGTCTTAATTCCATTATTTCTTATAACCTGTTCTTGTTTCAATTCATTTGTACTCATAAACATGTGAGCTTGTTTGCTAATTTTAAAATGTATTCTTCACAATTTTCCATGTGACTGTGTCTGTTGTGATGATACTGACTTAATATAGCTTTAGATATCTTAATATTTTTAGGATTGGCCCTTTGGTGGAAGGCACATATTTATTTCTGTTGACAGGAAAACACACATTTTAAATTATCGTGTTGTTGGTTTTTATCCACTGCATGCAGCTTTGAGTTTGGTTATGTTTTACTACAATACTAATTGATCTCCTCTACATATTTTGGTCTTTGTTTCTTTTAGCTCCCATAATGTCATACATTCTATCTAGTGTCTTAGTAGTCCATGAAACACACAGCTTTGCAAAATCAATAGATTTTTAAATGGATCGTGGAATGTTGCATAGAATAGTATTGGTATTATGACATACTTAGTGTTTGAAGGATACAACTTTAATCTCAAAAAATAGAATATATTTACATGTTCATAAAGTGTGCGTTTTAAATTTCACACAACAATTCACCACAGAAGTTCACCACTGCCCATCTAATCCGAAATTAGCTCTAAAATCTTCACTACATTAGCCAATCTGCGTTTGGAATGAACTCTCCGTTCGCTTTCTTTGACTCAGAAATATTTATACTTCGTTTGTTAGTTTGTTGTTTCTGTTGTTTTGAGTTACACTGGAGTGTAGCTGGTTGTTTCTTTAATATATTATTTTAACTTGGGCGGATATATTGTAATTTTAGCTATAACTCAGAAATTATGACATTTAGGGATAGGGAATATTACATAAAAAATATTCAAAACTTTTCAAGTTATGGCAAAGAGAAAAAATACAGAGGTTACCAGAACAAAGTTCATTATATTTCCAGAACAACGAAAGATCTAACAAAATGAAAATATCGCCATAATATGGATGAATTACAAAACCTCACGTTCCATACCTAAAGCTCAGCCTGCATGCAGTTTAGAATTATAAAGCTTATCTAGTGCATAACGCTAATAAAATAGATTTTTTAGTTATAACTTGCGCATCCACTACAAATTATATATTATATTTATCGACGAGAACGCTTCTTATTGGAGGCCTACACTTGATCAGTGTGCAAAGTGAAATGAAAAAATTAGATTTTGTTTAGACACATCGTTTCGATCCTTGAAGTACCCATACAATTTAGTTTTCTGTGTAAGAAACGTGGATCAGGTTATATATTAAGAGCCTCTACTTTCATAGAAAATCAATAAATTGTAGGAAATAAACAATAATAACACCATTTAATATACAATACCCGCTGAAAAATTTAATTTCATTCTAATAAACATTATATTCTCTGTGATATTTTAAATTAGAGTAATATTTGAGTTTAGAGTAAATACCCTATTTTCAATTTCTTAATACTGGCCTTTAGAGGCATTTTGGATATAACGTGCAATACATATTAATAACGGACTTTGGAGAATATATAGGTATTAGGTATAGTCAAAAAATACTTTAAATTTGAAACCAAATGAAAAGTGTCTTTGCAGGTATGCCGCTGTCATTGTGTGAAATTTATTATTTATGAAACCATGTCTGAGTACATTGTGCATTTATACAGTTATTATCAAGTATAATAAATATTTCATAGGAGTTAAAGCATTTTAAAATTATTTTAAGCTATATATAAACTTATATCTTGTTGAAATTTCCAATTACAGAGCAAGCCTTGGCGCACAGGTACTTTTTATTGTTCTGTTTTTTTATCCATATACTTGTTTTTTAACGTAGTAAATTAAACTATATTCAGCTATTTTGAAGAATAGGCTGTAGATGTTTGAAACAATATCTACTTAAATAATGTTCCTGAATTTTAATCTGTTAAAATTAAAGTTATATCACTATCTATTGTCTGAATATTAAATAGGTTAAGTAGGTTCGACTTATTTTAATTCACGATTTGATATGTTAATTAAAAATTTACTTACAAGTCGTATATATCTTTGCAGTCAGATGCATATTTTAATATGGACAAGTTACATTTCGTGAGGCCTTCTGGTGGTGCAAGAAGAAGGGAATATAACATCAAAAATCATTTGAAATTAAAACGCGAGGCCCTTTGCCCCGCGAGGCCGTGGGCGGTGGCCCACACCGCCTACGCCTTACGCCGCCTCTGTTATATTTTAATAAAGAAGTAAATCTCACATTCGGATAAATAAATCGTAAAACAATTATTTTACTTTTCCTGAAGTCAATTACTATGAATTACACAAGGAAAGAGAAATTGAGGTAGGGAAATAGCGAGAGACGGGCAGTATATGATTTCGTAAGAAGCTTTCGCTTCCATTGTTCAGTCGAAAAAGACTGCCGCCATTTATTCCTATTTAATTCGATTTGCCAAGCATATTTTTAATTTTTAAACTAAAATTTATTTCAGATGTATACGAGGTTTGATGGATAATCGAAATTCCATTACGGACATACAACTAAGGCTAAACAGTTTCACATTTCAGCATTACAGAAATCTCACTCACAATTATCAACCAAATATACCCGTTGCTTTAAGATAAATTTGTAATGACCAATTTTGAAGTACGAATTCTAGAAGCAGATTACAAATTTCGATCCATTCCATTACACATATATACACAAAGGGTGTCTCATCCTTCCTTATTTAGTAGAAATTTAGTACCCCACATGTAATTCATTAACATCGTTAAATGGTGGTTCCTTGTCTTATTAAAGTGAAATTAATTATTGTGTACAAATGGGAGATCGAGACAGAGAGCTATAAATTCAATCTGCCGCTCCAAAATAGCAGATACATTAGTTTCGCTTCACCGAATGAATAGGCACTAATCGAATTTTCATTGGAATAGACGTAATATAAGCCCGTATTTGAGATTCAGTAAAATAATATTATCAAAATGCAATCTAGAAGTGAAACGTGATGGGAGGAGATGTGAACTAAATGCAGGAAAATTAAATACGAGTTTTGGAAAATACTATCAGTTAGAAATTATGTAGAACGTTATTATAAAATGAAACCATATAATCATTTGTCTGATGAATATTAATAGTAGCATCTGTACTTTGTGTTTAGGGTTCAAAATGTTTCAAAACTCAAAATGAGACTCCAGCTTCAAAAGTTATAAGAACAGATAAAATTGAATTTAAATTACTCTTGATGAAAAGAAATCGTTTTAAACATGCAGTATTTGAACAAGATTTGGTTATAGCATTGCAATTAGTTTTTTACCTGTAAGGCAGCACTTGCAGTAGGTACAAGCAATATGCCTTCTCTGCATTTAGTACAATGTTATACATATAACCGAAATATTTAAAATTATTAAACAAGTAAAAAATATTTTTTTACGTATCTACATTACCAACAAAACATTACAGTTTTGTGAATAATCTAAATTCAGAGAAAAATTAGTTTTTTTATACCATTTTAAAAAACACATTTTAAATATTAGGTATTGTTAATAGATATATGCATGAAGGAGAATGCTTACTAAAAGTTAAAATAAATAAATAAATACATTTAAAAAACAAAAACCTACTTCAAGAAAGTAACTTAACTAAAAAGCTTGAATATTTTTTACTGCAGCAATTAAATACTTTACCTGAAGTCGGTGCCAAGTTGAACAGCGAAGTAAAACTTATAAATGCACTTTCCAAATTGTTTTCATGTTAGGTTGGCATCGACTTCAGCAAAAATATTTAATTGTTGCAGTAAAAATTATTTCATGCGTTTTGGTTAAGTTAGTTCCCTTTTTGTTGTCGGTTTTTGTTTTTTAAAATGTATTTATTTTACATTTTTTAGTGATGTAATGAATTAATTGGATGCACTTTTCAAATCTAAATAACTTTTTCGACATTGCCTAAAATAAGGTATATTGCTTTTAAGCAACATTTATTAGTTTGACCAACCTCGTTTACTGTTGAATAAAATAACTTGTTTTCTAAATATGTATATGTATTAAGAAAATTTTGCATAAGATTCCAACTGAGGTGGATCCACTATATTGTAGGTGATTTCAGTATCATCATTCTTTAGGTCTGTTAATAAAATTGACATTCATTCTCCGAGGAATCTCATAATAAAGCATTATACAGTTTTAAGTGATATAATATAATAGAAAGCAGTTTTCAATTCTAATAAACCTTATTTGATAACAATTTGAGTTATTATTAAAAATAAAGGTACTTAATTTAAACAAATTTTATATTCTTTGTCAAACGTAGTATAAAATTGGTAAAAGTGACATGAATATTTATTATACAAGTTTTTGTGATAATGCATTTTATAATTGTAATTACTCTTGTTTGATAAGAATTCTAGATATTATTAAAAAAAGGTATTTTACTTGTAAGCAAAATTCATATTTGCTAACAAACCTCGTATACAGTTGAAAAAGTGACATGTAGTGGATACCGTATACGTTTCTGACCATGCAAATCTTTTTATGCAGAATAACTTTTTCTCCAAATAATATTCATACAAACTTTTTCCGTATGACTCCAATTTATGCACCCTGTAATTTCTTATCTTTCTTTACGATATTCCCATGCGGTGAAATAAAAGTAAATTTTATTACAAATGAAAATTTATTTAAAAAAATAAAATCTAAAATTCTAAGTTAAAAGAAACTATTGCAAGAGCTTAATGAGTTTTTGCGTTTGGTTTATTATCCCAAATATTCTTAGATAAACTATGACTTCTCTTGGATTGTCCTCCTCCTTCAGTTTCTTCTAAATATTTGTCGGTCGACCTGCTTGAATTTAGTTTTTGGTATTCCTCGGTTCTTTCGCCTAGCTATGGACGTTGGTTGTACTCGAATTTTCATGGACTTAGAAAATGCATTTGCTGCAAAGTGTTGGGGTATGAACATTTTTTAATAATGCATTTAATTTGATTAAAACAGCAGTGGCTTCTGGTGTACAATTTTTCTCATAAATATTACCAACCCTATTAAATTCTTCGGGAAGCTTGCCGACAACTTCTTTGTGATACGATGGATTATCATCTACCAAATTATGAACAGGTATAGTTTCTCCATGTGCTGTATGAGACAAGGCAGTTTCTTCAAGGGGTTCATCTACGGTTGTCAATGCTGCCTCACTTCCATATTTTCGACAAAATATGTTGGAAATTCTTCTCCCATTGCTATTTTCGCTAACGTCAGTTTGTCTTCATATAATAAAGCTGGGAAATTTCTAAAAAGAAATTCAAATTGCTGCTCTTAAGCACATAGATGCTTGCAAAATGCTCCACTTCTACCATAAGGACAATCACAACATGCGATACTTGTATTCAAAGGTCACACGGTTTGTGTTCTGAAATTCAAAACACTTACCTACCTATTTTCATCCGAGTACTGAATATTGCGGATGTCTTGTAGTGTAGAGGAGTTTGTCTCAATAGTAGGCGAAATATTGGCGAAATATTCTCTAAACCGATACAGTGCGCGTCGTGATTGTACCGCACTGGACAATCGCTTTACGCTGCCTGGCCTAAAGGTTTCTTTTTCATAAAATGCATGTACATACACTATGAGAACTAGAGCAAGGTTTTGTGAATTTTCTTCCTATATCTTGCAACCACATTTGTAGGAATTGGTATATATGAACTTTATTTTCTAAATTAAATTAATTGGTGAAACTTGCGCATTGAAGAAATCTAAACCAGTAAATATTACTTGCTAAATAATCGTCAAAAATCAGTTAACGTTAGAAATTAGGGAGTTTTATTACATTTTTTCAATTAAAGGTTAATTTCGTCAAAGTCGACTGTTAATTTACTTGAAAGGAGTAAATCGAATGGCGTTGCCGCTCACAAATTAAAGCGACTGAAGTTTTATATAGTTAGTCACGCAACTCATTTTCCGGATCTAACACCCTTTCACTATAATTATTATCTCTTGTGGAATCTCAGTAGATACGTTCGGAATATTCGCGTATTCATTCATCGTTATACTCTAGTGTTATATGTTTGGCGTTGCTTCTACAAAACAAATTAAAATTATTTTGAAAATACATTTTTATTTCTATATAAGCGACTAGCGTGTCCCTTGTAAACGCAATATGCGCTGTGCGGGCGTTGCGATCATAGAGGTATTAAACGTAGAGCACGTGAAGTAGCGAAATTCATGTAAAAGCAATAGAAAGAGAGAGAGAATAAGCGGCTCGTTGTTGATTGGTCAGTGTCAGTGGTGACGCCTACTATTGGTAGGGTAGAGACATAGCAAGCCTCCCTAATATTGTCTTTCTCTTTCTATTGTTATTACACTGCCACTTACAGTAACGCCCATACCTAATTCACTCTACGTATAATACCTCTATGGTTGCGATAAATCAATGTGACAATTATAAACTTCAACTAAAGATCAAAACATACCAACTGATCGATGCGACAACACAAAAACGCTAGAATTGCACAAATTTATTTTCCACTAAGGGCAAAATAAATTCTTTTTATGTGTTTGAAAGTTTGAGGCTGTTACTTTAACGCAACGCACCGCCCGCACCGCGCAAATCGCTTTTAAATGGGACACAGCCTTCTGAAATTCTGCACTGTTGCCCGAATTTAAACTGTAAATTTAAAGTGTATAAGCACATACAATAGATTTGGCTCCGTGTTGATTATCAGTGAGAACACGTCAGTTCTAAGAGAATATATTTCTAATTTCTAGAGGAGTGCACATTAATCGAGACAAGACTAGAAAGGGTGGGCAATAAAGACAGTAACAGGCTATTTCACTTGGTGGGTGGAAACAGTCAGAGAAATATATGCTGGTCGTATTCCATTTGCAGCAGCTCCGAATCGAGTGAAATAGCCTCTTGCTCTCTCTATTGCCCGCTCTTTTTAGTTTTGGATATTTGTACATTGAATGCTACCTTCGGAAGTATGTGCTCTAAGATGGAAATAAATTAGGGATATCAACATTTAGTCGTTAGTGTTATCGTTAGCAATTTGTCTATCTTTGTTTAGCCAAGGCTGTCCTTTGTCATTGTCTGAATTGTTTTAGTGGTGGGCTAACCCAGTTTATCGCTTATCAGTAGTTTTGACCCATTCTGCTCCTGAAAAATTTTGTCTCTTGCTATCTTTGTTTAACACATTCATCTCTTAAATCTCTTTGTTTAATAGTCACAACTTCATTGGTTATTGTAATATAAGTATATAGATAAAAACATTTTTATATTAGCAAATTTTGTTAAAATAAAAATGAGCCACTTACAATAATTAACTCTCTTTGTTTAATAGATACCGCAATTATTAATTAGTGCAACATAAATATAAATATTTTAAATTGAAAAATTTTATTTTGTTTAAAAACATAAAACCCTCTGTACTTAAAAAAATCCTAATACTATATGTAGTATAAAGTGTCAATTAAAACAGTTGAATTATTAATTAGAGTAACAAGGTCAAGAAATGACCTGTTTTTATACATGCTGATAATTTAAATCATAAATTTATTTCCGCAATTAATTTATTAAGTTCATCTATAAATCTTGAAAGAGGACGAAATATGTGAAATACGATTTATAAACATCTGATTTGTTAATTGATAATAAGTGCTTTGATTAAATTTTGCAAACCTAAAATGTTGATACAATAGGAAACATCTCTTGGAAATAATAATACAACATGTGATTGAAAATATACATTTCTAATTCAATATGGGTCTTTTTTTAAAAGTATTTCATATAATTTTACATAAAAAGAGAAAAGTCATTTTATACAAAACTAATAATAGATCCAAGCATTAAATATTTAAATACAAATTAAATAGAAACAGATAAATCCATTGACATCAGTAATAAATTTTAAAAATTTGAGACAAAAAAATTGAGTGATTAAACAGCAAAGCATACGTTTCACAGAAGAATAATAAATCTAAACTACTGACAAGCGATACGCTGGGTTATCCTACTCTTACAGAAGTCAGAAAATAACAGCTCTGGCTAAATATATAGTCAAACCGCTAACGAACAAGAAGAGATCAAAACTATTGATAAGCGATACGTGTTTTCCAGCCAACCCCTCTGGTTACTGGTCGTCTCTTCACCATCTACTTTTAGCCAAATTGTCACTTTCTGTCAACTTTGTCATACCTAGGATTTTTCCTGTCACCTAATCCATTCATTGTCTGAGGAATTTTTTTGGTGATAAAGTGACAGACTACCTCTAGGCATTGTAGTCCATTGAAATTTTGCCTGAATCTGCAAAATGAGGTGGCAGATAATTAAGGCAGAACATTTATGTTTTTGAGGGCGTAGATGACGAGTCTGCAATTGTTTTTTACCGCAAGCTTGCATTAAGGGGGAAAAGCCCCAAAAACACCCCCAAAAACAGGGTTTTTTGCATTTATCCGAAAACTACAATGATTATGAAAAAAGTAACACGACCATCATGTTCCTTGTAAAATTTCACACCGAAATCGTGTAGTAAGTTATACAAAATCAACGAATTGTGCAATTATTTAAATTTTCAGTTCAGTTCATTACTTCCGTAATACACGTCACTTGCGCGTATATCAAAGATTTGTCAGTCGGAATTGCTTCTATTCAGAATACTAAGGGATCGCCTATAGTATTTTAATAACGTGTTTGAGGTATGGAGGATTTTAAAGTTATTATTATTTGAATATTTTGCTAACGATGACTTTTTTTATTCATTTGTTATTGAAGATAGTCAACGAAATTATAAATTTACGGTCCAAATGAAGACATTTTACTTCAACCAAGTATCAATTATTTGAAGATTACTCACATGGAGAATTATTGCTAAAGACAAATATTATCAATATTGGTTTTTGAACTGGAAATATGTATTAAACAGAATGATATTAAAGGAGTGGAACGAAATTAACTGATCATTTCATTAGTATCAATTGACAGTCAACAGGTATAATTCTTTTTTTTTAATATTGGTTTTTCGTGGAACAATCTCTATATCAAAGGGTCGCCTTTAACTTAAAATTATAAATATTGGTGGTAGAGTTTCTTTAGATAGGGCTTTTTGTAGGAAATTTTCTGCTTCTTTTCGAGAAAAAAACTATACTCCTTTTTAAGTAAATTGTTTATAATATTATTTGCAGGAATTGTATTTTTTCAAAACCTTTCGACATTAAACTACGAACCGAATAACACCTTGATCATAATTTTACTTGAAATTATTATTAATATCTATGCAGCGTAACTCCTATAATCCGTAATATGTGTTTATATAAAAAAGTTGTTTTTGTATTGTACTTAGATACTCTATGGTTACCCAACTCCATTATTACAATGACAACTGCATCAACCTACACTTATGAGAAGTATATTAAGTTTATATATAATAAAACATTTAAAAAAATATAACCGACTTCCACCTATAACTAAAAAGCTAAAAATAATTATAACAAAATACAACTCTAGCAAATAAATAACACATTCAATGTTGTTAGGTACTTACCCAGGAAGTAAAAAATGTACTCATTCTGTACAAATTAATTACCTACCAATCTAGTATATTTTTGAAGTCGGTGCCAAGCTAATCTGAAATCCTTCATTGCGTACTTATCTAGGACTTCTTCAAAGTTGATTGTTGCTTCGCACCGACTTCAAAAATATACTAGATTGGTAGGTAATTAATTTGTACAGAATGAGCACATTTTAATATTTACATTTTTTACTTCCTGGGTAGGTACCTAACAAAAATGTGTTATTTATTTGCTAGAGTTGTTTTTTGTTATAATTATTTTTAGCTTTTTAGTTATAGGTGGAAGTCGGTTATATATTTTTTTAAATGTTTTATTTTCAACTTTTTAGTTTATTTGAACTCAGGTAGTTTTCATTATTTACTTTTTATTTTGTATGTATAGCCTTAATGGACAGGACCAGGTAACATCGAAAGCCTCAACATTACACAATGATACATTTTCATTTAAATTGACAGGTAAATAAATGTTTACGAATAAAATGTACTAGTACGCGTTGACTTAATAAGGCCAAAATATATTTATGCCTTATGGACCACGCCATGTAAACTTTTTTCAACTTTTTTTGACAACTCTGTATAACTATATAGAATTCCACTCAACCAACCATCCTGTACATACGACTGCCCACGGACAAGCATAAATTTGTTAGCTGCCTTCTCTAAACTATAGGACGGAGTAGAATCCATCCCATATTTACGAAGTCAAATCCGTCCTATATTTCAACCATAGTATATAACTCCTTGTGGTCTACCCCATAAATTATTTAATTTTTCACATTTTATATTATCGCCCTGTGTAACATTAATTCCTCTCCACACTTTATGCAACTTCTTATGTGCTATAAAATAAATATTTTTTTAATCACACTGTATAAATATAATTTTACTTCAGCATATATTTCAACCATCCTGCATATGATTTGTTTACGTCCATATCATATAACAGTTTTTTAATCACCCTATATAACTTTAATTTCACATTTTTCTCCATTTTGTACCACCAATCGTCCACTCCACCCTATATGCCATACATCCTGTATATACAACTAAACGGCCTAGCTTATATTTCAGTCATCATATAAATGCAAATCCTTCTATCACTTTACTTTGTGATTTTGTTTGCTATAACTAAACATCCTGTGTATAAATCCACCAAATAGCAGTTTAGATTGACATGTGTTGTCACTCAATTTTCTATTAGGCCGGAAGAATGTGAAAACCAAAAGCACCGTCTTCGCAAAATGGAAAAAATTTCATTTAAATAGGTATTTGCCAGGTATACAAAACGAGCTTGGTACTCATTGATTTAAGATGTCCATAGAAAATTTTCAAATTCGCAATTAAAACTTCCAGTGCCTAAAATTACCGCACTATTACGTTGTAATTAAAATATTTATGAGGAAATGTCCGATATGTCATTTCGATGAAATTTTTGATAAGAATTTTGGAATTTTCTGAGATTTTCTGCAAAACTGCAAGTTGCACGTCGCAGAAAATTATATGAGATTACCTAGGGATCTTCCTTAATAGATTAACTGTTAAAAAGTATACACATCCATAAGGAATTTTCGAAAAATCGACCAATATGTTAGGGATATTAGTCGATTTCTATGCACGCATGTGTTCATTCACAAATTTCTTCACTTTACCAATAGAATTCTTTTCTCAAATTTGAAGTTTCACCAATCCGGATATATACTCTATAAAACAAGACCATATTCATACAAAACGGTACACCACAGGAGAAGAATTCAGGTAACATACATACAAACAAAAAAAAAATACGCGACGAATTGATAACCTCCTTTTTTGGAAGTCGGTTAATTAACTACTATTTTGGCAAGTGACGGACAAGTATTCACACAATTTTACTAGAAGTAGATACACAAATCCAACACATACCAAAGCTTCTTGAATTACTATTTAAACCAATATTTGGACTTTAAAAATTAATTAAACCATTATATGACCAAAAATGAACAAAAAGATGAGAATGATTATCCAAGAAGTTTTATAAACAAAACATTTTATAAAATCAAGAAAAGACAAGGAAACAATGTGCAATCAACAGAAAGTACTTCAAATCCTTATTTAAATAATTACTAAAGTATTGGCAGAAGTGAAATGTAATAGCTATGAAGTTGGTGAAAAAGGATTCAGTGTTGTTATCAGGAATGCTTGCTGTTGGGCCAAAGAGATTAAGAAAAAGATTCTTATTTTGCCAGTTCATTGGGGTTTTCTCTCCTCAAAATTTTTTCCTGTAACAGATAAGTATTTAAAATGGTATTTGGAGAACAAACTGTAGTAAGGCAATTTCGTAAAATTGCCCGGATTACTGACTGTCCGTACAGAAATTCTTCCTCACAGTTATTCTGAGAGAACGGGATGTCTTAAAATGATCAACCAGTATTCCTGTATATAAATAGTGTATTGCATATTGTGTTATACTTATCTGTTTGGAGACGTTTGAACTCCGACTCTGGAGTCGTCAATCGTTTTGTTAAGTATTTCGAGGGTTTTTTCAAAAAAAATTTCCTCTGATGTGGTTTTTGTTATTTGACAAAAAAAATAAAATAAAATAATAATGATAATTTGTCATTTGCTGATCACCTGATAACGAGGGTGATTTATTTACATTTCCTTACATTCAATTGAATGTAAAGAAAGGTGTTCTAAAGTGCTTATATGAGCAAAACATATCTTCATCTACCGAAATATTTAAGGACGACGTCAACATTATCAAAGAATATCTACTCCAAAATGAATATCCCCAAGGCTTTATAAATAAAACTATAATTCAACTAGAAAGAAAATCGCAACAACAAACCAACTCAAATAATCAACAGACCACTAATACCAACCAAACACAAACAGAAAACAAAATTATGAATATAGTTCCATACGTCCCAGGTGTATCCGAAAAAAATAAGCGGTTAGGAAATAAATACGATATTAAAACTGTTTTCAAAACAAATAATACATTGCGCTCTATCCTCACACATACTAAACCATTTAACGCAGCTCAAAATTCCAAAAATTGTGTGTTCAGTGTTGTGTCGGACTGTGGCTATAGTTATACGGGTAAAACTTCAAGACCTTTAGAAGTAAGGAAAAACGAACACTAATATAACATTTCAAGAAGACATGTGGACAAATCAAATTTGGCCAACCATGTATTAACCAGCAACGGCAGCCATAGGATAGATTGGGATAAAACAAAGATCTTGTTGAAAGAGGAAAATTTAAAAAAGAAAAATTTAAAGAAGCCAACTGTATGATGATAAACAACACGGAAATCAGGGCCCCTTCAATCAACCTTCATTTGGGCTGGAGAGATCTATTGCTAGAAGAGCAAAAAATGGTACCCTGATTATCAAGTGATCGGCAAATGACAAATTGTCACTGTCAAAATTGTCTGACAAACAACAAAATCCACATCAGAGCTAAAAATTTTTGAAAAAACCTCGAAATACCCAACAAAGCGATTGACAACGACTCCAGAGTCAGAGTTGAAACGTCTCCAAACAGATAAGTATAACACAATATACCTACAATACACTATTTATACACAGGAATACTGGTTGATCATTTTAATATATCCCTTTCTCTCAGAATAACTGTGAGGAAGAATTTCTGTACGGACAACCAGTAATCTCTACACTCTGTTCTCCAAATATGATTTTAAATACTTATCTGTTGCAGGAGAGAAAACCTCAATAAACAGGCAAAATAATTCAAGACCTCCTCAACAACCTTTTCGAAATTACTTAAAAATATTCTTCTTATCATAGGAACACATCGGTTAATTTGCAGTTTATTTTTTAATTACTGACAATTTCATCCGGTTTGATGTTTAATATAAACTATTTTACTTCCCCTTATAAATTACTTTATTATTAATTTCTTTAACAATGTATATTTTATTTAACAAGAAACCGGCTGAACCCATGACTTATAAACACTAACACATAAATTTTACATCATCAAATTGTGTTTATCAGATGAAAGGCTCAATGAGAAATGTGTCTTTCCTGATTCAGAGTAAACAAAAAACCGTGACAAACAAATTTCAGGAGATGTAATATATCTGTGTGGCAGTTACTCTTTGCGACACTCTGAGATAACTGCTAAAAGGAGGTTAATTGCCTCATTAAGGGAATAACTAAAACGTGAAAGATAAAGTATTTCATTCCGTCTTCCACGCTTTTCTAATAACAATAGAGGCTTTATGAATAAGTGTCTGAACTCTGATATAGCATCCCGAGAGTTTCTTACCTCCAAATTTGTCGGTGTTTTATTCAAAGGGTTAAGTAACGGAGTTTACTCTATTGATTGAATAGTGGCAGTTCAAATAGTTGCAACGCATGGATCTTGGTCATTGATTGCGGGTGGGGGGAGTTTTAAAATTGTAAGTTAGTAAAACAGACGGTAAGTCGATGACTAATGTGATTACTATAAGATAAATTTGCACAATATTAATTATTTATAGATATGCAACTTATATCTAATTTATTTTTTATTTAATTGGCATACTCTTCCTCTAATACCCAAATCTATAGGCAGCACAAGAAGTAATTAGGATATTCTTAGGTACGCTTTGACGTCCCCTCTTGAAATATCCGAACCATGGTTATTTTCCGATGTATATATCCAGGGTTTTACATCTGTCCCTGTCTCCCCATTCTCAACCATTGTCGCCAGCTTTTTCTATCCTGCCATTCTCCCTCCTGTAGATCTCGGCTTTCCATCGCCTCGTCTATTTCGTCTCTCCACGATCTCCTGGGTCTTTCTCTTTTCCTCCTTTCTATGGGACTCCAGTCCGTTACTCTAGATATCCATCTATTCGTGTCCACTCTTCTGACATGTCCGTACCAAAGTAATCTTTTTTCCTCTATATACAAGAGAACATCATTAGTCACGCCCATTATCTTTTTAATTTCTTCATTTCGGACTCTATCCATTTTTGTAAGCCTACAGCTATGTCTCCAGGCTATTACTTTATTTCTATTTATTTTATTTAGTATCCAGTTTTCTGCACCATAAGTCATGATGTTCCATACTATTGTATGGAATATTTTTGTTTTTGTGTTTTTTGTTATGTGTTTGACCCAAAGCACTGGATTAAGCTGTTTGATACATGCTCTTGTTTGTCCTAATCGGATATTTATTTCGTCCTCCGTTGTTCCGTACTTTGAAATTTGGCATCCTAAGTATTTAAATTTCTCTGTCCCTTATATTTTTCTGTTTTCGTCTACCTCTAGGTCTTTACTGTTTCTTCTGTGGTTGCTAGATATTCTGTTTTATTGAAGTTTATTTCTAGTCCATTTTTCGTATACTCTTCCTAGAGTTTTCTAACCATAAAGCTAAGGTTTTCCCGTCTTGCGCCATGACCATCTGATCATCCCCGAAGCTTAGTGTGTACGTGTACAGGTATTCATTTCTTATCGGGATCTCAATTCCTTCACACTTTCTCTTCCAGGGTTTGAGAGTCCATTCCAAAAATATTTTAAAAAGTGTTGGTGATGTCGAACAACCTTGTAGCACCCCTTTTGTGGTTTTTAAGATATTGGAGAGTTTATTTCCTACTTTTACGCGTACCGTGTTGTTCTTATACAAGTTTTTTACTGCTGTTATCAATTGTTGTGGTATATCTAGTTCTTCCATAGCATTCCATAGTTTCGATCTAGGTATCGAGTTATGACTGCTTTCCTTAAATCTATAAATGCACAATGGATTGCCCTGTTTTTTGCTCTTTTCTTTTTCATTACTTTCTGGACTGTGTATATATGTTGAATGGTTATTCGTCCGGCTGTGAATCCTGCTTGCTCTTCCCCAATTTTACCTGTGATATCCTGTTCTAATTTGTTCTTGATAACCTTGCCATACAATCGACCCATCGATGAGATTGCGCTGATTCCCCTATAGTTCTTACATTGTCTTCGGTCTCCTTTTTTAAATATTGAGGTTATGTAAGCATTTGACCATTCCGTTGGTAGTTCATCTCCGTTAGTAGCTTTTCTAAACATCCGATGTATTATACTGAATAGTTTTTGAGGTCCGTACTTTATTAATTCAGGTGCTATTTCTTACGGATTTATTGTTTTTGATATTACTAATGGCGTATATTACTTCTTTTATGGATAGCTGCATTTCTGGTTGATTATACAATTTCGGTGTTTCTATTTTTCTGTAAAATTTGGGCGGTTTTCTGTTAACACTTCCTTGTACTATTGTTCCCATTTTTGTTGTGATATATTGTATGTAACCTACATTTTTTCTTTGGTGTTGTTTCTTATCGACTTAAGTACTTTCCAAGATTCAGACCTCTTAGTACCTCCTAGATATTGTTCGATGTTAAGGCATGTCTTTTCCCAATTTTCATTCTTTTCTATTCCTGTTCTCTGTTTGACTTCCCTATTTTTGTTCTTGTATTTTTGTAAATCTTCGTCTTTCTTTGTGTTCAAGTATTTCTGATACAGAATTTTTTTTTGTTTAATACATTCTTTGGTATCCTCTGTTAAATTGACTTTATGTTGATTCTTTCTTGTTTCCTCCTCACCTAATGCTTCCAACGCTGCTGCTTGAATGCATGTTTTTACATGTTCGTATATTTCTGACTTAAGTTCTCTTTTTTCTTAGGTTCAAGTGTACTTATGGATATCTTTGTGGCGATAGGATCCGTTTGTTATGCGAAGGTCATTTAATTCACATTATTCTATTCTCCGAATGTTCCCACACTGTGGTCATTCATGCTTTTCCCCGTTCTTCCATTAAGATCACCTGCTGCAATTAGTTCTTGGGTTGGTTTTACTTTTTCAATTTGTTCTTGCAGGGCTTCCATAAACAGATCTGTTGCTCGTGCTGAACTGTCCTCTGTTGGACCATTTACCCCTAAGATGACGAACTCTCTACTATAAATTTCCATGACTACGTTAGCTTGTCTTTCACTTACGGGTTCCAATGCTTTTATTCTTTTTATCCATATTGGTTTCATTAGGATTCCTACACCCGCTTTAGTTCTTTCTTGTTTTTGGACTCCACTCCAGCAGTGAAAGACGTCGACTACAGTTTTCCTAACATAACTTATTCATTAGAGGAAATGACTTTAAAGCCTCTACTCTCACACACGCTATACACGCTAATAGTTATGCTGCACCATCTCGACAAATGCTTAGAACATGTCTGGCCAACGACAAAGATTCAAAATTTAGGCCTTAAAAGATATATATCTATAGATTCTGGGACAAGTGACCTGCTATCAAACACTATCACCCACATACAGCTCGGCAAACGGCAAACTGTTATACCCATCCAGAGGAATAACGAATAACGCAAAAATCATCAGGTCTGCGACAATAATGCTGTTTTCATGTTTTCAACTGATTTCCATGTATTTAGGTGTTCTGAAAGCAAGACAAATACTCAAAAAATTTCAGAAAGTCAGGGTATTTTGCAAAACGCAAGATATTATTATAAGAAAGGGTTTTTTGGGCTAACTTGAAGTGATAAATAAATAGGTACAATTTCATTTTAATTACTGTTTTTAAAGGTATACAGGTCATATTTACCATTACTATCTAAATAAAGAACACCTTATGTGAGCTAAACTAACAAATCTTGTAACCTGAACGTGTGCGCACCGATAGTATAGAAAGTAACAAAGTACTTTGGTAACTTTGGTGCCTCCTCATAAAGTTCTTTTACCACCGCTGCAACATAAAGCTGGGATTGATGAAGCAATTTGTAAAGTCACATTCAAGAGATGGAAATTGCTTCAAATACTTAATATCAAAGCTTCCAGGTCTCTCGGAGGCGAAGTTGAATAACAGTGTTTTCTTTGGACCAGATATTAGACGGCTTATGGCTGATCAGCATTTCATCATGACTATGACCGATGCTCAAAAAGAAGGATGGATTGCCTTTAAAGAGAAATTTTTAGGCAATAACAAAGACCCTAACTACAAACAAATCGTCAAAAGAATGTTAAAGGCATTTTAGGGTTTAGGTTGCCTAATGAGTTTAAAATATATTTTCTTCATTTCCACGTCGACTACTTTCCAGCAAATATAGGAGATGTGAGTGAAGAGCAAGGTAAACAATGTCACCAAGATATTAAGGAGATGCAAAAATTTCAATGATGGCAGACTACTGTTGGACTCTTCAGAGAGACCTTCCAGATGCTTCCTATAAGCGAAAATGTGGCACGACCAGGGAAGGCATGATGGACAGAATAAGAGATATAGCCTTTCATTGTATCACACATGAACTGGAATATTATCTTCTGCTAAAAGGATTCAATTATGTTTTGCTTAAAATGGTAGAAATTTTGAACCTTCATAAGCTTACCTTACGTGTTAATATAATTATAAATAAATTAAAAATTATTTTTTATGTTTAGTGTCAATATGTATTTAGCATAATTTAGAAAAGGGATAAGGTTTACTTTATTTATTAAGTTTAGGATAAAGTAAAAGGTTAGTAGTCTCTAATGCCACTCCTATCATTCACCTGATGACGATAGCAGATACAAAACTATTGAAACGTTGTGAGATCAACCACTTCAAGACGATGGAAGTCCAATGAAACTTGGAGTATTTTTCGGAGGTCATTATTTTAAAACTTATATGGTTACCCGTTGGTCAGTAGCTGTTTGTAATAGTAAAAGAATACGGACGAACTAAATGTAGAATGAAGAAATATTTACAAATGATTTTCAAGGAGCAGCATATGTGTGTGAAGTTAGCACCGCAATTTTGGAAATTGCTATAATGTGCCCGACATGTTGTATCATGGTGCCTACTGCAAAAGAATATTTTAAAAATAGTGTTCTTAAGTGCAGGTCATTTTTCCGGCCATGTAAAGTTAGCACCGCTTGTTTTGAAATCCAGTTTGCAATGAAGTGTGCGGTAATGTACCCGACATGTGCTATCATGTGCCGTATTGCAAAAAATATTTTTCAAAAATAACGTTTTTATAAAGGCAGGTCCTTGTTCCCACCCCTGTTAGCACCTCAATATTGAAATTAAATTCAAAATGAAGTGTGCCGTAATGTGCCCGGCAGGTGCTATCATGTGCCATATTTCAAAAAATATATATTTCAATAATAACGTTTTTAAGCACATGTCCTGTTTTCCGCTATGTGAAGTTAGCACCGCAAGTTTTGAAATTTTGTTTGAAATAAAATTTTATTTAACAGATAATGTTTTAAGAGGAGGTACATCTCGAGTGTAAAAGTAAAATCAGAATATTTCTTAGCTAATCGATGTTCTAATGGATGTGCTCACTCAATAGTGTCTGAATGAAAGTAGTATTTTCAGAGTTTTCTTCTTTAGTGTATTTTGTTGTTTCGGTTCGTTTTAGCTAATTCCGTATGCAGTGTGCACGTAAACATACCAAAAAAAATCTATCCAGATAAAACAAGAAAAAACCTCTGACTCGTCAACTTTAAATTAATAACGCGCAATTTTGGTCATAAATAGATATCTCATGACGTCATTAATGTGATCTGTGTGACTTCATCCACAATTTTTTTAAATGGCAGCTCCAATATTTGATATATCGATTTGAAAGATCTAATAATTCTACATAAGAACGTTAAAATTTCAACCAGGTTTTATTCACTGAATCAAAAAAATCAACTAAAAGGTATAAATGTAACAAAAGAATAAGCAAAAATCAAAACAAGTGTTCAAAGGGGTCACCATTTACTATCTGGCAATGAGAAATGCGATTTTCAAGTTACTTAAGTTAACACTGCAGTAGTATTGTTTTCTTGAAAAAAAAAGTTTTTTCTATTCCTTTCGTGTTTCCATGTTTTGTTAAAGGTCGATGTTTTGCTCGTTATTACTTCGATTATTTTTTCCGAACAATGAATAAACAAGTTGATTTTGCGTTCCTATCATAATAAATGTCAAACTTGGTACTTTACAGACTTGAATTGTAATTTTGATTGTACCAAAAAGTAAAGAATGGGGAATTTAAATGAAACTCAACGTATTAAAATTTTAATTATGATCGGTTTTGGAGGTAAGCCTCGCACACAAGAACAAATTTGCGATGGATTTAACAATAAATACCCTACCTACCTACCTGCTCCAAGATCAATCATAAGTAAGGTACAAGCTAAATTTAGGAACTTGTGTCATGTAAGAGATCAGTATAAATCAGGTCGTCTAGCAATATCAGAAGAAAAACATTTGCATCTTTGATTTTAAAATCAGCAAAGAACAAATGACATCCATACAAATTTCATTTGGTACAAGAACTTGATAAAGATGATTTTGATGGAAGAGTTGAATTCTGTGAAACAATGATGCCATAACGATATGCAATTTTCAAGTCGTATAATTTTCTCTGACGAAGTAACTATTTATTTAAATGGTTCTGTTAAAAGGTAGATAACTGCAGATATTGGGCAGCTGAAAACCCACACTGGATGATAGAAGCACATACAGAACGCCAACAGAAAGTCCACGTATGGGCACATTGGGGCACAATTACTACGGGTGCTAACTTCACGTGAGAAAAACCATAAAAACTGTATTTTTCAACTAAATTCTTCATACATTGCGCTATATTAGCCCAATTCGGGCACTTGTTAACATTTTATTAATAATTGTACGATATCACAATGTTAAATTCACCGAGCGATGATAAAGAGTTCCCCTCATGGGAAATTTATTTCCTGCATTGTGGTGTCATTTCATTCCTAACTGACTTTCAAAACTCGAAAAAAAATTTTTTTTCTTAAAATACTGAAGATGGTAGCCTATGTCGGGCATATTATGGCACACTTCATTTTAAATTAAATTTCAAAATTGAGATGCTAACTTCACAGGGCAGGAACCAGGACCTGCTCTTATAAACGTTATTTTTGAAACATATTTTTTTTACAATACGGCACATGATAGCACATGTCGGGTACATTACGGCACACTTCATTTTTAAATTAAATTTTAAAATAGAGGTGCTAACTTCAAAGGGTGGGAACAAGGACCTGCTCTTAAACGTTATTTTTGAAAAGTATGTATTTTTTACAATACGGCACATGATAGCACATGTTGGGCACATTACGGCACCCTACATTTTTAATTAAACTTCAAAATTGACGTGCTAACTTTACCTGGCGGGAACAAGGACTTGCTCTTAAAAACGTTATTGATGAAAAATAATTTTTTTGCATTACGGCACATGATAGCACATGTCGGGTACATTACGGTACACTTCATTTTAAATTAAATTTCAAAACTTGAGGTGCTAACTTCATAGGACGGGAACGAGGACCTGCTCTTAAAAACGTTATTTTTGAAAAATAAGTATTTTTTACAATATGGCACATGGTGGGCACATTTACGGCTCATTTCATTTTAAATTAAATTTCAAAACTTACGGTGTTAACTTCACAGGCGGGAACAAGGACCTGCTCTTAAAAAAGTTACTTTTGAAAAATATTTTTTTTACAATACGGCACATGATAGCACATGTCAGGCACATTACGGCACGCTTCATTTTAAATTAAATTTCAAAACTTGCGGTGTTAAGTTCACAGAACGGAAACAAGGATCTACTCTTAAAATTCTTATATTTTTAAATATAAATTTTTTGCAATACGGCACATGTCGAGCATATTATGGCACACTTTATTTCAAACTGAATTTATAAAATTGCGGTGCCAACTTACGCAACGTAAGAAAAAGGACTTCCTCATAAAAACTGTATTTATTACAACAAATGTTCATACAATACGGCACATGTCGGGCACATTAAGGCACAATCTATTTCCAACTGAATTTCCAAAATTGCGGTGCTAACTTCACGCACATGAGCAGCATGTGTGTTTACAGAGAACATTTTTTCAGAAGATACCTATTCGGGATTATGATCGTGAATACAATGGTGCCATAATTTTAAATGATACAAAGACCAAAGAATCCAATGTTGTATCTTAAATGAAAAAGAAGCATTTTTCTTCAATAATCATTTGTTGGATTAACGCACTCAGGGTGTTATTACTGCTTTAAAATAAAGTGTCAACTGTTTGTGAAAATTATTTATTTAAAAATTTAAATTAATTAAGACATTAATATTCCTTTGCAGATATATTTAAATTAAGACTTAAATTGCACATTAGGATTAATATTTAATGGGTAACAAAATAGTGACAATTATTTTAATTTACCTGATACTAAATATCAGGTAAATCATTACATAATATGACAAAGAGACAGTGAGGTATATTTTGTAAGAAGCTTTTGTTTCCATCGTTTGTTCTCAAATGACTGCCGCTTCTATTTTTGCATTAGATTAGCAATTGACAATTTACCCTTTAAATGCACAATAATTTGAAGCTTAGTACCTATTGCTATCTAATATTTCAATATGTTGGATGATTTGAAATTCATTATACGGTATAATGGAAGTACTAATAATAATTAGCTTATCTATTTAATTAAACATGAATTGCCATTGATGAGTTGTGAACAAACATCTGGTATGATATTAAAAATGAAACTAATTATACAGCATTTAATAGAGAGATATTGATTGCCTGAATGCCCTTCCATTTATGTACTCCAAACTTAATGGATTCGCGGCCGCTGTGTTTAGTAAACTAATAGCTTTGTAAAATAGTCTGCATAATTAGTTTAAGGCTTTACTTAAAAGACTTAGCTGGTTTCTGATAAAAGCTTTGAAATTTCGAATCTATAATGTGTATAGTGGATATTTGTAAATTGGTGGCTCAGTTGATTTTTAATTCAATTAAAATGAGACTAACTTTAATGTACAGGCATTCGGTACTGGGATTTGTGAAAAAATGTAAAATCGGTTTAATTAGCACCTGTGGAAAAGACGCACCTACACATATTCATTTGTCAAAATAAATTCAAATATGTGGTTTAAGGAATTTAACCATTACTCTTACTTATTTGATCTTACAGATAAAGCAGGAAACAAAGTAAATGTCTTATTTGATACCCATTATCACGTTAAATTCTATATTGTAAGTAGTTTTCAATTTTGAGTCTTACAATAGTTACCATTAGTAAGTTACAAGAATAGATAAAACATTGCAGAATTCGGGAAAGATGTACACAGATGCTTTCGTTCATTGAAAAAGTAGAGTAATAGTCATAGAAACATGAATAGAATCTCGTTATTTAGCTTGCTTATGTGTCAGCTCACTGTTACGGTCTTGATTTTACGTCGGGGACGGTCGATGGGACGGAGAAAGGGCACTACGAATGACCGAAACCCACGCGCCCGCTCTTTTCAAGTCATGGTAACTCACCTTTTCACACGTGATAACTCTACAAATCTTTCAAGCAATAAGAACAGCAAACAGCTGGCTTCTTTAAGTTTTATCTTTTTTAAATTTTCTTCTTTCAACAAAATCTTTGTTTTATCCCAGTCTATCCTATGGCTGCCGGTGCTGGTTAGTACATGATTGGACAAATTTGATTTGTCCACATCTCTTCTGGAAATGTTATATTAATGTTCATTTTTCCTTACTTCTAGAGCTCTTGAACTTTCAACGGTACAAGAATGGCCAGTCATATAAAACACTATATACACAATTTTTGGAATTGCGTTAAATGGTTGCGCTCTATCCTCACATATACCAAACCATTTAACGCAACTCATAATTCCAAAAATTGTGTATATAGTGTTTTATGTGACTGGCCATTCTTATACTGTTGAAACTTCAAGACCTTTAGAAGTAAGGAAAAAGGAACGTCAATATTACATTTCCAGAAGACATGTGGACAAATCAAATTTGGCCAATCACGTACTAACCAGCACCGGCAGCCATAGGATAGACTGAGATGAAGCAAAGATTTTGTTAAAAGAGGAAAATTCAGTATCATGTAATCGCCAAAAGAAAATTTTCACTTTAAAATTTTTGACAAACAACAAAATCAATATCAAAACGAAATTTTTTAGAAAAACCTGCGAAATAAAATACTCCAGATTCGGAGTTGAATCGTCTCCAAATACAGATAAGTATAACACAATATACAATACACTACTTATATACAGGAATCCTGGTTGATCATTTTGTAGAAATCTCTTTCTCTTAGAATAACTGAGGAAGAATTTCTGTACGGACAGCCAGTAATCCGGGCAATTTTAGGAAATTGCCTTACTGCACTTTGTTCTCCATATACAATATTCAAATACTTATCTGTTGCAGGAAAAAAAATTGAGGTAGAATAAACCCAATGAATAGGCAAAATAATTCAAGACCTTCTCAAAAATCTTTTCAAAATTATCTATCTATAATAACGATCTTGCAGAATCTTCTTAGTTGTTTTGGACACTAGTATTTATTTCATCTGCATGTATCCATTCTGCTTTCATCCCCCAATATGCATAGCAGATTTTCAGTTCAACAAGGAACCACCTTATGTTTGTATTCCTTTTTGGGTATTACATTTTTAATTGATTTTTGTAATTTTTTTTTGTAATTGTTAAATAACTTGTTATAACTCCAGAATTCGTGGACGCTATTTTTTTCTATGATATTGGATGTTTAGACGAACCGATTGTGACGGAAATATATATGTAAAAATATTTATATATTTACAAAGAGTAAACCTACGACTTTCTGTCATAACAGAAAAATGACAGAGAAACAGACTAGAGAAAAACTAAATTAGAAATGTTTGTACTGTGAAAATTTTTGACATTTGTGACATTGTTGACATTTTCAGCACTTTTGACATTTTTGATATTTTTGTCATTGTTCACGATTTTTACTTTTTCACATTGTCGGCATTTTTAACATTTTTGACAATTTTTCACTTTTTCGGGGACTTTGAAATTTTATGTTATATTTGTTATTTTTGACATTTGCAACCTTTATAATAATTATTAATTATTTTTTGGTTTATCTCATTTTAGGTTTTTGACGGAATAATTTTCACAAATTTATCTATTTTTATGTTCTTGAATGACAATTAACTTTTTATTCGATATATTCTAATTTTTTGACATTTGGCCTGCCACTAGTCAGATAGTAAAACTTTTCAGACCCCATCCCTTCAATAAGTTCAGTATTGGCTAAATGACGAATAAGGTCTCTATTCAGTTAAAGGAGTGAGTCAATATATCATTTCTCATGCAGTCAAATCAATCCTCATAACATTTATTGGGAGGTGATTCTAACAATATTAATTTCAGTTCATTTTAGGAGAAGAGCATATATACAAACTTTCACAGCTGTATCAATGTCATAATTACTTTGCGTGCATTATTTTCGGTCCCCTAATGATTTTTATTAAAAAAGCCCCTTGCCCTCTATCGGATAATTTAATAAAATTCGCTTCTATTTATTTTAGAAGAGTATATATATATATATATCTTATTCTTATATATATATATATATATATATATATATATATATATATATATATATATATATATATATATATATCTCTTCTAAGATTCCGACACCAGTATGGCTAATTCATCAGCTGTTCTTTTCCTCCCTCCCGATAAATGTTATGATCAAGATTCACACCAGTATCCTAACCTATATTGCAAGTTCAGCAAAATGGGGAATAACGTATTACTTTAGTTAGAGAAATTATTAATTCTCATGGCGTTATTCTCATGGCTACATTATATTTAGATCCCGAAAATGATATATATTTTTAAATATTTCCCTATATGAGGTAATTGAATTTTGGCAAAATGATAAAACTTATTTTATTTGTTTCGGGGGATGAGTATATAGTGTCATTGATGCATTATGCCCTCTAAATTTTTTACTAGTAATCGATTTACAAGAAATTTTGGAATTATGCTTCAAAACTTCAAAAGTGATATTGATCCGAACTCCGCTTTCACCCTGGGGGTGGTTGCCACCCCTTCTCTGTGATTTAAACTGTTTTGCAAAATAACCACGTAAAATGAGTTAGCTCTAATGCAAATACGAGGAACATTTAATGTTTTTTTTTTAATCAATGGGTTTTATAAGTGCCATTTCCACCAAAGTTGAAATTAAAATTGCGTCTAGAATTAACTGTAATATAAAGAGTTTGATGGATTCTAGCAGTTTGGCTGCTTTAGGACACATATTTTTTTAAAAAAAATCACCATTTAAAAAAAAAGAATTTTTATAAAAAAATCGCCTTCTTTTCATAATATCTGAAGAATAATGAAAGATATGTAAAAAGTATAATGATGAAAAATGTAGGGTTTTTGGTTTGATTTATTTTCCTGTCACATAATAATTGACAGAGATATGATTGTTTAAAGACCGCACGGCAGCGCCATCACACTGTCTCTCTCTCGAGCCGTTTGACCCTTCACCGTTTCACTATATATTGTAATAAATAAAAAAAATTGTAGCTCTTTTAATTACTTTTAAAATGACCTTTTATAAGTTATGATAGCTTCAAAATTAAAGGAGTTATGGTCCAAAAACTAATCATATTTTTTTTCTACCTAGTAAACTGAAAATTTCTGAGAGTGAATATTTGGAACAAAGTGAAAGTACCCAGTAATATAGACCCAAAACTATTGTCTCATGTATATATATACATATATGGCATATATATTTTAGAAACATAGGGATGAATACATACCAACGTTCATATACGTATATTACACATTTGAATGGAATTAAGCATGTGTGTTGCTATAAGCAAATTATTTTTAATTATATAACCTTATATTTTCAATATATTAATTTAGGGGTAGTTTTAAGTTTTGAAAAGCTTAAACATATGGAAGTCCTTTTAGAGAACGTGGAACAAGCCTTTAAATTATTTTCAGTTTGTAAAAAATATATTTTCATTTTTTTTATAAAGGGGTTGTTTTAAGGGTTGAAAATTGGTTAAATCATGAAAAATAAGGTAGGTAACGTAAAACAATATTTATTCTATATTTAAATCTTTTTAAGTTATATAAAACTCATTTTTCGTAATTTTTCTCAATTTAGGGGTCGTTTGCAGGGGTTGTAATGTTTTCCAGGTGTTAAAAATGAGTTTATGATAAATCATTGTTCTTACCCCTTAAAAATAAAAAGTAGAAGTCGGGTCAACATCAATTTTGAAGTTAAGGTTAAGATAAGCCTAATTCCAATATTTCATGCAAATCGGTTACTGGTAAAAAATTTAGGAAAACCCTATTTTTTGCTTCAACGACTGCAATAATACGCCAAATTTCACTCCTGTATCACTTTTGTTTCCAAGATATCACATGTAAGTAACAACAATAGATACCGAGCTGCCCTCTCACTCATCACATAAGCAAACATTTTATCTAAATACAATATACCCTATATATTTGGCGAATAGTTTTGCTTTCTACCAGTTATAGAATTTTTAAAATCGGTTCACTACTTCCAGAGATTACACACAAACAGATAAACAAAATTTACCGCTTTATATATTAGCAAAGATTGCCCAAAACTTCCAAAAGAATCAATTACAATAATACATATTATAGACCGACTGCTAACGCGATCAGACTCAGATCTTAAAACGGTGGCATTTTTGTGTATTCAGTTTTGTTCTCAAATATATTCTTATTATTATTATTAAAACAAAAGTGCCTAGTCAGGTTTAAGCTTCAAAAAACGTTATTTACATAACATTGCTGGAAATAGTTACTATTGTTCCCAGGTAATTGAGATTAATATAATTGAAATTCCTACATTTTCTGATAAAATACTTTGCATAAATGATCTACTTTATAGAAAGAAAATGCAGTAGTTATTATTGAATACCTAAAAGATTTTTTTATAAAATATCCAATGGAAAAATCTGCAAATCAGGAAGTGATATCGGTGCGGCAATACAGATTTGAAGTTTGTCTGATTAGCATATCTTTTGAAATCGTATTTTTTGCGAAAAATATAAGAACCCTGACCGCTCTTCCTCCCTCAGCAGATTAACCTAATTATTATCCGAAAAGAAATCGTGCATCTACAAAGGCAACACTTACCGGTGGTGACGTTAAAATAAGTATGGCTTCGTTCAGATGCTTCAAGTTGAGTGTGTTCTTATCTTCCTCCTCTTGTTCGTCATTAGGGCCCATTTGGATTGAATTTTGCCTCGATGTAAAACTTCGTTTAAGTGCCGCCCCTCCGCCTGAGACCCCGCCGCTGGCACCGTTCTGGAGAGCTGTCGAGGATATACGGAAAGGGCACGACATTTTGCTGCTATTTTTTTACCGAAGTATGTGATTCACTTCTTACGGTATTTTCAGAGCTTTCTCAGGCGAAATAATGTCGACATGCTAGCTGGTCGATTTCAATCTAAAAAGAAAAATATTGTGGAGTAAAATAATTCCAAATGGTGATTGTTTTAAAATTTGCCATTATCATGTGTTAATGTGTGCAGCTGAAGCTGCTGAAATAGCACCGCATATAGTTTCAATACCAAGAAATATTAAAAACTGTTACAAGAGAGGATTCAAGTTTTAGCTTTTGTATAGTTTGTTTCCAGTTTTAAGGTGGTTAGATTCGTGTAGTTAATGGTGAAAACGTCTTCAGTGGACTAATAACAGCAAAAAATTATAAATTTATACAGTGTGGAACAGCCAAATGGAATAAATTCGATAATGAATAAATGCGTATTATTCAAAAAAATATATTGGGTATGTCATGTGACAATGGCCAATAACTTTCTTATTTTAAATATTATTTATTTTTTGGATTTTCCAGAAAATCCTAGACATAATTCATGTACAATGTCCTACGCCTATCTTCAACTGTTTCGGAAATATTAATAAGTGTTTTCAGATTCGTTATAAAAATTAACATTAAAAAAAGAAAATTATTTTATTTCACAAATTCGCTTCATTACACTCTATACTTAATTCCGATTTAGCTCTTGATATTGAGATAATAGGTAAAAACCACTCCTGTGTGATCAGTGTCAGTGCTATTGTCGTTTGAATATCGTTAACTGTACATAATTATATCAGAAAAATGGTTCAATTAACAGAAATGCACAAAATAACTATTCTACAAATGATTGGTTATGGAGATAACGTAGTGGAAGTTTCTCGCTTATTTCACGAAAATTTTCCAAATTTGCCGCCTGTATCCCAATGAACGTTAGTCACAGATCAATTTTTCGAGTATTAAAGGAAAGTAAAATGATGCCAACTCAGGTGCTCATGGAAGACGATTTCGATAGGAGAATGTATTTCTGTGAACAAATGATGGTAAGGTTGGATAAGAATGTGATCCAATTAGAAGATTTTCTTCTGATGAGAGCACATTTACACTTCACGGTCAAAATTGCCGCTATTGGTCTAATGAGAATCCTCACTAGATGACAGAGGAACATACGCAATATCCTGAAAAGCTAATGTTTGGAAATCATATCGTAGGTCCCTTTTTCATTGTGGAAATAAACATATAGAACTGCTCCAAAATAATGTCGTACCAACTTTGACAAGCTTATATCCTGATCCAGTAAACCCACAAGTTCCTGGCAATATAATATGGTTTCAGCAAGATGGAGTACTGCTCCATTACAATATCAATGTCCATTTTTTTCCAATCGGTGGATTGGGAGACGCTTATTAATAGAATGGCCAGCACGATCTAATGATTTCACGCCATTGGACTACTTTTTGTGAGGATATTCAGAAGTACTATATACAAAACTAAACCCCTCAACTTAGATGATCTAAAAAGACGAATCACCCTTGCGATTAGATCAGTTGTTAACTTATGTAATAAATCTGAAAATACTTAATATTTTTGAAACAGTTGAAGATAGGTGTAGGACATTGTACAGGAATTGTGTCTAGAATTTTCTGGGGAATCCAAAAAATAAAGAATATACAGAGGCTTGCATTTAAAATAAGAAAGTTGGTATTGGCCATCGTCCCATGACACTCCCTATATAATTTATTTTTGTTGAGACAATGCAAATTTAAAAATTTATCCTTTTTGGCTGTTCCACATTGTACTTATTATTATTATACTTTACAATCGGTTAACGAAACAGTAGCCTAGTAAAAATACACTTTTAGAAAACTTATGAAACTTTATGAAGCCTTTCAGATCTTTATTGATCCTTCGTCAGTCAGTACTAATAGGGAAATTGTAATTAAGTAACACAATCTACGTTACTATAAGAAGTTATAAATAATTGAGATTAGTGTAGGAATCAAAAGTACATCATTTGAAAAATATGGAACATTCTTATAGTAAGAAATGAAAAGCACGTGATTAATACTATGACAAGAGACAAGAATTGTCTGTTGGTTAAGAAGTCATTGGAAAACAATTTGTTATTATTATCAAAAAACTCGTATGAATACAGAAATGCCAAAAGTTTATGTGTAAAGTATAAAAATATTGAAATGATTATTATACGATAGCTTTAAAACTAAGAAAGCAATCGTTATAAAACTGACGTCATTTACACGATTTAGTATATTCAAGCAGTAGTAGTAGTAGTAGTGTATTTTGAAAATCGTTAGGGTATAAATAATTTCGTCAAGTGCGAGTTGGCATACTAAGGGTTCCGTACCACCTAGATGCTAATATTCCTGTTTCAGAGAAGCAGGGATTGAGTGCATTTTCTTATATTTACCCTAATATCTTTTAAAGGAACCGTGTTAAATTTATAAAAAATATACAGTTTGATTTTCCACACATAGACATTTTATTTTACTGCTTCAGGATTCGCTTGACTTTATCAGAATACACAAGTAGGTATTTAATTTTCTAATTTGGCCCCCAAAAATTAAAATTAAAGTTTTATTGTACTAATAAACTTTCAGAGAAGCCTTTTATAATCTATTGTCTGAGTTTTGAGGCTGTTTAGATTGGAGGGCAAAATAGGTCAAGTTTAAAATTATAAATTATTAAATATGTTATTCAAATTATTTAAAAATACAAATAAAATATATTTTTCAAAATTTAAATAGTGTAATTTCTAAAGTGGGAATTAAGTCGATGTTAATATCCTTTAAACAAATGATATAAAAATATGATAAATTTGAAATTCACGTAATGAGCCTTTTATCTGATATATTACATGATGCCTTTGAAAATTGAATTTTTATTTTCCATTTAATTATATAATTTATTCTTAAAATTACTATGGGGGTTTTCTAGTAATTTTTCTTATACATTTCAAGTGAGCCCCAGTACCCCTAATTATTTTTAAATTTTAGGTAGTATGGTTTTGGAAATAAAGCGAGAAATGAAGATTTTTTATATCTTTATGTTAATATCTTGTATACAATTAATTTAAAAAATTTAAAAATATATATTTGTATTCCTCATAATGAGCCCTTTCATTTGATATATTGCATGATGCTTTAAAAAATATTTTTTTATTTTCCGTTTAATTCTATAATTTGGCCCCCAATATTAATATTAGGGAATTCTTCATATTTTTCCTGAAAAAAAATTGGTCTTATATTTTGGGGAATAACGGGAGAAATGTGTAATTTTTTTAATATATTTTAAAATATTCATTTTAAAAAAATAAAAAATATATATTTGTATTCGTCATAATGAGCCCTGTTATTTGATATATTTAATGATCCGTTAGAAATAATTATAATTTTTTATTTTCCATTTAACTCTATAATTTGCCCCCCAAAATGAATATTAGGGGTTTTTCCTTATTTTTCCAGTAAAGTTCAGGTGAAGGGCTATACCTCAATTTTTTTAAAACTTTTCCAGCTTATGGTTGCGGAGATAAGGGGGGGGGATTTGGTAAATTTTTTTATATTTTTGTTAGTATCTTTTAATTAATTTATTTTAAAAATATGAAATAAAATATTTGTTTTCTTCATAATGAGCTCTTTCATTTGATATATCACATGATAGGTTAGAAACAATTTTAATTTTATATTTTCCATTTAATTCTATAATTTGCCTCCCAAAATTAAAAGTAGAGGTTTCTCCTTATTTTTCCAGTAAACTTCAGGTCAGTCCCTATACCTCTAATTTTTTTCAAATCTTTACGTTTTATAGTTTCGGTGATAAGGGGGGGGGGATGGGTAAATTTTGGTAAATTTTCGTTCATATCTTTTTAACTAATTTTTTTTAATATGAAAAAAATATATTTGTGTTCCTCAGAATGGGACCTTTCATTTGATGCATTACATGATGCGTTTGATTTTTTTTTATTTTTAAATTTTTATTTAATTCTATAATTTAGTATTTGCATATTTTCTTAACTCATTTACACTGTTTTCGGGGAGAACGGCGATTTTTTTAGTTTTTCATACCCCTAAAATTAAAATTATTCTTTTACGTGCGCGATAATCGATACAGCTGATACGATAATTAATGAATTGTAATTTTGCAAACTTATTTGTTTCTTGTACCATAAACACAACATACTGATTAGCAGTTCAAAGTGAAATATGGTAATACATTTTTTTTCTATTTAAATATTTTATTTTTTTAGATATATATATATATATATATATATATATATATATATATATATATACGTCTAAAAAATTATAATGGTGGTTTTATAATTATTTACTTGGAAGTAATGTTGTACACTTGTTTGGATATAATTTTAGCTACTATTTTTATATTTTACATTTTTCAGTAAATTCCCCCTTCAAAATAAAAAGCACATGTGTTTTGAAGGCTTTTCCAATTTTTTATAAAAATCGGTTACTGGCAAAAATTTGTGGCATATTATATGTAATTTGGGAAAACAATGGTGAAATTTAAAAACGATATTGCTTAAAAATTCGAGGGATTAAAAATATACAGTGATGAATTCGTAACTTAGGATTCTATAAAAACTTACATCTTCTATAGAAGTTCTAGATTTGCAACATATCAATATTATCTAGTACCTATTACTAGTTGAACTATAGCATAAAATGTTTTGTTGATTTGGTTGCGTCAGACGGATATTAACGACAATTGAAAGATAAATCTATAAGTTTACAATAATATTATATATGGATCGCCGCATCACTGTGTAAATATATACTTTTTCTGAGGTATGACGGAAAAAATTGCTTTGCTTAGTGATAACAATGACATAACAATATTTGGTTGTAAGCATTTTTTTAATTTGCATATTTACTAAAATTTTTTTTTTTCAGTGCGCGAATTACAGCTTAAATCAAACTTTATCGATTAGAGTTCACTTTCCACACTAAAAAATTCCAAATTGGAAGGCTTTTGAGTAATTTGTGGCAAATGTGCATGGTGAAATTTTATTAAAAAAAATTAGAATATTTTCTTATTACATATTTCTAGATGTACTAGTTGAACCATAAAATGTATTCGTTCTTGCTATAACAATCGGTTGAGTGATGACATAGAATATTCAAAAAATGTATGAATTAGATGTTGCGGTTTTAGTTCAATGCTGGTTCAATGCAAGTATATAATTGACGAAGGACCTTTAGCGGAACAATCAATAAACACGTGCCGTCACATAAACGAACCACCAAATAAAAGTTATCACTAACCTTTTATGTCGAAGCTCTGGTGTTTTCTTGGATCTTCTTTCTTCGGAGGCTAGCCCCGTAACAGCAGGAACAGTTTCTTAGAGCTACTTCTGGACAACACGTTACACAAAAAATAGCGACGTAATGTTCATTGATTGAGCATACAAAAAATGCGGGTTTAACAACAAATGATGCGCTTTTGTAAACACAAAAGAAACAAAATGAAAGCGGTTTAGCGGTCGTTACGAACGAAGCTACTAACTCGCGGAATCGTAACGCAAAAAACAAGAATAAGCGCCTTCTCTTCAGACGGGATCAAAGCGTGACCGAATAGTTCGGAGCACAATACACGAATCTCCCAAGCGTCCAAACAGCTCGGGATCCGAAAAACGAAAGTCAATACTGTCTATATTTTACACGCAAAAAAACACTTAAAATTAGCATTAGCGCGACGGAATGTTTTAGAAAAGGCGCAGAAGTTTAAAAATCAATGAAGTAATTCAATCAAATTGAAAACAATACACTAAACAAATTGCGGGAACGCACCATATGGGATAAAGTTTTCATTTGTCTAAATAGGTTTTATTAATTTATCGGCCCGTTATTAAGGAATTTTTTACTTTTTTATTCTCTATTTTTTCATATCAAAAACTGTGTTACAAAAACATTATATAAACAGGACTTATGACGAATAAACTTAAATATCTTTTCAATTATTAAGACATTCATTCAATAATTAAATTACTAATTTCGGCAAAACACACTATATTAATGTTCACAAACCAGTAAAATTTCCGCGATTAATAACGTATAAAACATAAAGTATGAAAATATATATGGTTATTCATGTAATTTGGCACGAAACGTCTTTCTTCTTTTTCTTCTTAAGATGCCTGTTGCTCAGTAACATCAGTAACTACTTAGTCACACGGGCGGAGCAGCCTGTCACTTCCGTGTTTTTACTATCACTGTTCACTCTTGGAACGTCTTTCTACACTTTAAAAATATCTTTAGATATTATCATTGAATTTATAGTTTTATTGCCAGAGGAAATTATTTTAAAACTAATTCCTTGAACCTAAGAAAAGTACACATGCGCCTACCTCGCCATCTTGATCGGAAGTCCCACCAAATATTAAAGCTAAGCGAACCAAATTAACAAAAAAACGTTGTTATAAGTAATCATCCGTTAGAAATGACTCCTTACTTGTGGAGATTAACGAATACAGAATACTTCATCTTTTGACTTCAGAATTCAAAAATATTATTTAATTTCCTAAATTTTCCATACCTTCCAATCTGACATCAATTAGAAAACGAAATGCTTTGCCATATTGAGGCAAGTTCGAAATTTTCAAAATTTAATTAATACTATTGAAGCAAATCAAGTTATCGGTAGACTTAACATCTGAAGTAACAAAAATTTTATTGGCTACACCAGAAAATCGCCATACAATTTTATTAAAAAATCTCCTAGGTCGCCAGTTTTAAAAAATATAATAGGACTGGAAAGAATGATATATCAAAATGTGAAATAATGTTAAACACTTTTTTGGGAAATGACTCCACAATTCAGGAAATTACTGTATATTTCCAAAGGCAAATCACACGTTCCTAAAATTTAAAATTAAAAAATGTTTGAGCCTGAAACGTTTGGAAATATTCAGTAATTTCGTGGCGTCATTTAAAAAAAAAGTGCTTACCTAGTGGTTACCTACCTATGGGAAGGGACTGTTGCAAGGAGGTCTTGCAGCTGTTTCCATTTTCGAATACAAACCAAAAGAGTCGAATAGGTGTCAAAAAATGAATTAGTAAAATAGGGCTCGCCGCGAATTTGCCAGCAGAGCTGGAAATGATAGACTTATCTAGTGATAACACATTAAAGCAGATGTTTCAAGACGAAAATATTATTGTTACTTTTTGGCTACGAGTAAAGGACGATTTTCCTACTTCGACAAATAAAGCTTTAGAAATTTTATTACCATTTGTAACATCTTACCTATATGAAACTGGTTTTTGTACAGTAGCTGTCTTAAAAACAAAGTATCGATCTTGCTTAGTGATTGAAAAGGAAGTGAGAACCGCGATTTCTTCAATGATACCACGGTTTGAGAAAATTTGTGCTGAAAAACAAGCTCAACCGTTGCATTAAATTTTTATAATGTAATATTAATTACATATTCTTTTTTTTTTGTATTTTTGTAAGATTTGTTTTTATTACATTTAAAATTATTTTTGTGTATAATAAATAATTATTTTTTAAGTATATTTTTACATAATATTGTATATTGTTTTGTATCCCATTCAAAAAAATTTTAATATCAGTAGAGTAGTTATTTTTTTTTAAAGGGACACGCAGGTACAAAAATGTTGGAAACCACTGGCTCACACATTTACAAATTATGCCGCAACTTACATTCAGGAATCAAAATGTCAAATAAACTGTAATAATAGAATAGTTACTCCCCACCATCCGTACCTTAAACCAAAAGTCTTTATTTTTAACTTTAAACACAAACGAATGAAATATTGATTAAAGATATCGTACAAAGTCGTTATAGTGTTCCTTAAAAAGTCAGTTCATTCTTTTTGTGACTTGCGTATGATAACAGAAACATGCCTATAATAATTCATTTGCATTTTTTACATTTATAATTAAATTTCAGGCGACGAAGTGAATATACAAAGTAGATAAGTATTTTTGATTCATATTACTCATTTATTACTCATAATTATATTATCAGATTATCATTATACCATCTTTTGTTCTAGCAATTTATCTGTAATCGACGTATCGCAGAGAGCTCCATATAAGTATCTAATTTTATGTGATCCCCTCAGTGTAACAAATTCCATGTAGTGTACTCATGCATGCACAGACATTTGTTTGAAATTATTAGTTTTGGACCTCACAAGTAATTCCAGCATGTATCGTGGAGAATACAATCGGGGAGAACAATCCCACAGAAACAAAGAAATCCCATAATAGAGGTTATCACAACAGAAGGTATCGAATCACGAAGTAAGTGATATACATAGAATTTTGCAAAGAATTACTGACATAAATGCTATTACTGATTGCAGTAGTTTGTCTATCTAACCTATTTGTATAAATTTTAAATTCAGAAATTCAGTTAAAAATTGTATTTGTAAATTGTTCAATTTTCGTACATTTATAATTATTCGAAGTAGAAATATATATTCTATTTAGGCATTTAAAGAATTATATCATTAAATTTTCTAACTTAGGCTAGAGATTTTGTTATCAAATGAAATTTTTCAACGAAATGCTTAATCAATACTGGTTTACTTAACAATTATTGATGGCTTGATTGATTTATGATTCATTGTATTATCCTGACATGTTTTTGATTATGTTCTATCAAGCGACATACGTTTTATATTTATTGCTAAATAATGCTATTCCCCCTATACCCATATCTCCGGATTTAATAAAGAGCCCGAAATGTTCCTTGTACCAAAATTAAGTGTGAATTTATTGCTAGATTAGGCTATTAGACCGGGAGCCCACGTATTTTTTTTTATTAATAACAGGCTAACAATATTTGATTGGCTTAATTTCGCCGAGACGCCCAACTTTTTCCTTTTCGAAAATTTTAGAAACAAGGTAGCTAAGCTACCAGGTGTTAACATGTCCAAAATAGTTTTAGTTACATCTTTTAATAACTTGATAAAAAACACGATAACAATTTTGTCCTACACCCCCGCTGGTATGGCAACTGCATCCCTCTGTCTAAATATGTCAATTTAACGTTGGGCAACTTATTAACTAATAACAGCCTAATTTTTTTCACTATTGCTTGTTATTTATTATAATAATCGAATGGCATCTTTGTCCTATAAGTTAAATGAAATGTTTTCCTGTCCTACAAGCGAAACATGCTTTATGGGCTCGTCGAAATCATTAATAACGGTAGGACAAGGAAACACATGTTTCATTAGTTATTTGACTAATCAAAAAAGTAAATGTCCTAAAAAATATAGGTATGTACCCTTGTCCTACAAGAAAAGTACCATTATTCATTTGGTAATAATTGGACCTGTTAAGCGATGGGAGGCACGAAGTAACGGTTGGTCTATATTACTATAAAGCATTGTTATAGCCGTATATAAGTCCATCTTGATTAACGCCCGACATTTCTAACAACTATTATTTAACGAATAAAAGTAATTCCCAAACACCCGATATGTGATACCACCCATCCCTTAACAGGCCAAATATCGGATTTGATAAATTAATATATTATATTATTTCTCAGTGAGATGCATCTTCTTCTATCTATACTATTATAAAAATGTAAGTTTGTCTGTTTGTTTGTTTGTTTGTTCGGGCATCACCTAAGAACTACTTAACTGATTTTGCTCAATCTTTTTTTGTTGCGAAGCCTAGTAGACATTTTATCTCTGTAAATTGACAGAAACGGTAGATATAGCGAAAAAACTTATACCCTGTTGGGTAATTCAATTACTCAATTGGTTCCACCGTATGCACAAAATATTAGATACTGGCATCAGCTTAGCTTTTAGTCAAAATTCAGAATGTGTAAATGTAACATGTTTCGATTTAACAAAAATCAACATATATCAAGCGTAATTTTACAAGGTGTTCTGTATATAGGAAACTTAGAGCGGAGTAGAATTACATGGATTTAAAAAATCTATAAAAAGTTATATTTAGTGTCCTATAAGCAGCTGGATATATACGATGTGGTGGAAATAAGGGGGAGTGGAATTAGTTATACGGGGTTGTCCAAAAATGTTATATTGAGTGGGCCATAAACAGTTCCATATACCAAGTGGTTGTGGTTGTAATATTTATACAGTGAATAAAAAAACTTAAAAAAATGTCTTAGGTAAGCAGTTAGGATCTTTGAATTATGTTCATAAGATTCTATAGTTATGAAATGGGTTAATGAAATATTAGGAGCAGTTGTTTATACAGGGTGTTTGAAATATGAGATGGAGTGGAATTATAGTTTATGTTGTGGTTAAAAATTCAATTACTCAATTGGTTCCACCGCAAACACTAGGTACATATTAGATACTGGTATCAGCTTAGCTTTTATTCAAAATTCTGAATGTGCAAATGTAACATGTTTCGATTAAACAAAAATCAACCGATATAACAAGCGTAATTTTACAGGGTGTTCTGTATATATGCAACTTAGAGCCGAGTAGAATTAAATGGATTTAAAAAATCTAAAAAAAAATTATATTTGACGTCCTATAAGCTGCTGGATATATACAACGTGGTGAAAATAAGGGAGAGTGGTCCAAAAAAGTTTTATTGAGTGGGCCATAAACAGTTCCAGTGGTTGAAAATGAGTAGAATATATATATATATATATATATATATATATATATATATATATATATATATATATATATATATATACAGTGAATAAAAAATCTTAAAAAAATGTGATAGATAAGCAGTAAGGATCTTTGAATCATGTTCATAAGATACTATAAATTGAAATGGGTTGAAGAAATGTTAGAAACAGTTGTTTATACAGGGTGTTTGAAATATAAGATGGAGTGGAATTATAGTTTATGTTGTGGTTAAAAACTTGTTTGCATATATTTGTATATATTACTAATGTATGATGCTAAAATGTTGGGGCGATTCAAAATGATGCTTTTTATACTCTACCCTTTCAGGACGAATCTCTATTGAGTTTTTTTTTTGCAAATACGATTGGCGTTTAATGACATAATATTGTAATTTTATCCACTCACCCTTAAATAATAAACAAAGTTTATTAAGTTCGGTGAAATCGATGTATATTTTTTATGTAATTCTTCTAATCAAAACACTTTTTGTCTATTTTTGTCTTTATAATTCAATTATTACTCTGATATAGATACAAAAACGTATAGATGAGTGCCACAGGCTTCTCTTCTGTCAGTTTAGCGTTCTTAGTTCCCGTTGTCAAGTAAATAACCGATATTGGGGGGGATTAATTAAAATAATTTTATATTATGGAGTATATAGAAACTTATTCAATATATATATATATATATATATATATAAATGTTTAAATACCCTAATATATTTTAAAGGAAGCGTTATAAATTTATAAAAAATATACACTTTTATTTTCCACACATAGATTTTTTATTTTATCTGCTACATGATTCACTTGATTTTTATAAAAAAATGTATTTATTTTTATAATTTGCCCCCAAAATTAACATTAGAGTTTTATTTTACTAATAAACTTTCAGGGAAAGCTTTTATAATCTACTGTCTGAATTGTAGGCTCTGTAGATTGGAAGATAAAGAAATCAAGTTTTAAATAATAAATTACTAAATCTTTAAGGCAAATTATTTAAAAATACAAATAAAATATATTTTTCAAAGTTTTAAATAGTGTAGTTTCTAAACTGAAAGTTAATTTGATGTTTAATATGTTTGTTAATATCGTTTAAACAAATTATTTAAAAATATGATATATTTGTAATTCACATGAGCCTTTCCTGTAAACAAAAATTTTTAGGTCGTATAGTTTGGGGAATAAAGGAGGAATCGGTATTTTTTTTATATTTTTGTTAATATATTTAAAAAAATATTCATTTTAAAAATGTGAGAAAATATATTTGTATTCATCATAATGAGCCCTTTAATTTGGTATATTACATGATGTGTTAGAAATAATTTTAATTTTATGTTTTCCATTTAATGCTGTAATTTGTGCCCTAATTAATATTAGGGATTTCTCAATAATTTTCGAGTAAAGTCCACGTAAGGTCCTATATCCCTATTTTTTTCAAATTTTCAGGTGTTTTAGTTAGGGGAGAATGTGTATTTTTTTATATTTATGTTAATATCTTTTAAATAATTTATTTTAAAAATATGAAAAAAATGTTTGAATTTAAGGTTTCTCCTTATTTTCCGGTAAATATGCAAGTCCTATATCTCATTTTTTTTTCATAATTTTATGGCTTATAGTTTCAGAGATAAGGTAGGGGGAATGGCTGAAATAATATATATATATATATATATATATATATATATATATATATATATATATAAATATGTTTAGAGCGAGGGACACAGCGGCTATACCATCGGGGGTGTAGGACAAAAGTGTTTTCGCTTTTTTTATCATATAATTAAAAGATGTAACTAAAAAACTAACTGATATTAATAAAAATATTTCACTCGCCATTTTGACGTGTTTAACACCTGGTAAGCTCTCTTAGCTAAATGTTTTGAAAAATTTTCGAAGAGGAAAAAGTTGGGCGTCTCGGCGAAATTAAGGCATTCAAAAATATTTAGTCTGTTATTAATAAAAAAAATACGTGGGCTCCCGGTCTATATACATTAGTAGGTTTTTTGTTATAGGCTCTCCCGAAAAATAATAGCTAAACTCGATTACTGACCTAATAGGGAGAGACATCAGGATGTTTTTCGTACGCAAAAGAAGAAAAACTCTTACGAAGAACAATGTCTAATCTAATATTCGGGTCTAATACACACATTGTTCCAGAACTAATTGCTTAAATTTGAGACATCAACAACCCACTAAAACTACTCTTTTCATTCCTTTAGAAAAGTTATATACTGATATATGCTAATATATTGATACATTCAATGCTGCCTACGTCGAGTATGAAAATTAAAAATAACCGGGATAACTTTATATAAAGAACCTAGTAAAAAGATGTTTTATGGTTTTCACTTTTAATAGCATATTTTTTAGGGTACTGTATATACAATATACGGATACCCTTATAATATCACTCCGGATTTCTCCCTCTTTCACATCACAGCAATTTTCTCCTAAACCACTGGACGGAAAAGTTTGAAATTTGGTATCATTGTATAATTTCGTAATTGAAGAAAATTTGATTTTAGGAGAACTTCTGGGAGAAAAACTAAACACATCGACCGTTCTCCCCGCCTAATCTCCGAAACTGTAAGTAAAATTTTGAAAAAATTTAGGGATATAGGGTTTTACCGGAAAAATAAGGAGAAACCTCTACTACTAATTTTGGGGGGCAAATTACAGAATAATGAAAAATATAAAATTAAAATTGTTTCTAACACATCATGTAATATATCAAATCAAAGGGCACATTATGACGAAAACAAATATATTTTCCCCTACCTTATCTCTGAAAGTATAAGCCGTAAAATTTTGAAAAAAATTAGAGATATAGGGTCTCAACTGAATATTACCGGAAAAATAAGGAGAAACCTCTACTATTAATTTTAGGGGCAAATTACAGAATAATGAAAAATATAAAATTAAAATTGTTTCTAACACATCATGTAATATATCAAATGAAAGGGCTCATTATGGCGAAAACAAATATTTGTTTTTCATATTTTTAAAATAACTTATTTTAAAGATATTAACAAAAATATAAAAAATTTCAGCCATTCCCCCTACCTTATCTCTGAAACTATAAGCCATAAAATTTTGAAAAAGAAAATATATAGGACTTGAATTATACCGGAAAATAAGGAGAAAACTTAAATATTAAATAGTAAATATAAAACTAAAATTGTTTCTAACGCATCATGTACTATATCCAATGAAAGGGCTCATTATGACAAATTCAAACATATTTTGTTCATATTTTTAAAATAAATTATTTAAAAGATATTAACACAGACAGTCGCAGCTATTACAACAAGTTAACAATACACATACATCCCCTCTAATTATTCTTCCGAAACTATAAGATATGCAGAATTTGACATAAAAAATAAGGGATATAGGGACCTCACCTGGGACTTTTACTAGAGAAAATAATGAGAAATACCCATTAATGTTACGATGTATTCATCACGGACTAGCTTGGTAGGTCGACATAACGGCCACTCGGATCTCTATCCAAATCATTAGCACATACTGACTGATAGAAATCCACTGGACATCTGGTATTTTGGTAATAGACTGAGAAATCATTATTTGAACAGGTACTTCTGGGATATACACCGCAAACTGCTTCTGTCTCTCGAAAGAGGCCGACCGAGTCTTGTTCCCAAGTATACTGGCGTTCATGAGATTCCAAGTGATGAAAATTTCACCACTATAATAGCTCTCCAGACGACAACTCGATATAGTATGTGTTCCCGATGCTTCGGAATGGATTCGACTACCATTCAACAGCCATATCCAAGATAAAAATGTGAATTGAAATTTTATCTCCAGAAACAGCAAGGTTGGATTGTTCGAAAGGAGGCTTCTCTGAGGGGTTTGTCCTTAGTAATTGAGTCGGTAGCTCGCCGTCGATGATTTCTGCATTCAGTTAACTGCAAACTAACACATGTATACGATAACGATAGATTGATCACAATGCAAAATTTGCATTAATACTGTTAACCACGATTGTAGAGTATATAAGTCACAGTTAGGCAAATATAAAATTAGAGTGCAGTTGTGAGACTGTGTTTGCTTGATCATATGAACATCACAAGAAACTATAAGAACTGAACCCGAGTGTTGAAAATAAATATAGGACACCTTTTACTACTAATGATCCCTAATTTTAGGAGTATTCAAACTCCGACAGCAATTCAACCAATGTGGAAACATTATTCCGGTACTAATCCGAAATGCTAACAGGCCGACCGCTTTACTTTCCCTTAAAGCGAACATCAGTTTCCCGATGCTTCGTGGATGTACCAGACAATACCAAGATAAATGTATATCTTTCACATTGCATAGTTAAGATAAAATGTAAATAGTAGTTTCTGTAAATATAAATTGTGTAACTTTGTTTTTAAATAAATCCAAGAACTGAACTGAACCCGAGTGTGAAAATAAAAACCTTACACTAATATTAATTCCCCAAACTACAGCATTAAATGGAAAACCTAAAAATTTTATTTTACAGCAAAGGTCATGTGAATATACCAAATATATATCTTCACATTTTTAAAATCATTTGTTTAAATATATTAACAAAAAAAATATTAAACATCGAATAAATTCCTCAGTTTAGAAACTATACGACCTATGTAAAATTTTGTTTAAGGAAATATATTTTATTTGTATTTAAAAGATTTAGTAATTTATTATTTAAAACTTGACTTATTTTCCTCTTTATCTTTCAATCTACAGAGCCTACAATTCAGACAGTTCAGATTATAAAAGCTTCCCCTGAAAGTTTATTAGTAAAATAAAACTCTAATTTTAATTTTGGGGGCAAATTAGAAAATTAATTACATATTTTTATAAAAATCAAGTGAATCATGTAGCAGATAAAATAAAAAGTCTATGTGTGGAAAATAAAACTGTATTTTTTTTATAAATTTAAAACGCTTCCTTTAAAATATATTAGGGTAAATATAAGAAAATGCACTCATTCCCTTCTTGTCTGAAACTGGAATTTTAGAAAAATATCTACTTTGATTCACCTACATTGTATCAAATCTTGAAGGTGGTACGGAAACCTTAGTATGCGAGTTCAACTCGCACTTGACTAAATTATTTGATTAACATTTTTATACCCGCTCCTGTGACTGCAATTCACAATTAAGAGAGGCTCATTTAGCGAACATATTTTTGACAGTTCAAAGCATAATATTCGCATGCGTCTGCATAAGTGTTGTTTTAACAGTTTTTGTCTTCCTAACAATTTTTTTGAACTGTTCCTAATGATGATATCTTTGTGTGTTATGTGTGGGTCCCGGGATGGTTAGATTTATAGTTGGACAAGGAGCAGCATTCCGGTTAGCTAAAAAATATTTAATTCTTAAGTCGCTGGACCGATTTATCTGGATGGTTTAGGTTCACAATTCGGTTCGGTAGAAATATATTTGGCTGTAACAATTTGGTTAAAATGTTTTGTGTGTTTTTTAGTACGATAGAAGCAACCACTAAATACTGGACCTGCTCCAGTGGAACAAGAGGTTCGTTCCAACACAACCAATTTCCGATACACAACCGACAATCGTCGTGCAAGGGCAATGAGGCAGTGAATGAAAAATCACTATCTCAGAAACAGAAAGTGATATATGCCTGAAATTGGTAGATATGCTCTTCTCAAATGATTACCGTTACTCCTCGGTTAGAATATCAGCAATTACACGGAACGGCTCCAAATTCGGAACCTCTGTGTGCTAGTTTCCCCGAAAATCCTAGATGATGTTTTACATCTCGCGTGTACAAATTTACTGTTATGTATCAAATACATAAATAGGTGTTCGAGAGGACATTCTATTTTGGGTAGCGCAACTGAAACAATATTTATTATATATATTGTCTTGCGTACAAAAGAATAACGCCTCGAAGAGAGTATAAATAACCATTGATAAAAAAAAGACAACAGAGATGTTGGAAGTTGCAAAGAGAGCAACGGAAGCCCAACTTCCTCGCCGGAAAACTAAAGAAGGTCGATGTTAAGGGGCCATCGTCGACTTGTAGCCAACAAGCCCCAACTATCAACGCATATGTCGCCTAGCTACGCAACCAAGTTAGCAGTGTCTTTGTAGGTGGTCTTATTTATTAATAAGATGTAATGTGCAAAGCTGCAAACAGCGACAGGAGAAGCAGCTACGGTCCATGGAAATGGTCTTGGGAAATACAATATCGGGCATGACGAAGTGAATGATAAAAAAGTGGTGCTTCATGGGAAAATTGACATAATGCTTCGAGCAATGTTAGCAGAGGATGTAAATGTTCCGGAAAGAGCTGAAATTATTGTAGTTTATTGCCTAGATTGTAAAGCTAAAGCTGGAACACTAATGTGCCGGTAAGAGTAATGAACTTGAATCATTACTAGGATGTATTGAAGAAACGTACAATTTTGGGTCACTGTTCAACAGTTTCCTCTGTAGTCAGAAGCACGCACAACATACAGCAATACCTCCAGATAAACTATCTGAGGAACTGGAAAGAGTCATCACAGATTCTTCCAAGAACTTGAAATTAATCTAGAAAGAAAAATTGAGGGACATCTTAAAAACTATCAGGATATCTTCGACGTAAGGAACGGAAAAAGATGACAAACTGACCTGGTGAAACAAAAAACTAATACCGGGGACACTTAGCCTATTCGGCAGGCGGCGAGAAGATTACCCCTAGCTAAAAGAGAAGAAGCCGATAGGATAGTCAACGAAATGGAGGAAGAAGGTGTTATTGGGCTTCTCCAGTTGTCTTGGTTAAAAATAAAGAAGGTTCGACCCGATTTTGCGTTGACTGTCAGCAAGTAAATGACGCCACGAAGAAAGATAGATATCTTCAACCAAGAATAAACGATACCCTAGATACGTCGGCTGGATCGAAGATACTTTCCACCCTAGACTTGAAGAGCGGTTATTGGCAGGTGGAATTAGCTAAGGAAGTCCGAAAAAAATTGCTTATGCCATCGGCTCAGGACTTAAAACCAATTCACGGTGATGCCATTTGTGCTGTGTAATGCTCCAGCGACGTTTGAAAGATTGATCGAAGGGGTGTTAAAAGGGCTTTCCTGGAAAACACGCCTAGTGTCTCTTGACAACATTATCGTGGTTGGAAAATCTTTTGAGGACGTAAAGTGCCTGGAGGAGGCATTTTTACGACTTCCGGAAGTTCCGAAGTTTCGGACCAAAGTTGATGCTTTATCGAGAAAACCATGCCCTGATGATTGCAAACATTGTCAGCGAGCTGAAGAAAAAGATGCTGTTCTTTGTAAAACTACCACCGTCGATGACCACTGGCAACCTGAAGAGATACAGAAATAACACAAATTAGATCCAGAGCTAAAAGAGGTTTATCCGGTGGAAGGAAGAAGAACGCAAACCTATGTGGCAGATTTCCCGATACTCACTAATCACTCCTACTGGGCGCTGTGAGACTCCCTCATCTTGGAGAATGGACTTCTGAAGCGCGTCCTGGACACTCCCGAGGAGGGCAAGGACAGAAAACAGATTGTAGTTCCCAAAAATAGGAGATCCGAGGTTTTGAGAGAACTACATGATGGAGTTAATGGAAGACATCTGGGAGTATCGAAAACCCTGGGCAAGTCGAGAGAACGCTTATATTGGGTAAATTGCCAAGCAGATGTTAAGGATTGGTGCCGGAAATGTACGGTTTCTGCAGCAAGGAATGGGCTTCAGAAGCAAGCAAAAGCCCCCATGAAGCTATATAGTGTGAGCAGTCCATTCGAAAGAGTAGCCATTGATGTTGCTTGTCCCTTTCCTGAATCTGAGTCCGGAAATAGGTACATTGGGGTGGTGACGGACTATTTCGGTAAAGTGGGAGAAGCCTTGACCGTTGCTGATGTCAAGAAATAGATCAGTTGTTTTAGTGTTCCCGTGAAGTTGCACTCAGACTAAGGTAGAAATTGCGAGTCTAGCCTTTTCCAAGAGGTCTGCAAACTCTTGAAGATCAATAAAACAGGGACGACACCATTACATTCGCAATCCGATGGAATGGTAGAACGGATGAATAGAACCATTAACCGCCATTTACCAAAGATAGTCTCTGACCACCAAAGAGACTGGGAACAGTATCTTCACTTGTTTCTTATGGCATATCGTTCGTCTGTGCACGAGTGCACGAGTCAGACCCCAGCCATTGTTATTATGGGACGAGAATTACGACTAGCATGTGATATGAAGTTTGGATGTCCTCCAGGAGAAGAGACTGCAGATGAAGACTTGGTCAGCCAATTACGTCAAAGGACGAACGACAACCACCATCGAGTTTGGTTGTATAACACGCAGCATCGTTGTGGATATTCGCCCAAGCTACAAAGATCTGGGGAGGGGCTTTACCAAATAGTAAAGAGGATCAACGATGTTGTCTACAGATTAAGAAAGCTACTTCGATTAAAGTGAAAGGTACTATCTTTCAACAAGTTAGCCCCTTATGGCGGAAGTCATGACGGCGAAGTTGAACAAGTCCAAGTCCGCAGCATCCAACCACCCGATGACGAAATGACATTCGAACAGTTTATGGCACTGTACTCTAATGGGCAGAAAGTGCAGCACGACGTGACCAGAGAGGAACACCTTGACTTGTTTGGGTGCCCATAGAATATTCACTAGCTCATGTGTGGCTCGAGATCTTCGGATGTCCAGAGGAATAGCCAAGGTATTTGCAAAGAAGTACGGCCAGTTCCAGAAGCTAAGACCAGTGGTAGGAAAGGTCCTTCATCTCGAAGATCAACAACCAGAGAGGTACCAGAGATCTTCTATTTGGAAACGAAAACATTCTCGCAGGGCAAGCCAACGTTTAGCGATCTTTGGAATACTGTGGTAGAATTGAGGACTGTGATGATGGAGAATAACCTGACGAAATTGGCGGTCCCAAAGATAGCCTGTGGGTTGGATGGACTGAATTGTAGGGTGGTGAGAAGTATGATGGAAACTATCGTTCAATTCAGTGGCATCGACATTCTCGTATGCTCAATATTTGCAGTCCAGATTCAAAGACCGTTAGTTCCACCAAACTTCCCGTTGTCGAATGTTGTGTTGCAGAAAAATGTCTACTGAGTACTGAGTCTCTAGCGACAAATCTATATTAAATATATATATATATATATATATATATATATATATATATATATATACGGTTTTTGAAAAAACTAATTGATTTACCAATAACACCTGAGTATTCAGTAACATAGAAGCGAAAGCAGAAGGCTACGAGAATTATGCGAACCGACCTCGACGTATGTTATGTCTTTAACGCATTTGACTCAACTACAGAACCTATCGGGTATGAATTAATAGAATATGAAATACAAAACAAATTCTAATCTGATACTTAGATATATTAGGGCGTTTTTAATTAAACAAACTCTCCAGCTTTATTGTATAAGTTTAGATTTTTTTAATGTTATTTGCGATCACATTCCATATATCAGCTTTTATGCGTTAAAACAGTAACTCATTTAGGACCCTGCGCGCGATACTTTTTACAAAATGCTCAAAATGCCCTAATTACAGGTGGCAACTCCTTAAATATTAAAGTATTAAATAAACTGTTGCAGGTCCGACTAATACAGGTCGAAAATCGGATGACAGAAGAGGACGTCCACCTAGACAAAACAATGGTAATGAAAACAAACAGTACAGACACCAATCTGTGGATAACAGAAGGCGTTTCGTAAAACATGAAGAAATAGATAACAGACAGACACGCCCTATGGGCTTCCGAATGATACAAAAGTTGTTGGAAACTAATGATGTAGAAGAAATTCTATTTCAACTAAATAATGATAAGAAAGGCTTTAAAGCACTGTTATCGGACAAGGAAATGAAACCGGATATGATTGTTTTAATAACGGAGTTACTAGGTAAAATTTGCAGTGGCAGTTTTGAAAACACCATCGTAAATATTTTAGAAACTGCCTTAAGAAGTAACTTTGTGGAGAATGTTAAAAATTATTTGCCAAACTTAATTATGCAAGTAGGTATATTTGTAGTTCTTACATAATTTACAAATATAAATTTATCTCAAACCATTATTTGGTAAGTCTGTGATAACATATCAATTTCTCGTTAGTCATATACTGCAAAAAAATACATGCCGCTGCAGATCTATGATAAATTTATCATAGAGATTACAACTGATAAATAGAAAAAATCAAATATTCAATTGTAACTTAAAATGTGAAATATTTATAATAACATAAAACAGTAGATAATTATTATATATAAGAAAATTAATGATAGAATAATTCCGTTAAATGCATTTTTTGCAGAATAAAAAAGAAAAGCAATTCAATGCGTTCTTTTGGAAGAACCCAGATGATTTCTGGAGAAATCTTATTACAATAACTACTAAATCACAACGCCTTACACCAACTACTTCTTGTGAAATTACCTCGAAAATTTTAGGAGCAGCAAAACATTTCATACCCCTCATTGAATCTGAACACAAAGTGCATATCTCAGATGCTATCAAAAATGAAATTGAAAAATTGTCTGATCTAACCAAGAAAACTGCTTTAGATATCGAACAAAAACGAGAATGCGGCAGTAAAGTCCCTAAAGTAGTAGGACCCCCACCAAACGATTTTACGGAAATTAATGTTTATCCTAGTGCAGAGGAAATAACTGAAAGACAAACTCCTTACTTAAGAGAGAAAATCTTATCAAGGGATCATACACAAGTATAAGTGAATACCTTGACATACAATTTAGACTGTTGCGTGAGGACTTTGTCAAGCCATTGAGAGAAGGTATCTGTCAATATATAACTGACCCTGGGGTTGGAAAATGTGATAACATCAGAATACATCCAAAAATTCGCTTTCTATCTATGGAGTTTGTAAATGATCAAAATTGTTATAAGATTCAATTTGACTTCAATGCCAGAAAGAAGGGTAAGCCTATCAATTATCAGCAGTCAAAAAGATTTATGTTCGGCTCTCTTTTGTGTTTTACGTGTGACAATTTCGCAACAGTTTTGTTTGGGAAAATTGCCGAACGCAATATTAAGGATTTAGAAAAGAACCAATTGACAGTTGGTTTTGACGACAGCATGGCTTTGCCACGGAATCTGTTCCATTTAGATTTCCTTATGGTCGAGAGTTCAGTATTCTTTGAGCCATATTTTCATGTATTAAACGTTTTAAAAAAGATGAATGAAAAACAATTTCCTATGGAAAGATATATTATTGAAATTCAAAGTGACGTGACTCCTCCTGAATATCTTAATAACGTCGTTAATTATACGATCCAGGAAAGAACATTTCGACCACTGCATTGGGGTGACAGAAAGTTCTATAATTTAAATGACTCTCAAGCAGATGCGTTTAAAGCAGCTTTAACTCAAGAAATTTGTATTATCCAAGGACCTCCAGGAACAGGTAAGACATTCCTCGGATTGAAAATTGCGCAGACTTTGTTGGAAAATGAGTCAGTATGGTTCAATGACTCTCCGATGTTAGTTATTTGCTTTACAAATCACGCCCTTGATCAATTTTTGGAAGGATTACTTGATGTCACAGATGAAATAGTTAGAGTAGGGGGGCAATGCAAAAATGAAAAACTGGAGCCCTTTCTGATTAAAAACAAGCGAGCTAAACATTGTGATAAATCAGTATGGCAACAGCAGAAGGTAATCAAGACTTCTTTGAGAGATATAAAAATCACAAACGAAAACTCAGAGGTTATAAAAGAAAATCTAAGCGTGATGAATTTTAAAATTTTTAAGAATATTGAAACGTTCAGAGCTTCAAAAATATATGGTTTAACAAACGAGCAAATATTAGAATGGTTGTTTAGCGATATAGATGAATTCTATTATTACCACAACAAGCGCGATGCAACTTCAGTAAGTAAAATATTATCTATATTTTAGAATATGTCTACTTCAATCATACAGGGTGTTTCTAAAATAGGATTCCAACCTTCTGTTGTTTATATAAAAATAAGCCAAAATGTTCCTATTAACATGTGCCGTAAAATGCACGCTTAGGAAGTTATATGCTCTTAAAATGACTCAAACAAATCTGTTTTTATTTTTCAGTTATTCACAAAATAAATTAAAAAAAAAAGTGTCCGTCTTACATAACTTTTTACGTTAAATAACATGTACTACTCCGTTTTTCGACATGCAAATCATAAGAGCCCTATTTAGGTTGGTTGAAGGGGTTTTCGGCCCGTCATTTTTTTATTGCAATTTTTTTACAATTTTCTCTAGAAATCTACAAAATCTTGACAATTTTACGAAAAAAATACTTTGAGCAATTGTTAAGATTTGAAAAATTACGGGACGTTTATGATTTGCATGTCGAAAAACGGAGTAGCACATGTCATGTAACGTAAAAAGTTATGTAAGACCCATACATTTTTTCTGTTAATTTTCTACCATTTTGTCAATAACAATAAAAGAGGTTTTGTTTGATTCCTTTTAAGAGTATATAGCTTTATAAGGGTGCGTTTCAGGGCACATGTTAATCAGGTTTTTTTTATTTTAATGCGTTATATACACAGCAGAGAGCAGCAAACTTTGGAACCTTACTTTAGAAACAACCTGTATACAATATATGGTAAGATATATGTTTACCGATGAATAAGGAAGAAATTGTTAATGGTCATGTCCGTGTAAAAAACCCAATGTCGGTTTAGTTCGTAAGGTTTTTCCTATTTCCTACGTTTTTCCTTATGAATTTAATTGAATCAGTGAAGTAACAATATTTGTGATCGCATTCTTGGCGGATGCACCTAGGAGCATCACATAAAAATCTGAAGATGACCCCTTTTTAATTCTAGCAGTTTGAAAGGAACTTCACTAGTATATGATCTTTAGAATTTTCCAGGCTACCCTCTATAATATCAAATGTTTGGAAATATACAACAATGTATCGTTAAACCTATATATTTATATCGACACTGAGTTGGTAGTTAAAAATTGGAGTCGGATTACTGTTAGAATTTCAATTTAGATTGTAATAGAGAAAATGTACCAAATAAATATAGTTCATTGACTATGAAATTTCCTTTTATTATTATATAAATTTTAAGTAGTTTATGAAACATTGAAGCAAAGTTATTTGCATTTACTTCTTAGATGAGAAAATTTAAGTTATAGTCCTTCTACCAAATAATTTGTATAGCGTATGTCTTTTTCTCTCAAAAGGAGTAATATATTATTGAATTAAACTAGAATAGTTGGTTTTAAATTTTCTACCTAAGAATAATAATTCAAAACCTGTATATATAAGTTTTCCGTGAGTAAACTATCTTCCAGTTAATGTCAGAAAAGCAATCATTTAATCCTATATGGGTTAGTGTCAAATTTCATTTATTCCAAATTTTGTGGGTTAGGGTGTAAGAAAATACAAATCTGTTATAACGTTTTTGCTGTTATTCTGAAATTAAACAATTCACTCCCAAATATTTTGGCGTTATTGTTAATTACAGTTTTTTCTATCTTATAAAAAAATTTAGAATCACAAAATTTTTAAAAGCTTTACAATCACTAATTTAAATTTCAAAGAACTCTGTTACTTCCTGAAATTTGATAGACATTAAATTCTACCACAATACTCTAAATATCTATGTATTAATTGATATAAAGACCGCATTAATATATAACAGATTAACATATTATTTGTCAATGACAACGAAGTCCGAATAGACTTTGAAACGTTTGGTATTCCTGCAATATACGTAGTTTTAAAGTGAAATTCTATATGATAGGTGTTAGGTTCCCCACATAGAAATCAAAAAATTTAATAACGTCATAGATAGGATATACTTAGTGCCTTTATCAAAGCATCGTCAATTGTTCTGAGTACTGCCTTTAATAATTTTAGAGCGGTATCATCATCCGAGTCTGAGTTATTGACTATACTGTAAAATACTTTTGTTACTTTTTGAGAAATATTGCTAATATCGGACAAAAAAATGTTCTCACAAGTGGAATAAGTTGATTGTTCTACTGCAGTTTTTAATTGAAAGAGGCTCTTGGATGTTGTTTTCTGAATGATAATTGTGACATCACTGGTTTTTGTTTTTTCTGAGTTTTTTTGGGAATAACTACCACATATACTTGAAATTCTGTATATTTCAAAAGTCCAAACGTTTCAAGGTCTAAATCAGACCTCGTTTTCAATGGTATGAATAAAATTGAACAAAAAAAAGCTCTTGGAATTCATGCAAGTGCAAAAGCTGCGCTGTCGAAAACTACTCAAATTTTTAAGCTATAAAACTCTAGCCTCCTCAGTGCAATCTTGATGGACTTTCATGGTACGTACTAATGGCATGAAATTCGCCGGGATCTGTGCAGTAACTTAGTCTTGGTATACGAAATATTTTTCTTAAGCAAACTTGTTTCGCATTTAAGCTTGACTGACTTGTATTTTTTGCCTAGAACATTTAACGGCCTCTCTTCAAATATGCTCTGAATAGCACATTTCTCCCTCCAATTTTTGATATTTTCGTAGTGTTTTGTAATAACATTTGATAAGATCTAATCTTTGTGTTAATTTACCATCTTCAATTTTAAATCTCTTTTTCCTGTGTTGTATCTTTTTTATACTTTTCGTATCTCTTGCTTAATGCTTCTAATTGTTCATATAATTTAATGAAATCTAAATAACTTCGATCTATTTTTTCCTTACTTTCTACCCTGAGAAGCTGTTGATGTGATGGAACTAAAAGTATTTTCACGGAAAGAAGACAGCTGGGACCTGGACAAATGATATCAGTGTTTAGAATAACTCGATTTTGACCTTCAGAGGTCAGAGAGGTTAAACGAGGAGTTGATGACTCTGGGGTATGCATAACAAGTCGAAGAACTATTGTCACAACTCTTCGCATTTGTAGACCGACATTACTTTTTACTGCTTGATGTTCACGTGGTATTAAATTCCGTACTAAGCATGTGTTGGAATATTTCTCTCGATCTTACAGCAAACTGTGTTAAAAAGAAATTTCCAACCAGCTCCATAAGAGATGTTCCAATTTAAAAATAAGAGTGTGTCCCATTAAAAAATGGGATGACGTCAATACTCGTAGGTAGTTCACCCTGTATATTACATTATAATTTGAATGAACCGTATTTTAAAAATAAAAATGCATTGTTTCATAATTTTTTTAAGATTATTTATTTAGCTAAATAGAAATCCATGCGTTACTTTGAACTGACATCTATTTTGCTTAAATGAAAAATATTTTTTTTTGTTTATATAGATACTACTCTTAAAAAAATATAAAATTAATGTATTTGTTTGTGATTTATTGTTGTGTAATATCCTTTCCCATACTATGCTAGAATGCCCTGGTTGAGGTTGATCCCCAACTTCATAAGGCTATATTGTTTTTGTCTCACATTCCATAATCCTAGAGTATTAAGCATCAGTGATACTTACGTAATACTAGATGGCCGTAAATATTAAGATTAAAATAACATTTTTTGATCAAAATTCTAACAAGAAATAGTGGTCAAGTTTGAAACGTTAACAATGATTGAAATACTGTGAAATTTAACAATATACAATATCTTTTGTAGCCTTATCAAATGAAAGAAGAAGTTAATGAAATAAATGAGGCTATTATTGAAGAGGAAACAATCATAGACAATCGTCACAACATTGAGATTGATGATATATTTAAAGATATTACAGTACAACGGTGTGATATACTTATAAATGTTGAAGACCTCACAAAACACTGCAGAAATTTAGAAGAAGAAATTGAAAGAGTTCGAAACAATGGTACATCAGAGATGTATGAGGATGACTTAATTGAGGAGTTGCAAAATACTCTACTAAAGCGTGACTATTTAAGAGTAAGTGTTGTTTTTTACTCGTGAATTTTGTATTTTTGTATCGTGGCGTATTTTATTTTGAACTCGTATGCATGTTACCTGATTTCTCCTCCTGTGGTGAACCGTTTTGGATGAATATGGTCTTGTTTAATACAGTTTATATCCGGATTGGTGAAACTTCAAATTTTGGAAAAGAATTCTATTGGTAAAGCGATGAAATTTATGAATGAACACATGCGTGCATGGAAATCGACCAATATCCCTAACATATTGGTCGATTTTTCGAAAACTCCTTATGGATTTGTATAGTTTTTTAACGTGTAATCTATTAAAGAAGATATTTTAATTCCAACGTAATAGTGCGGGAATTTTAGGAACTGGAAGTTTTAATTGCAAATTTGAAAATTTTCTTTGTATATCTCAAGCATATAGGTACTAAAGCATAGTGTTTTCGGTTCCTTAAATCAATGAGTACCAAGCTCGTGTAGTTTGTATACCAGGCAAATACCTATTTAAATGCAAATTTTTCCATTTTGCGAAGACGGTGCTTTTGGTTGTCACATTCTCCCGGCCTAATAGAAAATTCAGTGACAACAACTGTCAAACTTTAAACTGCTATTTGGTGCCTTCATTCATTCATTATACACAGGGTGTTTAGTTATAGCAAACAAAATCACATAGTAAAGTGATAGAAGGAGTTGCATTTATATGATGATTGAAATATAGGACGGAGTAGAATGATAGTGGGCCATAGGCAGCCGTATATACAGAAAGGTTGGAATATAGGGGGAGTGGACGTTTGGTGAGATAAAAATGTTGAAAAAAATCTGAAATTAAAATTATATAGGGTGATTAAAAAAACTGTTATATGATGTGGACGTAAACAAATCATATATAGGATGGTTGAAATATATGCTGGAGTTAAATTATATTTATGTGTGTGATTAAAAAATTATTTATTTTATAGCCCATAAGAAGTTGCATAAAGTGTGGAGAGGAATTCATGTTACACAGGGCGATAATATAAAATGTTAAAAATGAATTCATTTATGGGGTAGCCCACAAGGATTTATATACTATGTTTGAAAAATAGAACGGATTTGATTCCGTAAATATGGGATGGATTCTACTTCGTCCGATTGTTTACAGAAGGCAGCTATCAAATTTCCTTCCTTGGGCAATCGTAGGTTCAGAATGGTTGGTACATAGGGCGGAATTATCTATAGTTATACAGAGTTGTCAAAAAAAGTTGAAAAAAGGTTACATGGCGTGGTCCATAATGCATAAATATATTTTGGGCTTATTAATTCAACGCGTACTAGTACATTTTGTTGATAAACATTTACCTGTTAATTTAAATGAAAATGTATCATTGTGTAATATTGAAGTTTTCGATGTCACCTGGTTCTGTATATTAAGGTTATACATACAAAATAAAAAATAAAGAATGAAAACTACCTGAGTTCAAAAAAACTAAAAAGTTGAAAATAAATTTAAAAAAATATATAACCGACTTCCACCTATAACTAAAAAGCTAAAATAATTATAACAAAATACAACTCTTGCAAACAAATAACATATTCAATGTTGTCAGGTACCTACCCAGAAAGTAACAAATATAAACATTAAAATGTGCTCATTCTGTACAAATTAATTACCTACGAATCTAGTATATTTTTGAAGTCGGTGCTAAGCAACAATCAAGTTTGATGAAGTGGTTCATAAGTACTCAATGAAGGATTTTAGATTTGCTTGGCACCGACTGCAAAAATATACTAGATTGGTAGGTAATTAATTTGTATAGAATGAGCACCTTTTAATGTTTACATTTTTTACTTCCTGGGTAGGTACCTGACAACACTGAATGTGTTATTTATTTGCTAGAGTTGTATTTTGTTATAATTATTTTTAGCTTTATAGTTATAGGTTATATTAAGTCGGTTATATATATTTTTTTAAATGTTTTATCTTACAACATTTTTTTCGTTTACGTTACTAATATGTTTTATTTCCAATTTTATTACAAAAATTAAGGTATAATACATCAATGATGCATTAAGAGTTTTGTACTGATTTCGTTGGTTTCATTGCAGTGTTTACCAAATATTTGACGATTGCTTAAGACAGTTTGTTTATTTATTCTGTATGCAGACAAATGAAACATCACACAATTAGTCGGAAGTGCCATGGAATATTAGGATAATCAAGCCAAAAAAAGACAAAATTTGCAATTTTCCTTTTATTCTTATATTGTGATTAGTAATAAAGCAATCATAACGTAACGCAGTAAATAGAAAACTTCTAAGGGATCAGAATATCTTCAAAATAAGCGTTTATAAACCTCGGTCGGGAAACTTTTTCCCAGAGAAGGGTTGGAAAACTGGTATTATTTTAAAAAATGCATAACTTCCTTGTAATAAAAGCTGGAATAATTATCTTCAACCTAATGATAGCTAAGTTGAAATTGGTTAGGCTAAAGAAACTCTAAAGAAATGTTTTGCAGAGCGTACCGTATTGAAAACGGGTAAAATGCACTTCAATTTGTATCTAACAGGATAGTAAAATTTATATCTAATAATAGTCAATATTGACGAGCACCTCTTATTTTTCCTTACAAGTGTTGTCATTGGTAGATCCAGGGACTGGAAAAGAGACTATTAAATGAATGAAATAGGAATTAAATCAAAATGTATGAAAATTAACAGACTTTAAAAAATGTATAATACTTAAGTAGTCTACAATATTGTAGATCCGTAGTTGGAATTAATTTGCAGAACTTTCTTAATACATTTACCTATTTACAAAACAACCACCTAATTGCAATCAGTTGTACAATGTTCTTAATACATACACATGTTCAGAAAACAAGTTACGATATTCTACTCAACAGTAAACGAGATGGTTAAAACCTGAATTAAAAAAAGTAACTTAAGTGAAGAGCAAAAAATATTTTTTTAGACAACAATTAAATATTTTGTCTGAAGTCAGTATGAAGTTACAGTGAAAATAATTTGGGAAGAACTTTGCTGTTCAACTTGGCACCGACTTCAGAAAAATATTAAATTTTTGGGGAAAAAATATTTTTTGCATTTTAGTTAAGATACTTTTTGGAGTCATTTTTTTGTATGTATAACATTTCGTCAGCTACGCACTCTCGTCTTGAATATTTTCGCTATACCTCTGTTTCACTTTAATTGTTACTTGATTACATACTCTTTTGTTGCTTTTGGTGTAGCATAGCACTGTAGCACCCTTCCATTTAATTATTTGATTCTTACTCAAGTGCAAATTATAATATCGATTTAGAAGGAATTTGCATTGATTTTTTCTTTTTGTAAAGTGTAACGGTATGTCCGCATTTTACAGAATTAAAGATGTACTGGCGCTAAAGTATTCCAGTTTCATCTAGTATAAGGTCTTCTTCTGGTTGGTTTGTTTTTCAGGTTTAATGAGTTAATAATGTTAATTTTGGTTTGATTAAATTTTGAGAAACTATAGCAGTCCTTAGAAAAATATTTATAAAAAATATTTTATAGTATCGCCTTTCTCAATTCGACGTAGAAGCGGAAGTGCCTTTGCCAGATTTTGATGAAGACCCTGACGTTATGGATCCGGATTCTAGATGGAAACTCTATTTTCACTGGCTTGGTCTATATATCAGGGAACTTCAAAAAACAAAAGAAATTCTAACACAAAAATTCAAAAGGGTTTACAAAAATTACACCGACTTGAGAAACATGGAAGATGTTCAAGTCATGAAAAGAAGCCTGGTTGTAGGAATGACAACAACAGCAGCAGCTCGTTTGAGACCTTCACTTGAAACTTTGAGAAGTCCTATAGTAATAGTTGAAGAAGCAGCTGAAGTACTAGAGGCCCACATCATTACAGCTTTAACCAGTAGTTGCAAACATCTAATTCTTATAGGTGACCATCAACAACTTAAACCGTCGACAGCTGATTACAACATTGAAACTCAATATCTGTTGGGTAAGTACATAATTGTGTAATTTAAAACTTCGCGTTGTGTTGGAATCCAATGTTTTTTGAAAAAATAAATTACAGGCAAGGGTTTTAAATTACATTTGGGAAAATATACTTACATTTCTTGCTTGCATATAAATAATTACAAAATTATCAGGCACTCTTCTTATGGAAAAACGTATTTTGTAGAAGTTCTGACAAAAAAACTTCATAGGCTCAAATGGATTCTTTGACTAGTTTTCGAGATACAAGGTGTTAAACATCAGATTTCTCATGATAGAAGGGTTTTATTTCTGTTTATTGTAGAAATCGTGATTTGTACATTATTTGGCATAAATATTTCACAAATCAATTACCATACATTTTGGGGAGTTATAGGGCGTTTAAAAAATACGTTATATGTTTTTAGACAAAATCTTTTTTTATTACAACCTTGAAAACGTAAGATGTTATTGCACAATTAGTTTCTCGTTAAAGTAATAATTTCTTGGACGTACTTCATATAATATACGGTGTGAGCCATAAATATAGCTACATAGGGCATATATTATGTTTTACTCTTAGTGAGTCACCCTGTGCAAACAATTTTTATATTACATTAAGCAAATATAAAATCTGTCTCTCTATACTCCGTAAGATATTAAAGTGATTGCAAAAACTGTATATATCAAAAAAGGTAATTTTTACACCACCGTGTAGTTCTAACTCTTGTCCGTCAACTATGTATTTTACTACATTTTGCGTCAACAAATATTCAGTGTTTGACTGTGGAAAATATCAGTGAAATTATAGTACTAGTTTTTGAGATACAGGGTGTTAAACATCGGAAATGTCTACTTTTTTAATCAGATTTCTCAAAATAGACTAGACTAGAATATAATGTGACTGGTTGTATATTTTTTAATTCAATACAAAAATTGCAGGATGCATGTTTTATACAGGGTTCATCATTAATGCTAAAAAATAATATATTTTCAATATAGCAAAAATTAATTTCTTTAACATTATATTAATTGTGCAATTCTTATGTATTCATCACTGTAAACATGAGTTTTCAAAAAAAAAACATGTTACGTCTATTGGAAACACCCTATAATAAAATTTAATCAATAGTAATTGTTTTGTACAATATTTATGTCAAAGAATGTGCAAGTCACGTTTTCTGCAATAAACGGATATAAAATACAATAAACGGAAGTCAAACGCGTCTATTATGAGAAATCTGATTCCGATGTTTACCACCGTATATTTCGAAAACTAGTCACACAATTTTAGATATTGTGCTCAGTTAAACATTGAAAATTTCTTAACGTAATAATGTATAATATAACTTGAAGGAGGAAATTTAGATCTACAGGGTATTGTGTAAACCACTTTTTTTAAATATGTAGAGTTTTTTGAATCAGGTTATCATTATGTAGCGTTTAAAAAGAAAGATCATGTTTTTGTTTAATGGTTAGGACAGAGTGACTCATTAATAGTAACAAATAATGTGTCGTTTGTAGCTATATTTATGGCCCACATTGTACATTATATGAAACACATTCGAGAAATTATTACTTATGCTATATCAATTGTTCTTCTAGAGACTTTATGGACAAAACAAATATCTGGTCTATTGTGAGCAACAATTTGGCCGGTCAACATCTTGCGGAGAAAATATCTGCTATTTTGTAAAGCAAATTGGGGTTTAGGGATATATTATGGTCTATCATTATTTCAAGAAGTATCTTTAACGATGTATCTCAAATATTTTTTTGGTGAAATTACTTAAGCTTTGATTGCCAGTAAAAGACAGTAGTGCGATGCTAAACTGTCAACTAGATATTCATGGTGGTCGTCGATTATATTACTTACATGAAGATAGTGGAAATGTATGCGAAAATTAGAAATTTGTAGATCTAATTGATTGTCTATTGCCAATCTTGTGCTGTAATTGTTGAATGTCAATCATGCACATGTTATTAATTGTAGCCAAAAACTGACGAGGCATCAAAGAGGCGCAGGTGTTAAGGCTAAGCTAAGTTTTTTGAAGAGTCTACTTACCCTTGTGTCGAATTTTGTTGCTAGGTCCTTCTTCATGGTTAAATTGTAAAATCCTTGACCATATTTTATTTCAAAAGTATTTATGAATTATTTAATATTTCGGCATTTCTCTGGAGCAAATTACATATAAATGTCAGTAGGAGACAATTGTACTATCTTAAGTCTAATATGTAGCAGTTGATTTGTATCTGCTTATAGTAATGCAGAACAACATCTGGCTAAGAGAAATAGCCGTTCGCATTCGAATAGGGTTATTGTGCATGGAAAAGTTTACCGTCAAAATCCGTAATACATTCGACAGCATCTTTTTGACAAGACATTTGCATTGTTATGAAAACGACGGCAACAGTGTTCTACCTTAAAGTCGTATTGCTGTTATTTCTTTATTCAGCTAGCCAGTTGTCCATCCGGTGTCTTCATGCCTAATAACCAGTTGAGGGCGGCGTGATTGGTTCTGATTAATAACGACCATATATTTATATATTTGTGAAAATAGTCAACAACCCTGATTACTGCTTTTCCTTTTCTAATGACACAGTAATTCTTTTCTGCTTTCGAGAATTCATGTCGGTACTACTCGATCACCTGCTCTTTACCATCTTACATTTGAAATTGAATGCCCCCAAACTGGTCTTTTTTATGCAGTTGTCTAGAACGCGCATAATGCCGTCTCACATTTTCAAATCCCTAAACAATTCGCCTGTAGTATGAACAGAGCCTTAAAAATCTTCTTAGTTCATGTTTGTATCTGAGAACCGACCGCTCACGGATGTCTTCTAGTTTGCCCTTGTTAGTTTTGATTACTAACTCAAAAAATATGTAGCCCAAGAACTAGGCTGAAACAGGGCACACTTATTGGGTTTTTTTGTGATCTTTTTCTTCTTACTCAGAAACAACTAGGAGGACTAGGTCTGCACACAAAATTTGAGCGAATATCACCATTTTAATGCGTTTGAAGGTTTACCTCAGAAGGACCAAATCTAATAACTTGTTATTAATCAATTGTCTTCCTGCTAAACTATCCTCCCCTAATAAGATATCTACTGGTTGGAACGCACTCCATGTGTGACATCTGGAAGTGATCAGTAGTGTTCATCACTAGGAACTGGTGGCTATCGACAAATTACTACATAACAACAGGCCCATGCGTAAACCAACCAGAACTATTAACTGTCTGCTTGGTGGCGAATTCAAGTTGTTTCAGGGTCTTTGATCATTTTCACCTCATAAAATCTAAAATTGTTAGGTGATTCCCCATGAATCATTACAAATTTCTGTCCCTCAGGTTCCCAAGGAAATGCTAGAATTGGTTCCTTACATTCGACACAATCAACAGCAAATTGCTTCTCTATCTTATGGAAGATTTCAAAGTTAAAATATGTGCCAGAATATTTAGTTTCTTTCCTGGCCTTATCATACCTATCAACTTGGGTGCAAATATAGTCACTTGTATTTTGACATTGAATACATTATTTTTCCTTATTTCATTTACATTAGGTAAGTCTAGCAGGGTTAAACTGGCAAGCACATCCTTGTCCTCAGCTACCAAATACGCGTAGTGGCTTATTCGGTGGCTGTTGTTGTGTTAACCATTTTTGATTGATTTCATTGGTTTGCCAGATTCGATGAAAATATTTATCATCTTGAGACCGTCGGCCCAATTGGCCAGGCAAAACACCTTCAGGGACACGTGCTAATGTGCAAAAGTTGTGGACCTGCAGAAAGAGCAATACCCAACCTTTGGAATGTATTAATGTACCTAATAGGAACCATTTAATTTTTGTTTGTGTATAATTATTTCGAACAAATACCTGTAAAAGTAGGTTGTGTATTCCGGCACATAAATATGTACTGACTAAGCCGGAACTTCTATAATAGCTAACTGATCATAGGCATACAACAAATATTATTGCAAGTCAGCTTGAGCTTTTAATTCAAATGATTTAAGTTCATTTACCTCGTTAATTTCTGAGCCTGCCATTTCGCTTCAAATTTGGAAATTAAAACTTCCATTGGGGTTCTGTTGTTCAGTTTTTATGGTAATAACTTGAGCTTGTTGTTCATTTTCCATGGCAGATAGAAGGTTTTATTGTTCGGCTTTCATGGTGGATACAATTTGTTAATCATCTTTCATGGTGGTTAAAGATTTTTTAATTTCCCTACCAGTATAGGAGAACTGTCAATCAAAATAAATTTTTCCGGGACCTTCCATACATTTGAATTTCGTTAATAATTCATTCATGCGTTACTTTAGGAAGATTTACATTATATAAAGAAGCACTACGACACGTGCTATTGTAGCCGCTTCCGGTGGCAACGTTTATGCAACTATCGATAATATCAATTTAACTAAGAATTATCCAACCTTGGTAATTCTTATAATGTAGTTAAAAGATGGCGTCTAATTAAAAAATATATTTGCTTAGGTCAAAACATACCATACAAGAAATTAAGCTTACTAAGCTTGAAATAATTTCACGAACTAAAACGAACTAATAATTTGTAAATACAGTGTCTGTCTGCTCTGGTTAAGATGAAGTTCGTACGTGCCCACTACGAACATTATATTAGGGTTTATGTATATTTATCAGAATTCATTAAATGATATTTTTCAGGAATTAGCCTTTTTGAAAGGATGATTCGCAATAACATTCATTGTTACACATTAAACGTACAACATCGAATGCGTCCTGAGATCTCCAGCCTAATTAGCCCAGTTATTTATCCAAATTTAAAAAATCACCAGTCTGTCTTAACTAGACCAGGCATACCAGGAATAGAGAAGCCTCTATTTTTCCTCGATCATCAATACCCAGAAGATACTTGCCACGATACAAGTAAGAAAAACATTCACGAAGCTGAATTTCTAATTAAATTAGCTTTGTATCTCGTACTTAACAACCACAACCCCCAAAACATCACAATAATAGCAGCTTATCTGGGGCAAATGTTCGAAATGATACAAGAAAAGAGAAAGTATAACCACATATTGCAAGATGTTCGGATTGCTGTTTTGGATAACTACCAGGGTGAAGAGAATGATATTATTTTGCTGTCCTTAGTACGCAGTAATGAAGAAGGAAGAATAGGGTTTTTGAACATAGAAAATCGTGTATGCGTTGCATTGTCTAGAGCTAGAAACGGTTTTTACATTATGGGAAATATGACACAGTTATCGGAAAAGAGTAAGGTAAGTACAAACTGAAATATTTTCGAATATTGCTGTAAAAGGTGTTAGTGTGCAAGGTTACTTTGTATAATACCTGTACATTACTATAACACCATTTAGGTCTATCAAACAAATACTATTTGCATTGGAAGCAGTCATTCCGATCTTAAGTAGTAATTTTTCTACAAAAACCCCATAAATTGATCACTTTATCGTTACCTAACATCAATTCGGCTCCGTAAATATCTTTAATGTTAAATTTGAATAGAGAATATATCGCATCATGAACAAAGACGCATATGCCTTTGTTAACAATAAGTATCTCTATCTTTTGGGTGGCTTGCCTAATTATATACCTTTTTCTTCTCTGACATTTGTTACTATTCTCTCATTTGACATTATCCCAATCGGTTCCTTCTAAGCGCCTCTTCTTTTAAGTTACCATTTTACTAAATCTTAAATTGCCAATTATTTTTTAATTTTCATCTTCTCTCCCCTGGAGTGTGTTAGGTAGTGTCCGACAGAAACTAGTATTTTTGAAATTCGGTAGCTGTTGTAGGTTGGGCCAAAATCGATTTTTCACTGAGTAATGTAAAAAATGTAGAACTAACAAATTAAAATTTTTGGTAGTTTTCATCATTAAACAAAATTTTTTAGGAAAACAATAGTATATTATGTATACAGTGTTGAACCGCCAAATGGAATAAATAACTAATAAAGGAGAGCGTGTTGGGGAAAACGCTTGGACATGCCGATTTGTATTTTTAAATGCGTATTTTTTCAACAAAAAAAAATATAGGGTTTGTCAGGTGACAGTGGCCAATACCAGCTTTCTTATTTTAAATGCAATGTAACGGAAATTAATTAATAAATAATTATTAGCATAACATCATCATAAACCATTCTAGGTAACCCCATTAAATTCAGCATGTCTAGAAAAATTATCACGTACACCAAATAGTTGTAATTGCAAATCAATCGACTGATGGCACACTTCGATAATTGATGTATATCGCGAACCATCAGTCGACAGTTCAAAATGTAGTATAGTAATTAGATTAGTGTAATCACATAATCAGTAGAAATAAACAGATAGTCTTTACAACTAGTATTATTGGTCGAGGCCGCTGCCTTCAACATTATAATATCACATGGCGATCCTGAAGCATAAATAATGACTAATCTGCACATAGCGATCCTGCCCTCGAACATAATCTTCTGACAGAATAATTCAGCCGATCGAAAACTACATGATTTTCAATAATGGGTACCACACAGTCAAAAAGCCAAACTCAAGAAACGTCCGACAATGGGGAAATCAATTCCAATGTCTATATAAATGGAGATAATTTCCCGCTATACGTTACACGTAATAGCTGCAGTAGCCCTGGTAATGTTGCTAATAAAACTTAAACATATGCACAGGAGAAATGTAAAAGCGGACATATCAAGAAGTATGGTTATTCTAGATAGGCAACCACAACAGCCCTAAAACGTGTAAGGTACATTACGAGGGCTGCCTCCTATATTTCGGGATTAGAGAACAAAAATACACTTTTGCATGCGTTTGAGCCAATTGTCGAAGCACTTTTTCCACTCTGATTTAGGTATCTTCAAAACATGCATTCTGAACGCAGCAACCGCTTCTTCAGGTGTCGAAAAACGTTGCCCCTCTGTTTGCTTTTTACATACGGGAATAAAAAGAGGTCATTTGGTGACAAGTCAGGACTATACGGCGGATGACTCATCAAATCGATGTTTTGAGTGGTCAGAAATGCAGTTGTTTGAGCCGATGTGTGAGAGCTCGCATTGTCGTGGTGAAGAGTGATCCGTCTTCAGGGGTTGGTTTTCCTCATTTCTTGGAAGACAACTGGCAAACAAATGGTTGTGTACCACTCAGAATTGACTGTTCTGCGTTCTAGTGGTATGGTTGCGCCATGCCCAGTTTTTCCGAAAAAACAGGCGATCATTTGCTTGGAAGTGCTTCGTGCGCGAACAACTTTTGTTGGATTCGGCTCATCTTGAAACACCCATACAGTCGACTGATGTTTAGTTTCGGGCTCATACGCGTAAATCCACGATTCATCACCTGTCACTATGTGATAAACGTGTTTTGAAGCACCGCGATCGTATTTTTGAGCTTTTCTTTCGACCAATCGACACGAGCCTTTCTATGAACGATTCACAAATTGTGTGGGATCCAACGCGAACAATTTTTTTGACATTCAAATGTTTATGCAATATTGAATGTATGCTGTCCCACTAATGTGTAAGGTTGACTCAATCTCACGATAGGTCACATGACGATCTTGAGATATCAGTTCGCGCACAGCATCAATGGTTTCTGGAACAACAACTGTTTTTGGACGACCGTCACGAAATTCGTCTTGGAGTGAACTACGACCTCGATTGAATTCACCATACCATCGATAAACAGTGGTCCTTGATGGAGTTTAATCGCCAAAAATTAAATTAAGTTCATCCATGCACTCTTGCTGACTTAATCCACGTCGAAAGTTGTAAAAAATAATCGTACGAAAATGTTCACGATTTAATTGCATTTTTTGGCCGAGATGAATCATTTAAGTTACTGTAAACAACACAGCGCTCGTATGTCAAAACGTTCTGAGTACGTATAACCTCAAAAATGTCAAACTTTACGATAGAGCTGTCAGTTGTCAGATTGCAACACTAGGGTTGTCCAATCCCGAAATATAAAAGGCAGCCCTCGTATAACATATTATAAATGCAACTCATATGAAAATATTTCATTGCTTGTGACCATAATAATGAACTATTTTATATTATTTGTGTATCTATGATTATTATGTCTTAATTTAAGAATTTTAGGAGATTTAGTTTACCATATATATGTAAGAAATATCGAACGCTTTAATACATTGTTAAGGAAATTATGGACGTGCTGAGTAAATACATTATATCATGAATGAACTTAATCTCTAAAGGTGTGAATAACCTGTGATATAACTAGGTCATTAAATTTTCTGTTTACTATATTGGCCTTGTAAGGTATTTGAAAACTTCCTTGTATTGTTTGCAAATTAGAATAAGTGCTTACGAATTATATTTTTACGAAAACTTTAACAAAGTTACTCGTACAATACGTAGTGTGTAGGAATGTCAATTGACCCTCGACAATTATATGAGCAATTAGGTGTAATTAAACTAGAAATAACCGCGAAGGCTCAATGTGTCCTAAAAACTAGGATTCCAACAGGTGCTAGCACTCGAAAAGATATCACGGACAAGATAGTTCTATTATTTAATGATTATACCAGTTTACTCGATAAACACTGTAGTTCGTAACAAGATCCAGATAGATTAGAAGTTAGAAGTAATCTATAAAATACCGATCTCTTGTAGCGAGAAAATCGATATTAGTATCGTTGAAGACGAAAGTTTGCTCACGGAGCCTGTATTCACAATGTCTTCTACGGAATTTTTCAATATTATCAGTAAAATATTACCCACAAAATTGAACGGCGACACGGAAAAACTAGTCATTTTTAGATGCACTCGAACTACTACAATTACATGTACCAGCAGAAAACAACTTATTCTACATTAACCGGAACAATTTTAGTAAAAATAATCGTAATTACAACTACAAACCAGCTAACAAGCAAAGTTCATCTGGTCAACGAGGAAAATACTATCATAAAACAAACTAAGGAAGACAGACGAGAGACTACCGAAACTACAACGGCAATAATACGCAAACATCTACCAACACCTTCTACCGAAACAGACAATTTCACAACAGACAAGGTCCAAGGAATGTAAGATATCTAAAATCTAAGCACGACCAGGGAAACGAACTTTCCTCCTATTAGGGATTGGGACAACTGTCTAAAAATATTAAATATAAACTTATCATTTTCAAATTTCATCGAACTTCCATTGGAAACTTACTAACACTGCCAACCATTTTCTTTTATTATAGACACAGGCGCAGATATATCGATTTTTAAAGAATTTTATCTTTCCGCCAATTTCCATATAAACAGCTACAATTCTTGCAATATTAAAGGAATTACTGAAAGTATCTACAAAACCATAGGTACTTCAAAACTCATACTCCTTTTCGACGGGCACCCAGTATAACACGACTTTCAAATAGTATCGTCAGATTTCCCAATACCCATTCATGGCATTTTAGGGAGAGATTTTCTTATCAAATTCGAAAGCATGATACGTTATCATGATTGGTCACTAACGCTGAGAATAAATAGGGACAAAATTTCAATTCCTATTTCAAGAGACACTGAAGAGAACGAAATCATTATCCCACCTAGATGTCAAGTGTATAGGCAAATTAATACCTTAAAAACCCTTAACCAAGATGCTGTCGTAACAAACTGAGAAATCCAACCCGGAGTTCACATCGCAAGAACATTAGTTTCATCAAATTATCCAATCATCCGAATTCTAAATACAACAACAGATATCGTTAGACTTAAGAACTTTAAACGGGAAACTACTAACCTAGATCAATTCAATATATTTACATTAAAAAAATCAAAAATTAACTGACATTAAAACCTGACGAAACAGCTGATCACGAGCCAAATACCAGAAATAGCCAAGGAAGATCTTGAAAAATTATGTAGTGAATTTTTGCCCTCGATACCCTATAACCACGAATAACTTTTACGAGCAGAAGCTCAAAGTACCTGACAATATCCCTGTATATACTAAAAATTATACACAGCCACACTGTTTAAAAAGCGAAATTAACGAACAAGTAAATAAATTGTTGACAGACGTAATAATTGAACCCTCAGCATCCAATTATAACAGCCCCATATTGCTAGTACCGAAAAAAAGGTCAAAACGGACAAAAATCGTGGCGCTTAGTAGTAGATTTCAGGCAATTAAATAAAAAACTGATAGCAGACAAATTTTCCTTACGGCGTAAGATCAATTAGGGAGAGCCAAATGATTTTCAGTGATAGATCTGATATCAGGATTCCATCAAATTCCAGTGGAAACCGAATCCAGAGACATTCTTAGTTTTAGCACAGACCCAGGCACATACCGCTTCACGAGACTACCTTTTAAACTATCACTTAGCCCCAATAGTTTTAGCCGAATGATGTCAATAGCATTCGCCGGCTTAACCCCAGAAAAAGCTTTTCTCTATATGGACGACCTAATAGTCATCGGTTGTTCCGTCAAGCATCATCTAAAAAATCTTAAAAAAGTATTCGAAACCTGTCGGAAATGCAACCTTAAACTCAACTCCGGAAAATGCATTTTTTTAGAAAAGAAGTTACATTTTTAGGACACAAAGTCACCGATCGAGGAATACTCCCAGACTATTCGAAATACTCAATCGTAAAAAAATTCCCAACTCCCAAATCTGCAGACGAGGTAAAGCGCTTTGTAGCATTTTGTAACTATTATCGTAGATTTATTCCTAAATTTGCAGAAATCTCCAAACCTTTAAATTTACTTACAAGAAAGAATGCAACCTTCTTATGATCTACAGTACGTTAAAAGTAAAGAGAACTCCGTCGCGGATGCTTTATCGCGTATAAATTCAGACGAACTAAAAAGACTTAATACAAACGTAGAACAGATACTCGCTATTACAAGATCAAAAGCTAAATTACTAGATACTCCCTTAGCCGAAGATATAAGCGAAAAAGACACCATACTCCGCAAAGTACACGAAACCTTAGGTAACGTTCACTTGATGAAATTGCCAAAATTTTCATTTACAATTTTCCCAAATTCATTGCAAATGTTTGTAAAACATCAAGGTAAAATAAGCTCAAATTTTTCTCTGCTCGTAACCAATGGTAGATTTCCCCTAGTAAAATTGTACCTCGAGGATGTAATATTTAAAGTGTACACTGTGAATGAATTCAAAGAAATGGAACAAGGAATATAAAAGAATGTGAGTATAATTTTATGTCATAAACCAGTGCTTATTACCAAGAATGATAAGGCAAGTATAATAGAAAAATTCCACACCGATCCAACGTATGGTGGCCATTGCGGACAAAAGCGTTTAGTTAAAAAATTAAAATCAACATATTTTTGGAAAAATATGTCAAAAATTGTCACAAATGCCAAATCAATAAAGCCAAAATTAAGCACACAGAACCTACGTAAATAACTCCAACCCTGCAAAAAGCTTTAGACATTGTGTCTATAGATACTATAGGTCCATTCCCCCGCACAGAGCTAGGAAACGCATATGCAGTCACTTTGCAATGCGACTTAACGAAATACATCGTGATGACTCCACTCCCCGACAAATCAGCAGCTACAGTAGCCAAAGAGATTGTCGAAACTTTTATCCTGATTTATGGATCAATGCAAGAAATTAGAACAGATCTTGGTACGGAATATGCTAATGAGCTACTAGGCAATATCTTACAATACACTTCTACCCCATATCATCATCAATCAATAACTTGTGAACGGAATCACAGAGTTTTTAACGAATTTATCCGTATGTATATTAATAACGAGCAAAACGATTGGGACACATGGATTAAATACTATAGTTTTTGTTATAAAACTACCCCCAGCGTATATCACGATTATACACCCATTGAATTAAGTCAAACATCCCTACAACTACTATATAATATCGATAGTTACGACCAAGAAATAACATTTAAACTTCAGATAGCACTGAAAAGAACTCGAGAAGCTCTCGAAACAGCAAAACGGCATCGTAAATTAGCATACGACGCTAAAGCAAGGGACGCACAATTCCAAAAAGGTGAACAAGTTCTCATAACAAATGGGAATAGGTCAAAATTCGATCCATGGTATAAAGGTCCGTACATTATAATGGAACCGGACATCGGAAACTCCAATTGCTTAATTTCAAATAATACAAAGGAAATTAAGATACATAAAAACAGAGTTTTCAAATACCAATTAGAAACCATGTACCATTATATAGGTTAAGTTTGAGACATTTCACAATAAAATAACCGAACTCATAAATATAGGCTTAAGATTGCAGTGAACAGTGACATTAAAAACTCCGTGACAAATGTTATAAACTATAGTGGACTTGACTTTATGGACATATAGAGCATTTTCTTAGAATAAAACATGTAAGAATTTAGCAGGTAAACTGTTGTGAGTCAGGGGACTTCCGAAATTATCAGTTAAACTTTGAAGTTGCATGGAATATGCTACCGCGGATCCCACTTCCTCAAATAAGGGTGGTGTAACGGAAATTCCCCATGACCATTCTAGGTAACCCCATTAAATTCAGCATGTGTACAAAAATTATCACGTACACCAAATAGTTTAGATTAGATGTAGTTAGCATAGTGTAACCAAATAATCATTAGAAATAAACAGATAGTCTTCACAACTAGTATTATTGGTCGAGGCCGCTGCCTGCAACATTATCACATGGTGATCCTGAACCATAAATAATGACCAATCTTCCCGGCAAGTCCCTATATATATATATATATATATTATATATATAGAATTTTGGAATTTCCAAAAAATAATGGGAAAGTAGCCAATTTTTTATTGTATAAAGGGCACTAAATAAAGTGTACTCTTTTATTATATTATGAAAGCTTTCGAAATTTATTGATTTCTTCTTCAGTCAATTTTCTGAAAGATTACACAAATTAATAATAGTAAAACTTAATCTAGATGGATAAAACAGATTTACAATATCGAGGTTAGAAAATTATTAAAACAGGTTCTCATTGCAAATACTGTAGAATGCGTAATGCGCTTTAAACAAACATTACAAACATATATCAACAATTGAATAAAACATTATTGTAACTGGATCACACATCCATTGAGTACAATTTTTAAGATTAAAACCATCACATTTTACAAGCTATATCTCCCCCTGTTTTTTGGGTTTTAAATGTTTGTATATATGTACATGTGTGTGTATATGTATATGTGTTTATATATCATCAAGTCAGTATTCCATTGGACACTCTCTCTCTACAAATTTCTTCAATGTCTTTGTATTTACACCCCATGACCTAAGAATCTTAGTGTCCTGTAACACCGAGACTCGACTTTGTTTCCGTTCCATGTCACTGGTTAAATATGACAAATGGCTTGTGCATAACTTTTCTAAAATGTGATGGTTTTAATCTTAAAAATTGTACTCAATGGATGTGTGATCCAGTTACAATAATGTTTTATTCAATTGTTGATATATGTTTGTAATGTTTGTTTAAAGCGCATTACGCATTCTACAGTATTTGCAATGAGAACCTGTTTTAATAATTTTCTAACCTCGATATTGTAAGTCTGTTTTATCCATCTAGATTAAGTTTTACTATTATTAATTTGTGTAATCTTTCAGAAAATTGACTGAAGAAGAAATCAATAAATTTCGAAAGCTTTCATAATATAATAAAAGAGTACACTTTATTTAGTGCCCTTTATACAATAAAAAATTGGCTACTTTCCATTATTTTTTGGAAATTCCAAAATTCTATCCAGATTCTTAGCCGTTAATTGCTACGTAGTATATATATATATATATATATATATATATTATATATATATGTATATATAGATTCTAGACATAATTCATATACAATAACCTACACATATCTTCCACTGTGTTTCGGAAATATTGTTTCCAGATTTATTACAAAAATTAACATTAAAAAAAGAAAATGATTTTATTTCCCAAATTCGATACACTACACTAAAAACTTAGTAAGTAATACTGATTATGTCTTAATGTTATAAAAAAACAAAAAAATTAATGTCAATGTAGGAAATATTCAAAATGCTCGCCGCGAACGCCTTGGCAACATGCTAATCTGGTATAGTCATGTCTTCTAACGTTACTCAACATCTCAGGCGTGACTGATCTAATCGCAAGCGTGATTCATCTTCTTAGGTCATCTAAATTGAAGGGTTTAGTTTTGTATATAGTACTTTTGACATATCCCCACAATGGCGTCAAATCAGGAGATCGTGCTGGCCATTCTATCGATCCGCGTCTCCCAATCCACCGATTTGGAAAAATTTAGTTCAGGTATTGCCGGACATTAATTTCGTAATGAGGCGGTGGTCCAACTTGCTGAAACCATCACATATTGTATTGGCAGGAACTTGTGGGTTTACTGCTTGTATAAACAGTATTATATAGCCAAACAAAACGTGATTTCTCATTATTTGAGTGTTATATATAACAAAACAATTGTTCAAAGGTGTGAGGAATGCCTCAATTTAAATTAAAAATTTAAATGCATTCTAAAATTTTTACTAAATATTCAAAATGCTCGCCGCGAACGTCTTGGCAACATGCTAATCTGGTATAGTCATGTCTTCTAACGTTACTCAACATCTCAGGCGTGACTCATCTAATCACAGGCGTGATTCATCTTCTTAGGTCATCTAAGTTGAAGGGTTTAGTTTTGTATATAGTACTTTTGACATATCCCCACAAAAACTAGTCCAATGGCGTGGAGATCGTGCTGGCCATTCTATCGATCCGCGTCTCCCAATCCACCGATTTGGAAAAATTTAGTTCAGGTATTGCCGGACATTAATTTCGTAATGGGGCGGTGCTTCAACTTGCTGAAACCATCATATTGTATTGGCAGGAACTTGTGGGTTTACTGGATCAGGATATAAGTTTGTCAAAGTGGGCACGACATTATTTTGGAGCAGTTTTAAAAATTTATCTCCATTCAAGTTGACATCAATGATATGATTTCCAACAATTCCTGTCCAAACAGTAACTTTTTCAGTATATTGCGTATGTTTCTTTGTCATCCAGTGAGGATTCTCATTAGACCAATAGCAGAAATTTTGACGACTAACAAGACCGTGAAGTGTAAATGCCCTCTCATCAGAAAACAAAACATGTTCTAATTGAATCACATTGTTATCTAAGCTTACTATCATTTGTTTACACAAATACATGCTCGTATCGTCTTCCATGAGCTGTGTCGGCATCATTTTATAGGGATGCAGTTTACTTCCTTTAATACTCGAAAAATTGATGTGTGGCTATCGTTGAACAGTGGGGCTGCTTTTCGACCAGAATTATGTGGGTTTTCTTGAAACTCAAGCATATTATCCACTTTCGTACTTTTTCTGTCTGTCTTACATGACCAAGCTCGCGGAACTGCTTTTCAATGTTGCTAATTGTTCCTTGGGATACAGGAAATAACCAATCATTTGTTGAATGGTTATTTTGTGCATTTTTGTTAAATGAACCATTTTTCTGATATTATTACGTACAGTTAACGAAATTCAAACTTCAATAGCACTGATACTGATCACCACTGTCACGCAGGCAGACAACAAGATGCTGAGGCCATCAGTTTGGACAAAAATATACAAAACTGTTTTTTTTTTCAAATCAGTAAAAATGACCGCTGGATTGATTTCTGCTTACTATCTCAATATCAAGAGCTTAATGGGAATTAAGTATTGAGAGTAATGTAGCAAATTTGTGAAATAAAATAATTTTTTTTATGTTAATTTTTGCAATAAATCTGAAAACACTTCATATTTTCGAAACATGAATTATGTCTAGAATTTTCTGGAGAATCCAAAAAATAAATAATATACAGGGGCTTGCATTTAAAATAAGAAAGTTGGTATTGGCCAAATGACATACTCTATGTACATTTTTTTTTGTTGAAAAAATACGCATTTAAAATACATATCCAAGCGTTTTTCCCAAAAAACCCTTCTTTATTCGTTATCGAATTTATTCCGTTTGGCTGTTCCACACTGTATATACTTTAAACATAAGAGAGCTGAAAATATATGCATTCATTTTTTTCGTAGAATTACGGTCTAAGAAAAAATTGTGTATAACTTTATAATGTGAATTTACCAAATAAATTCTGATTTTTCTTCTTTTTTTTTTGAAGTAATATATTTGTTACATTTTTTCACCATAAAAATCTTATAACTTTTAAATTTTCTTTAGAATAGGTGCAAAGGAATAAATCTTTGGAATATTAGATATTTTTGAGTTATTATTACAAATACAACTGTATTTTTCAGTATTACTATATAATTTTAAATGTTTTAGGTATTAGAGAATTAAAGCAATCAGGTCCTGCTATTGACATATTTGTACATCCCCCCCCCCAACTTATGTAGCAGAACAAAATTAAAAAATATATATGAAATGCTTACAGAGATATAGTCTTTAACACAAAGTTAGCTTCCCTTCAACCTAGCAATTTGATATGTTTAGAAAAGTGTCAAGAAAAATGTTGTTTTTCAGTTATGGGAAGAAATTAAGAAAACTTTATAAAATCAAAATGCTATAGGACCAAATCTGGAACTTCGGTGTCAGATACACCCACAAAATATTACGACTGTGCAAACTGCAGACGATTTTCTAGAGATTCCTGGAGGAGGTTGCAAAGAAATGTGTGGACGCATTTTAATTTGTGGTCACGAATGTAGTCAGATATGCCACATAATTGATAGAGATCACACAGAATATAAGTGTCAACAACCATGTGAAAAGTAAGTTACAGAACCCTCAACGTGTTAAAAACTAGTACCAAAATTTTGTAATTGCCTAAGTTTAGGCTCGTCAGGATTTTAAATAGATATAAAGTATATGATTAAGTTGTTACATACGTTTAGAGCATATTCGAATTCTCTAAATTTTGCGCACAATTAAAATTAGAAATTCCAATAAGTAATTTACTGAGAAACTAGAATAAATAATTTGTATAACTTTTTAATTTTTTGAGAGAAAGCTTCTTAATGGTCCCTCTTATGCACATGAGAATGGGCAAAATATCTTCATAAATGAAGATTTCCACTATTATGACTTGTACACTCACACCACCTAATAATCAAACCCAGAAGCGAAACTTGTCGGAACCTTTGATGTTTTGGGTCAAGATTTCGGGACCTTGAACAGAAATCGGTCATTACTTTGACAGTAACGATATCCGGGCGGTAACTTTAAATTAAATATAAGGACGAATTTATATTAAAAGAGGAACAACATATTTAAAAAATGTAATTTTTAGAGGCAATTGAATAAAAAATTATAATCAGAAGTAGTGTGCAAGTGAAGGTTTGTATTTATATATCTGTAATATACCAAAAGTTCCATTTCAAAAGGTGTGGAAGTAATATGTCCTCAAAAACTCACAATGTTTTTAAAGTAGAATTTAATTCTCAAAAAAATTTTGACAAACACATTACTGGTATACTTCGTTCTGATACAATTGTGAATAATAAATAAATCTTATAATATTTAGTGCTAATAAGGCGATCCTTAGACTGTTTTTTTAAATACGATTAATTTCACTTCATGGTAAGAATATGTTTGATAATTGATATGTAGTGGAATATGGTGTATATGTAAGTAACATGTATTTAACAAGATTCTTTGTGAATAATAGTAGGTATTACTTTCGTAGCTTTACTTTGAGGATAGGTTAAATTTTTTAACTTAAATAATATTTCATAGTTCTGTGATTCTATAAACATACCGTCAAATTAATGGCTTCGTTGAACATGCGCAAAAAAATTTTTACCTGGCTCCAACACAGAGATTCGCTTCTGGATTTTATTATTCTACCCTCACACTTTAAGTAAATATACGGCAGGGGACGAATCTGTACATAGCAGATAATCTCCTGTTATCTAATGTATAGAAGCTATCTTTAAAACCGCTTATATAAACAGTATTATATAACCAAACAAAACGTGATTTCTCATTATTTGAATTTTAGATATAACAAAACAATTGTTCAATGATGTAAGGAATGTCTGAATTTAATGTTTTACTACTCTTATTAAATATAGTAGTAATATGATAATTTACCAATTTTCTAATTTCAATAAGACAACAAATATTTCATCCTCGGTCAAGTACTTCTAGACCTCAGAAATATTTAAGGTAAACGATAAGTCATGGGTTAAGCATACTAGAATCGTCTGTGGTCGAATTTCGACCAATTCCTAATAAAATCAAACTTGTTTTTCATATGTAATTAATAGGACTTTCATTTTGTGCAAGGTATGGCAAAGAGGCAGTAAATGGAAATTAAAGATAAAAGTTTAGTTAATACAAAATTTCTTAAATTCAACAATTCGGTTATTAACCGCGGTAGTATACTATAACAAATAGCCGTTAATGACAATTCCATTTGAATAGAAATTGCAAAATAATCTGTTTTATTTTACTGCTATTACTTATACAATTTCCATTTGTACATTTAATTGATAGTACATGGGTGACCCAGCTTTACTCATAAATTCAAGAGTTCGTCAAAAATGTTGGGACATATATAGATATAATCGGACATTTGCTCGAATTTTTCTCAAGATGAAATGATTCAGTTTAATCTCAATTCTCTAGCACCTTAAAATTCTCATTATAATAATTCCACTTTTTATTATATTTACATTCTGACTATGCAACTGCTTATGGGTCACCTAATAAAACATTCGGTTTCTGAAATCACCTTGTATAATTATGATCTAAAGCATATATGTAACTGCTCGAGGCAAGTCCATTGTGTACCTCCAATTAACATGAGAACACACAACTTTTTACCCATCCAAAAAGGGTATAACCAGCACTTTTTACTTTAATGCAATGTTCAACTGTATTCAGCATTATCTCTGAGAGTGTTGTAAGTTTTCCATTCTATTTTGGCTGTTGGATCAGTTGACAATGTGCTTGTGTTTCCCTTTCGAGAGTATGTCGTCGATTTTCCAGTTGTATCCGGTTCTGTCCATCAGGATGGATGGAGATGAGATGTTAAAATTAATTTAAAAGATTACCTCATATCCTTATTTTATTACTGAGGCTGTAATACTTATTGAAGTTTCATTTACACCTGACATAAATATAAATAATTCAAAATATGAGTCTTTTAGTACCTCTTGATAATGGATGCATATTAAGGTTTTCCAAAATATTAGTAAATTGTTATAGATTTATGACAAATTCATGACTGAAAGAAGGCACATACTCAATTCGTAAGGTTCGGAAATCAAATGTATCAATTAGCTTTAGAATCTCTAAATAGTGTCCTTACGTAAAACTTTTCATTTGGATTCATCTGTAAATGTCCAAACTTCTTATAAACACATTCAATTTGATCACTTCAATAGTTGTTGTCATCATCGTATTTATAAAAAAGTAACGCCAAAAATGAATAGAAAGGAAGGTTTTTAGAGAATACATCTTTATAAGTATATTTCGATTAATTTAGTGATATTTATACCTCGCTAGACGATTGTACACAATTGAGTTTTTACTGTCGGCAGTGTCGTTAGTGTAGTTTAGTTCAAGTGTTTCAAAATGTAAAAATAACAGCAACATATACTTAAATTTACAGTTACTCACGCCGTAGGTAAGTTTATTATAATTGCATCAGTTCTTAAATTATAAATGGATTTAACTTTTAGAATAGATTTGAAAAAGGTAAAAAACATGGCCGAAACGTCATCAATAAAACATATAAAATGAACATGATTTTATCATTTTGAAGGACCTAATATCAAGAAAATACATTCAACAATTATATATATATATATATATATATATATATATATATATATAATTATAATGGTAACGGCTGTTAAAATTAGTATGCAAATGAATTACGGGTAGCAGCCAAAGACTAAATAAGTGTACTCTTTTTATGAGAGCTTTCGGAATTCTTTTATTCCTTTGTCAGTCAAATACTGAAAAAGTTACAAATATTGATGTTACTATAAGTACTATAAATGAAATTAAATGGTAACTTACTAAAGTTGAGGTACACAAAATAAAATTAGCATGTCTAGAGAATTAAACAACGTAACATTCAGTTTTTTGGTTGTATTTTCATGAAATTAGATCCAAATTTGAAAAAAAAAATTGATGACAAATATTAATGAGAAACCATAGAAATTTTATTTTAGATTTTCTTGGGAATAATACCACATCAGAGTTCAAACTTGTGTATATTTTAAAACCAAACGTTTCAAAATCCTGTCGGATTTCGTTTTCAATGGATATAAATTTATATGGTGAAGAAATTTCCAACTTTTTAAATATTTCTTTATTTGCTATATAACATTTACCTTGAAAATTTAGCATTTTTCACTAGCTTTTCACTAGTATCTTAAGCTTAATGAAGCTCATATTGAATAAGGATTAATAGAAAGTAGCTCTTTTTTATTATAAATTTTTTTATTTAAAATTTGTTATCGCCACCTAGCGCTGACGGTAAAAGTAATACTGGAGAAATTTAACTTACTATCCATAGGCCATAAAAAGTAAATCCTAACGCAACCAACCTTATTCAATTATATTGGGGGAAACTGGAGTAGTAGGAATATAAATAAAAATTCTCATCACCGACACATTTTGTAACATATCTCCAGACTGAAAAACGATATCGATATACGGTTTCCACTGGATTGTTGATAATTTATTCTTCTTTCCGATTCCGTTGTCCAAACTGCATGTAAGCTTTTAATATTTTTGAGAAAAACATGAAAAAATTGGATAGCGCCGTCCAGCGTTTCGGTTATTCATTACAGTTGTTATAATACTGTAGATTAGTGGAGAAAAGCCAATTTCAAATAGCTCAATTTTATAAAAATCGGTTAAGCCAAACCAGAATGACGAGCGTTTGTTTTCAACAAAATTCCCACTCATCCATACGGTTTACTTGACAAGATAGAACCAAATACTTCTAATAAAAAGTATGGTTTTAATGACGATTTTCTAGTTTTTGGAATACTTTAATTGGGTAAATTTTGCAGAAAATGAGCGATTTTCGCTTTACGCGTTCAGTTACGCCCTCTAGCGGTCGTCACTATAAATAAATTCCAGGTTTTTCTCGTAGCCACTTTAGTCCAGAATATTGTTTCCCCAAATCTGTACTACGAGCTGTTCCTGAGGTACAGATTGCGGCCATTCTTATTTGCTCACCCTGCACATCGCCAGAAATTACACTAATTTGTAGCTGGCCATATATTTACTCATTAGTTCACATATGTGCCACTTTATCCAAACTGTTAAGACTCTTATTGTGATAATTTACATAAAATTGTTCAAGGTTCGTTCTCTACAAGAACTTAACGATGGGTATAGTTTAAAGTTGCATACATAATTAAGTTTGATTTTAGGTTCAAAGCTTCATCGTGTCTTCAACAAAAACACCAATATCTTGGTCAGGAAAATACGACAAAGTTATTGTATTGCCATCAGGCCTATAAATATGTATTCCGGTATCTTTGGGCCAGGGAGAACTACTGTCCGTTGGATTGACAGATACAGAAATGCTTATATAAATATAGGACAAACTAATAAAAGCCTGTTAAAAGCAGAGAATGAAGGAGCAATCTTGTTCGTAATACAGAATAAATTAAACACATACTGAGAGTGAAGGGAAAATGTAACCCACACCAGTACTGTAGATTTCATTCCGAAATTAGGATATGGGACCGATAATGTAGAAAATGCAATTAATACTAAAGGATATGGGAAAGAAACTAGATAAAATAAAGAATCCACTTGAGCAAGTCCAGAAATTAGGTGCCACCGCACCAGGGTCTCACTCAAAAACACACAAAATTTATCAAATTCGGTCCAGCTGTTGGATGTTAAAAAATCATATATTCCTAAAATCCGATCTTTGAAGCTCCTACCAGACCGGAATTTTGAATCTAAACGATCCAAACTAGCAGTTCAGAAAAGTTTTTTTAAGATCCGATTTCTGCGCCACCTGCCTGGTCGAATTGTGAATCTAAACCATCCAAGCACCCACATAAAAATACATCAAAATCGTACCAGTAGTGTAGAAACGGTTACAAAAATTCTCAGTAAGACCCTTTTATCTAATAAGAGATGAACTGAAATGTTCATAAATTATACCTAATGACCAGCTAGATAACGTCAAACAGAATAATCCACATCAAAGTCGGTTCATTCATTTACGAGCTACGATGCCACAGACAGACACAGATAAAAAAATATACACATTAAACTTTTTGAAGCATTAGGAAACGTTACTTTGAATAGTGCGACTAGAGTAAGTGGACATGTACAAGCCTCGTTACAATACCTAGGTAAAAAAAAATTAGTTTGACATATCCAGCTCGGTAGGTTCTGTGTATAGGCAGTGATCACGAAAGAGCGAGATCAATATATTAAGTTAAAAAAAAGAATAGGTAATCAACTAGTATGACACCGCAAGAAACACATCTGTGAATACATAAAGTAGACAAAACATCTAAATTTGAAATTCAAAATTATCGAAAATTTAGAAGAGTTGAAACATGGGCAAAGTGAACATGTAAATAAATACGGCATTAAAAACACAAAATAATGTTAAAATATAAATAAAAACAGAAACAAAACAAGAATTTTAGGCAAAAGTCAAGAAGACTTACGAATATGTAAGAAATAATGCAGCATTCAGACGATTAAAACAAAATAGATATTTCCAAAGTTATGAGAGACAATATTTCTCTTTTGTCATTAAACCCTGGATTGAGATTGTAAAAAAATTAGAAGTGGATAACTAGTTGAGACGCCATACAGTAATTCCTTACGACTTCTGTGCGAAATGAAGTATAGTTATTATTTTGTATTTATACACGTATAATTCGTATAAATAATCACTTATTAGTTAGTCTGTTTACTACCTACTAATAATACTTTAGCATTGTAAAAATTACAAGTATATTTGCACTCAGTCAATCAACAGTTAATATTAATTATTAAATAGTTTAACACGCCAAGTGAATAAATGGTGTTTAGAGTTTATAAATACAATTTATTTACTAATTCTTCTTTGTATCTCATTAAAATGTTAGTCATTTATTTTTGACACCTTTGTAGCTCTTATCATTGCAGTTCTTATATTTTCTATTAAATTATTTGTATTCTCGACGAGCTCCATGTCCTCTAAGTATTTTTGTACTTTATTTGTTTCTTTGTTTTTCTGGAGTTAGTTTGTATATATTTAAGTCTTCCTTATTTTTCTGTTTCTGTTTCTACTTTACAAGATCCTGCAATTTTTTTTGCTTTTCCATCCCATTATCATTTCCTGATTTCAATGTGTTTAGGAATGTTACACCTTGCATAAGCCCTTTTGACGATGTTAGACTGGAACTTTGGGCAATAATGGACGTGCTAAGTCGTGAAAGTATAGACCACAGATACAAAAATCTACTGAAAAGCATATATCATAAAGTCATGGCGACAGTTAGAGTCCACAAATTAAATATCTATCCCCAGAGGAATAAAACAAGATGACGCAATATCTCCCAAACTAATCTCAAACTGGCAGACAATCTCACTCGTTCCTCGAAGTTACCTTGGACTTCCGTCATCTTGAAATGGTTGATCTCGCAACGTTTCAATACCTTTGGTGAATGATCATTCACTTGATGACGATAGCAGATCCAAAGCTATTGAAACGCTGTGAGATCAACCATTTCAAGACGATGGATCTCCCACACTGTTCACCTTAGCTCTAAAAGAAGTGTTTAAAGAGTGGAACTGGACAAATGTTGGAGTTTACACCAACGGAGAAAGATTAGACTTTCTCCTTCTTTGAGTATAAGTAGATAATAAGTCGAGAAATATATGATTAAAGATGAATCTATATAAAACGAAAATAATAAACTCAGAAGAGGTACAGATTCCAATAAATTGTAAACAGAGATTTCTCTCTGTTTACGTTCAAAAATTTGCATAATTAGGTAGTAAGTGGTAAATTAAACAGGGACAGTGAAATTGAAAGAATAAGACGATTAAAATAGGTTGCGTTTGAAAGCCTTAAATTTATATTTTGTCAATATTTATCACAAGTGTACGCTCATTTTAATTTTGTTACATTTTCAGGACTCTATGCAGTAATCCCAAACATTTGTGTAAAAAATTTTGCTTCGAAGAATGCGGTCCATGTACTTATATTGTCGAACGGCAATTAGATTGTGGACATTTTGCAAAAATGGAGTGTCACAAGAAACCAGAAGATGTTACTTGTTATACTTTAGTTTACACAAAATTAGAATGCGAACATAAAGCGTTCAAGCCTTGTTATATGAGCATCAAAGAATTTTCCTGTCCGGTAATCTGCGACACACGAGTTGAACCTTGTGGACATTCCTGTACACTTTCCTGTCATATTAAAAACGATCCAGATCATCTTGAGGTTAGTAGATACAATGAACGATTCCAAATGAGAGTTTAATTATATAGCTTCACCTCTCCCGGTGCTTCTCTAAGCGCCTGGCAGTCGGATAACAATACTATATTACGGAATCACTGAGTCTGTCAAATAATATAACAATGTAGCACATAATCGAGACGACTCAATAGTACTATCGAAATATTTTTCAAATACAAGTTACTATTTAGTTTAGAAAAACTAAATTATTGAAAATAAGTAGGATTTTATAGGAAATACTCCACTTTCTGCATTGCATATTTTTACCAACAATAATGTCCCCCCATTTGTCATACACCTTGCACAACGAATATCTGTATGTATTAAGAAATTTGAAAATTTACGTAGCTTATGTCTAAAACAGTGTAAAGGTTTATAATAAACGCCCTTAGCACTAAATAGAGAAGGAAAAAGATCCCTTGATGTTTTTATTTGAGACTTGACACTGATACTTGCAGATTAAATAAATAATATGAGTGCTGGCATTTAGTAATCTATAACTCAGTTAAGTAATAAGTTTGGGAAACAAAAGAAACCTAGTTGTCGGTAAAAAGTAGTCTAGCTTTACAGTATGATATAAACCAATAACCACCTTTTGTTAAATCTACTTTGTTATTGAGTTTCAGTCTCCACCTTTCAGCTTTGTCAACAACTCCTGGAGACCCCAAACGCCACTTGGTTTTGTTGTTTTATTGTTCAAATCCTCTCGCATCTTTGCGGTTTCATAGTCAAGTCTCCAAGTCAACCTAATATTGCATTGTTATCCCGCTTAAAATATTTAGCACAACACTGGAATGTTAGCCAAATTTAACTTGAAGTTAAACGTTAGTATTTGTTAATTCTGAAATTAAACATCAATGAAAAATGAAAGCGATCATATATGTTAAGTTTGTTCTCCAATATAATGAAAGGCAAAGATGTTCTAAGAGTAAAAAGTACTCATACTAGTAAAAGTTCAGATTCGTCGAATAAGACGGTTCAGTACATCGATTATCTGTTTTACACTGTTCCTAGTGCTTATTTTAAGAAAATATATTGCTTCATTCTTAGTAGCGTCATCTGAAAATGCGTTCAGATATCCGTATTTAAAACCCTGTGCTTTTCTGGAATTTGTTTCGGTACACTGGCTCTCAGAGGCAGATAGTATATACTAAGAAGCCTCTTCATAATTAAGGAACTCTTCTTTCATCTTAGATCCGTTTTAGAAATCTAGAAAATGTACTCTTATGTTCTTCGATGTTGTGGTTCTCTCCTCTCATAACCCACATCAACATAAAAACAAAAAAAAAAACAATTTCCAATTAAGATGTCATCAACCCTTTAATCATTAATAAATATCGAGATTGTTATAACCCTGATATTGCAAGTTGCATCTTTCTTATCTTTTACGATTTAAATATAGTATGCTTATTAATTATTTTTAGCAAAGATATTTTATAATTTCATTCTGTCTCATTCTTGATTAACGTTTCAAAATCAACTCGGACGTGATATGCAAATTATATAAAATTAATCTTAGAAGTTACATATGTAATATGGTAGTATCCAAATAAAGTAGTTTTTAAAAAATAGAAACATTTTTTAAAAACATATTAAGCCAACGGCTTATTATAAGTTTACCTTCTGACATTAATCCTTCACATACTTTTCAGTTCAGAATATTTTATGCGAAACAGCTTCGTGAAGCCTGTTTGTTACCTTTCTCTCCAGTACAATTTCACGAATCAAATCACAATTCATACTATAGTTCTGTTACATCAGACATGTTGAAGTCACTGTTGGCATCAATTCTTTTAACAAAAATCTATTAAATACGTCCTACTGCTTCGCGGAGGTTTACATTTAAATATCCAGTTTAATAATAATAATACAAACCCATTAATAATCAAAGTTCACATTCAAGCCAATACTGTAGCCACTAGATATTTCCGATTAACAGATACTAATAATAGACTAAAAGTACTAAATAAAATTTACCAGGGCTGCAGCTCGTCAATCTTTACAACTATCGAATACAGCAACTCCCTCAGACACAGGTCAAAAAGGATAGTTCTACACACGAGGAGTAACGACACTATACAACAAAAAACCTGACAATGACAAATTTAACCAAGAGGATAATAAACTTGCACTTATCTACAAAACTATATTGCTTGTACGAACAGGTGCTATACCTTTCAAATATATACCTCATCCCAGTCAGCAAAAAAATCCAACATAAGCCCTCACTAATTGTTAGTAAAACCAATCATACAGATTTGATTTATATGTTTTTACTATCAAACGGAAGTCAATAAGAGCCCGAATTAGCTAGATATCTGGCCAAAACTCTTCAACCCATCGCTGAGCATCTTCATACATTAAGAAATCTTCTTCCTTCTGAGATACGTTAGGCTCTTATGAAAAATAAGAAAATGATATTCACTAAATATTCTCAAAGCCAAACACAATATTTGTGCTGATTTATCAATATGCTGCTCTTCCAATACCTATTTTTGATTTCAAAATACTGCAATAAATTCCGTGGGTTGAAAAATTAATTTTAACACAATATATTCATGTTCACTTTCTACTTCTTTAGTTACACAAAAATAATCCACTATTTATTTTCTACAGCTAATTTCTATCGAAACAATTCACACGCAACATAAACTGAACTAAACTACACGATATATATAGAGTACGTTTATAATTAATATGGATTTCTCCTGTATTTTCGATGGTTATTTCGTTGTTGGCGTAGCGTTTAGCCGAAACCTTGTCCAAGTTTCGAGTCCACCTTGGGGTGGTCTTTTTTGATTGCTTCAGCCGGCTATGTTTACTTTTTGTTTTAGTCGGAATGATTAATTTCGAAGGTTTGTTAATTTTTCTATAGGCGGCGTAAAATGAAATTTATAACAATACCTTTTACAATCAAGTGGAGGTTCGTGGGGTCTATTTTCGCTAATACTTGTTAATATTAATAGAACTAATCCAAATCCAGGGCCTTAACTTTTCCTTAAAGCCATACTCTTGATTAGGTATGTTAATAATACTTTCGCCATTTAGCCTCACAATAGAAGTTCCCTAGGCACCATTCTACACATCTCAATGGTATACATCCAAGTATTCAGTTCACTATAGAAATAAAGTCTAATTCTTCTCTTTCATTTTTTGACTTATTCATACCTAAAACTAATAATGGTAGAATCTCTCGTAGCGTCTACAGAAAACGACCCCACACAAATTGATATCTTATTTCCCAATTACACCGTCATTCTGTCTAATTGAATTCTGTGACGAAAATGTTAGTACATAGATCTTCTCAGACCCACAGATATTGATAATAGTCAAAACGAAATAAGTAGGTAGCATCCAAAAATCTCTGCAATGGATGAAGAGCGTAAAGCAATTTTTGCCATACGTTCGAGGAGTCACGGACAAAACATCACCAACTCTAAACGAGAATCAAATAGCAAATATCACCAACCAGATTATAGAGCTTACAAAATACCATATACGTATCAATTAACGAATTTATATATATATATATATATATATATATATATATATATATATATATATAAGCTTTATAATCTGGACCCCTCGGCCTTACCATACAGGATCAACAATAGCAAGAAGGGAGGGATCCGCCCGACTTGATCATTACGTGACCTTTCCTCTCAATCGGTCAACAACTATAAATACAGGCAGGAGTTCGGGAAGACTTGTCATATTGCGGACCTGAGTTCGATCTAGACTGTGAAATTCATTTAATGGTATTCTAGTGAGTAGGCAGATTGAGGCCCCATCAAGGATTTTTTTTTCAATCGTTTAGTTAGGCTTGGAGAGTAGGCATATGGAGTTCGATCTATAACTCTGAAACTTTCTTTCATTAGTATTGTAGTTCTAAAGCAGAAGCCCAAACCAAATTTTCAGAATTTATGGGATTCAGACTTTATCACTGATTTAACTTCTAAATTAATGTCAATAATTTGGTGATTTTAAAAAATGTCTTGCATTCAAAATTTGGATTATGCTTCTTTTCGGAGTTTCAAGACTTACAAACAATGATATACTAACCCATAGAAATCGCAACACTCAGAAGCATATGTTTGAATTTAATATTGTTTTGGGAAACATAGATGATATAGTAAGGACTAAATGATTAAAATTCAAGTTGAGTCTTTCTACTCAACGTCGTCTAACTTTTCTTCGGCCATCATGTCCACCCCAGCAGAATCACCAGAGACAACGACCTACTGTTATTCCACATCACAATGTTGTCATTCTCTGCACCGCTGTAGTCGTTGCCGTCGATGATGGCCTTGTTCTCCTAACCACTCATCAGCCAAATTTCGACTTGTCTAAAATCAGTCTCTATAAGCCATAATAAGTCTTAGACGTCTATCTTACACGTCATTTATGCCCCTTCGACGTCTGGTGATTACTCTTTTCCGATTTTGGGTAACCAGGCTTGACAATATTTCATAATAGTCGACCTCCTTCAAATTCACTTAGATGGCATTACATTCGACGTACACATACTCTAGGCATTTTAACATTACTAATTTTGCTAATTGCTAATATTGTGATGGAGTTCCGAAAACAAACAGTGTAATAACAGCATGTTTTGATTAATGTTGAAAGACTAACTAAATAATATTGGATTTTTTTCACAAATTTAAGATCAAATTTTATGCACAACAGTTCAAAATATTAGTATAATTGTCTTTATTCTTTTCAGTACAAGTGTCAAAAACCCTGCGAGAGAAAGAAGAAAGGATGCTTAACAACTAGCAATGATGTACGCCATTTGTGCAACAGACGATGTTATGAAGAATGTCTGGAATGCGATGTCAAGGTTAGAAAAAGACGAACAGTTTGTCCACATCTGTATGATGTATCGTGTAAGGAAAATGTTGACGATATTATTTGTACCAAACCATGTAAAAAAATTCTTCCATGTGGACATTACTGTAAAAGTCTTTGTCATCAACCTTGTGGGAACTGTAAAGAAAAGGTGAGAGTATGACACTAGTTTATATAGCTAAACTATTCTATTCTTAGTTGAATAATGGGTAGTTTAATGGTTTTGTGAAAATTTAGTTATCATATAGAGAGGAGGCGAAACGAAGACGATGAGAGGGGGATATATTCCCCATAGCTATCGTCGTCATTCACTATAATTATTTATTTATTTAATATACTTATTATGCGATCCTGACGTGCATATATGTATGTAACTCACTATTTTTATTGACATATAATATAGTTTTAATATAAAAATTAAAATTATTATTAAATTGGGTCTATTTTTGTTGGAAGAGAGGCGAGATTCATAGACTATCCAATCCATCGAAAATGCTCCACCAGTTATAGAGCAGTAGGTTTCGACTGGAGGCCGCCTAATCCCCCTTGAAGAAACTGCAACTACGCCACTGGTTGTATTTGAGGCGTGGCTTTGCAAATACCTAAACTAGGAGGAGGAGGGGGGGAGAGGTTCAAGAGATTAGAAAAAAATTGGAGAAATCTCGGAAAAAGTCTTAATCCTGTTTAATAGTGTATACTTGTACTTACAAGTTAATATTATTTATATTAGATAAAAAGGCATTTAATACCTTTTCACACTAGTGTTATTTACGAGTACGAGTATTAACAATTCTTAATTAAATAACTTTATTTATGATTTCTGTTTTGAATTGTTCGTAGACAAATGTAGACTTTCGGTATCTTCAATTTTCTTTAACAATCCGTATTGAGTCTGGACTAGTGAATTCAATATCGTAAATCACTCGATATATATATATATATATATATATATATATATATATATATATATATATATATATAATATCTTATAAAGAGTTCTAAAATTGGTCAGCTATTGCTCAGCAATATTTTATAAAACCTAGCTAATGTACATTTCTCCTTGCAGGTCCAAAAAGTTTTAACAGAATGTGGACATGTGGTGAAAATTGAATGCTCTATGACACCCACTCGCAAAAATTGCAGTGGCAAGTGTCCTAGGTCTCTACCCTGTGGTCACACATGTAAAGAAACATGTGACAAACCGTGTACAGAATTTTGTAAAACTTTGGTCGATTGCTCAATTTCTGGCCCATGTGGACACCTGATAAAAAAAATACCATGCTATCTTAAAAATACTAGTAAACTTTTACATAATACTTGATAAATATATTTCTAAACTGACAAATTTCAGCTGACAGAGATATTCTTCTTAAGAATTGCTCAGAAAAATGTAAAGTCATATTAAAATGTGAACATGCCTGTAAAGGATCATGTGGAGAATGCTATCAAGGTAGATATCACAAAAGGTGTACTGAAAAATGTGGAGTACCTTTAGTCTGCAATCACGAGTGCCCGATACCATGCCGTGAAAATTGCCGACCTTGTAAACAGAAGTGTAGCTACAACTGTGGGCACGCCAAGTGCAGCAAATCTTGTGGCGAGCACTGTACGCCTTGCAGAGAAGCCTGTCTTAGAAAATGCAAACACCAACGTTGTACAATGAAATGCGGGGAAACATGTAACGTTTTACCTTGTACCAAAGTTTGTTCAAAAAAGCTGAATTGCGGTCATCCCTGTGTAGGATTTTGTGGTGATCCTTGTCCTATTTTATGTCGCATCTGTAACAAGAGCGAATTGACAGAAACCTTTTTGGGCAACGAAGATGATGAAAATGCTATTTATGTAATGTTGGAAGATTGCAAACATATTTTTGAATCATCTGATTTAGACCATTGGATGAATATGGATAATAATGAAGTAAAGCCTAAATGTTGTCCAAGATGCCGGACAACAATAAAGAAGTCCATGAGATATAATGAGATTCTGAAAAAAATGCTAAAACAGGTAGAAAACGTGAAATTAATATGGTGCGGTAATGAGACAGAAAGGGAAGAACAACGAAAGCTTCTAAATGAGAAACTAAAGGAGCTAAAAAGCACAAGCCAAAAATATTTTGGTAAGTATAATAGCTTACAAAAGTAATCTGTTACTTTTTCTTCAGTAGAGGTATTATTATACCCATCTTTTGTATACCGGTCAATAGAGCAAAATGATATTTTTAACCACAAACAATTTGACATAATCATAAGCGATACTTTACATGACTTTAATAGGTACTTCGTAGTATATTTTCTCGTCAATGCAAAAGTTGTAGAGAATTAGGACAACTGGTTAAATGTCAATTCCTTCTAAAATCCATACATTTGATGTAAAAAAACTGAAACATTAATTTTTGTTAAAATCATAGCTTATGACGTGTGGAATAACAAGGCTTAATACTGATGCTGGTCGTTAGGGAAGTTCGATCGGGGTATATGAAAGATGCTAGAGAGCCCTACAATTTGTCAGCTTTGAATTTCCTAACTATGGCGCAAATTTTGTTAATAATGCTTGTCATGACACCGACTCTCCATTGCTTCGCTAGCTTCTATCGCAGTCGTTTATTAGAACATTCGCAAGCATTTTTTAAACATTTTGGTACATTTCTTAGAGAAATCCATCAGACCTTATAAGTGGGCATTTTGATGAATATTCAGATGCTCTTGACATTTTTTCATAAAGGAAGGAACAAAAGGTATCAATATTATCTCTTTCCTTACATTGATGTGTTTCTTAACTGCGTGGTATCCTTCATCCATTAACCCTAATTGTCCTCTCCGCTTTATACATTCTTCCTTGACGGTTTTATTCTAGTCAAATATTTTCTCAATTTGTTACTAATATATTTACTTCTTATTGTTTACCTTTACCCCTCTTTTTTCGTTCTTATTTGCCTTGATACCTATGTGGTATCTAAGAACCTATTTGAAATTAGGCACCTGGTTTAATGTTGATTTGTTTAAGGCTATCTTTTTATCATTTGTATGTAATAATTTCCTTTTTGGACTGTGTGCCTTATTCGATGACTGTGGAATCGTAACAATTACCTCAGTTAAACAATTATATGGTTCGCAGCGAAAAACATTTCCGGCAAGTTATTAAATTATAAAATTCCCGATAATTTTTTATACTTGTAATCCATTATATTGTATTTTATTACCAAAGTACACTGATATGTTTTTCCATTTTCTTTCTTTTACAGGCCTAACTGATTTTGAAAGTGAAATTAGTTTTTTACAACAACGGCTTCAACCTATTAGAAGCATAGGGAATCAACAAAGAAGGCAAGAAATAACTAAAATGGACTTACAATCTCTACAGTCCAAAGTTCAAATTTTGGAAAAAATGGTTGCTATTTTCAAAGAACAGGATCTTGTTGTTGACGAGAAATCTGGTAGTTTAACTATAATTCGTTTCATTCTGAAAAATATGAACGAGGCCGACATCTATATAACAAGCCAAGAAAAAGAAGACATCAAGATGGAACTTCAAAGACTGTCGCGATGTGTTCTTTTGGAGAAGATGGAATCATCGTTAAACTATCGGGCGAATTCTGCAAATCTAGAGGTTTACAGGACATCAAAACGAATAAGAGATGCTATAACCAGCAAGAATAGGTTTGTGATATAATATTTTATTCCAGGTTATACATTTTTGTCACAAAACGGTCATTTTATGCCATTATAAATTTTCATTATACTGTACTTATAGGGTTTTAAAATTATAAGGGTTTTTGGAAGAACCTGAATAATGATACCTGTAGATATATAATAATCATAACAACCGACAGTTATTATATTAGTGTATAGACCAAGAGACGTTTTCAATTTTGTAAGTTTGTGGTTATCAGGAGTGTTAACAGGAATAAATGGAAAATATAAAATTGCTTCTAACGCAGCATGTAATACATCAAATCAACGGGTTCATTTTGGCGAATACAAATATATTTTTTCATATTTTTGAAGTGAATTATTTAAAAAATATTAGCAAAAATATTAAATTTTTACTCATTCTCCGTCATTATTTCCGAAACTATAACACTTAAAATAGGCTTATATGGTGTCACTTGAAATTTACAGAAAAATTAGGAGAAATCCCTAGTATTAATTTTGGGCAGGCAAATTATAGAATCATATTTTTTAAATAAATTCTTTAAAAGATATTAACAAAAATATTTAAGAAAATACAAATTCCCCCTTTATTTCCGAAAGTACGAGATCTAAAATTTTGAAGAAAATTAGGGGTATAGGGCCTCACTTGAACCTTTCTAGGATGAATAAGAAGAAATCTCCAATATTAATTTTGGGGTGGGGACAAATTACAGAATTAAAATATATATTTTTTTCAGACGCATCATGTAATATATCAATTGAAGGGGCTCATTATGAGAAATAGAAATATATATTTTGCATATTTTTAAAATCATTAGCTTAAAAGATATGAACAAAAATATAAAATATCGACTTATTCACTCTTTTTCACTTTTCGGAAAGTAAATCACGAATTCTAACAACAATTTGTAAACTTAAATGGATAGAATAATTTTGTTTTAAAAGTGCACCGTGTCTAATGAAAAGAATCATCATAAAAAATACGAGAATATTTTATCTTTATATTTAACACTTTTTAAAGTAATTACATTTTTACTTAAAATCTCAGCTAAACTGTATTCTCTTACCTTTTTCAAGACATTTCTATAAGCAACCATAAATTCGTACCCCTATTTTTCTTGTGAAAAAATACATAAATATTGAGCCCTTTTTAAATATTTTAGGTACACTATGGTTCTAGATGCAAAATTGAAAAATGAACTCAAAAGACTAAAGGAATTAGCAGGATGTACAATATTCATAACGGAGAAGGAAAGAATAGAAATTGTGGAAGCGCTTTCTTTGAAGGCTGGCCATTGGTTTGTTTGCGAGAACGGCCATCCTTATGTTATAACAGAATGTGGTGGGGCAATGCAAACTGGGACATGTAACGAATGTGGTAAACCAATTGGAGGAACGAGCCATCAGTTGCAATATGGAAATCACCTAAGACTCATGGATAACTCAAGGTTTCCCGCTTGGTCTGAAGCTGCCAATTTAGAAAATTATGAGAATTTAGATTTTATGTGAACAGTAGCACAAATACATTACGAACACAACTCGAATAGTTTTTGTCAAAATACCTATATTTATAATTTATCGTTGATGACCGAAGGCGCATATATATAATATATGTGTAATTGTTGAATTGAGTTGAGTTGAACTTTAAAAATAGAAATTTAAAACTATACATTTATAATGACTTACCTACAGCGTGATTTCTCGTAAAGCCACATCCCCTTTATTTATTTTGACAGTTGTACATTTTAATCTATTTTTTCCAAAGGCCAAAAATCGAAAAAATGTGATATTTTGTAGAAAATTGAAAAAATAGTATAAAATGAACTGTTGCCAAAATAAATCATCTGGATCTGTAATTTAAACCGAGCCTACTACGAATTAATCAAACCATCCTATTCTTTATATTTAGTTACGCATTAGAGATATTAAGAAAAAAATAGAAACAATATGCAATGACAAGTATAAACATTGACAATATATTGATATAATTTTTTCAAATATTTTAGTAAAACAATTTGAAATGCAATGATTATTTTAGTTTTCTAATAATTATTTCATTTTTATGATAGCTGATTAAGTTGAGATCTTTTTTTAATGTTGCTAATTAAAGAATCGCTGAATAACAAAAAAATTTATTAACTTTAAAATTTTAAAACTGAATCTTATTCTATTCTATAATAATAAACCAAATCGGTTGAGCTACAGAGGAGTAAATGGTACCGAACCGTTTTGTCTTTGCCTATATATTTGTATATGGAATTATGGGGCTAGCCTACAATTAATAAAGAAATTGTATAAATGCTTGTTGAACACTGTTAAAATTATATTTGCAGCAGTTTTTGGCATGGTTGGTATTGCTGATGTAGATCTTTTTCTCTTCGTTTCAAGAGATTATACTATTGCGTCAAGCCTAAATGATCACAATCGCAATCTGATCTTCTTTATACTCGTATGTCGTTTATGATGTTGTTTGACCCTGAATTATAAACTCTATAATAATATTCTTTTCTTTGTGCGTTGTACCAAGAACATTTGTGGAACAAAAACCGTTCATTCACATATAGGGAAAAGCCTCTCAGTCATTGTCCGTTATCATTCTACATATCCTCTGCGCATTTCCCTATCTATTACCTTCCTAGTAGCCTTTCGGTGCATATGCACTTTTTACTAGAACGTTTACTGAACATTTTATTATATTACATATTATTATAATTTACTAATAAAAACTCATTATTAGTTATCTAAAATCATTGCTTCGAGAAACCTTAAAATTTCGTGATCATACAATACAATAAACTTTATTCCAGAAGACTACAAATGCATAGTAATGGAAGAATGGTCAGTGAGTGAGGTGCATGCCATACGCAACACATACAATTTCAACAATACCAATCGAGCACTAAAAAATATATATAAAAACTAAATTAATTCAGGAATTTACAACGAAAGTAGTAATGATATCAGTGATATAATAATACTTATCTGCTAATAGATAGGACAAAGTGCATATGATTATGAGTTCAACAACCTAATATACATGTAGCAATGAATTCAATAACTGCGCATTCAATTACAAAACTAAAAAAGAAATGATTCTATTAAGTATGCTAAATTATAATTAATTGTTTTTGCTGAACAGAAAGTATTCCTCTAAACTATAGAATGCATTTTCCAGCAGGAAGTTTAATAGGTTTTCCCTAAAAATGTCAATGTTATCCATACTTTTTATGTTTGGAATTAGACTATTATAAAGCTTGACTGCCTCGTAGTTTGGCGAATTTTCATATGTAGAAGTTCTGTGCCTTGAAATGGATAACATTGACTGATGTCGTGTATTATAGTGATGATATTCAGCACAAATCTTTTGACGTGAATGTTTCAATGTTTAGTTTTACATACATACTCTACATGACTGATTACGCTTAATTCCAGCAATGTGGCGTACGGCTTTCTTCTGCAAATCGAATACTCTGTTCACTGTAGTAGAACACCCCCAAAATATTATTCCATAGCGCAATCTAGAAACTAGATGTGAGTGATACAAACACAAAAGTATGGACTTATCACATATAGGTTTTAGTCTATAAAGAACAAAACATGAGGAAGCGATTGTTTTGCAGAGATAGTCAATATGAACATTACAACTTAGCACAGCTTCAATATGTACCCCTAAAAATTTGGTGAAGGATATAGATCTTCCCCAACACGAAGCAAATAACATAGATTGCTGCTATAATGCCTAGGAGTAAAATTAATGAGCACGGTTTTCGAACTATTAAGAATCAGTCTGTTCTTCTTGAACCATTCTTCAAAAGTGTAAATCCTTTTTTGCATCTCGATTAGTCCATGATTTATTATTACACACAAGTATGTGTTATCATCTACATACATCGTTAGATAATTTTTGTCAACACCACCAATTTCGGGGAGATCATTCACATATATTAAGAAAAGAAGAGGTCCCAGGATTGATCCTTGAGGAACCCCAAGAAATATTTCCTTTTGTTCAGAGTAAGTATCGTCGATGTACACTAATTGTTTTCTGTTGGAAAGATAGGATCTAATCCACTCCTTTATTTTTCCTCGCATACCAATTCTGTCGAGCTTTCTCATGAGGATCTTATGGTTTATCAGATCGAACGCTTTACTGAGATCCATGAAAAGGGCCATACATTTTTCCTCATTATCTAAAGTTCTATACAATTTGTCTATCAATTGACAAATTCCCGATTGAGTGCTTTTATTTTTCTAAAAACCATGTTGACATTTACTCAAAATGTTATGCTTTTTTTTAAATTATATCATACTGTTATATATAGATTTCTCTAGAACTTTTGACACTGCAGTTAGCAAGGAGATTGGACGATAATTTTCTATACACTGACGGTCATCTTTTTTATATAATGGTATTACCTTGGCTACTTTGAAAATCTCTGGAAAATAGGAATTCTGTATTGACAAGTTAATTAAGTGAGCTAGTTGTGAAGCAATATATTTTCCAACCGATTTAAGTATATTGGAAGAAATTTCATCAATTCCAGTTGAATTGGAAGGTTTTAAATCCATTATAATATTGTAGATACTTGACTGGCATGCTGGAAAGATGAACATCGACTCTTTAATAGGATTTGTCATGAAGTCTAAATCTTCGTGGTTTCCCATCACGAACGTTGGTACTTTCACTTATTTTGTAGGGTTTTGCTACAAAGTGGTTGTTAAAGTAATAGCAAATTTCAAATGAGTGCGTTACCAATTTTCCCTCAATCCCCAGAGAACCAATACCTTGATTTTTGGCTACTACTGATGGGTTTATTATTTTCCACGCAGCCTTAGATTTATTGACAGAGCGCGCAAGAAAATTGTCATTAAACAGCCTCTTTGCAGCGGTGATAAGTTGGCTATACACTTTTTTGTACTTCTTATAGTGTTCTGAATTTATCAGTCCTTTGTGCTTCCACATATAATGAAGATCTTTCAGGTTTCTTGCTGATATCCGTATTTCTTGAGTTACCCATACATTTGGTTGTTGAATTCATCTCACTTTCTTTACAGGGAATGTAAAATCTATGTAATATCGTAGAATAGATATAAAAGCTGAAAAAGCACTTTCTACATCTTGACTATGTAATATATCAGTCCATGTTTCTTAACTTACTTTAGCTATAAATTGCTGGTAATTTATTTCGTTATATTGCCTTACAAATCTTAGAGGCGGCTTATACATATACGCACATGGAAGACTAAGAGATTGACCAGAGTGGTCAGATAAACCGTTAAAATGCACCTCCCATTGCCACGAAATTTATTTAATTCAAAATTAGTACAAATATAATCTATAGCAGAACCGTTTTTGCTAGAGTACATTGTCGGTTCATTAATGCAACAATAAAAACCGCAGCTTTCTAAAATATCTACTAGAAGCAATTTTTCTGGTGAATTCGTGAATAAATCTATATTCAGGTCTCCACACAAAATAGAGTTAGCATTTTTGTTATTATAAATTGATGTTTTAAGGAATCTGTTAAGTTTTTCAATAAAGGACTGAGAATCGGTGGAAGGTGATCTGTAAATACAAAATACCTGAAATTTTAAATTGTCCTTTTTTATTTCAATTCCACATACCTCAAAAGTTTGCTCAATGCCAAATTTAGATATATTTTTAATTTCATAGACATTGTTTACTAGATTCGTCTTGCAGAAAATCGCCACACCACCATGTTTGTATTCGCAGCGACAAAATTTACTGACTAATGTATATCCATTAAGTAATACATGATTTATTTTATCCTCCGAACACCAGTGTTCACAGTATATCGGAGTTAATAATATCAGTACATGCATTAATTAAATCAATTTTATTTTTAATGCACTGTATATTCTTATGAAATATGGTAAAATATCCCATTACACGTAATTAACCTTTTGGCTTTCTATGTCTAATCTCCTCCGATAGACTGAGCAATTTTTGTAATCGAATATGTCATGACTTACATCTAGATTATTAAATAACTTACTATTTACTTCAATACAGTTTCTACATCTACTTGCTTTGTTGCAGTCATTTTTAATATGACCAGTTTCTCCACATCGTAAGCACAAATCTTTGACTTCACAATTCTCGGCGTTGTGACCAAACCCACCACAGTTGTAGCATCTGAAGACTCGTACATAATTGAATACTCGACAGTCCGACACCCATCTTATCCTTAGTTTTCCTTCCTTTAATATTAAAGCGTGTGCCGCAGGATTACAGATAATTATAGCCATATATTTCTTTACCATTTTCTTAATAACTTTCACTTCCAGTTCCACCTCATCATTTTTCAGAAAGTTATTCTGTTTTTTTTTAAACATTCCATTAGTTCTTCATTTCCGAGTTCTTCTTCAAAATCACATATTTTAAGCATATGGCTTCTTTTCTTTGGAATAGTTACTTCATATTGTTTGCCAAGAGTTTTCTCTAGTTTAATCTTTTTCATTACTGTCTCCTTGGTTTTATTATAGTCCTGCTTAGCTTTTGGCTTTATTACCACAGCTTCACCTTTAACTGCGGATGCTAAAGACTCTAGTTGATGATTCGGTTTTGCTGGTGTTGTATTTTATCATTCAGGGCTTTCAGTTCTTTCATAAAATTGGTTTTTAGATGACTCAACTCAGTACTGATTTGCTTTAAAATATCCAAGGACGGCAGGCATGTTTCGCAAAACCATCTTATACCTGAAAGCTTTTTTATAGCATTATAATCTTTGCTCCTAATATTGAGGCACTTATGATGGAAATATTTGCTACATACTCCTTGGCATAGAATTCCACACTCGTCTTTAACTTCACTTTTACAAATACCGCATACTGAATTTCCACCCATATCGGGTCAACCAGGACGTGTTTTACGCCGTCCCTGCACACTTAAGTTACAGGCAATTCGAAGGTCACTTAGAACACCGACAGAAAATAATGTAAATAATGAAATAAGAAATTCCGTATTTAACCAGAATATATCGATATTGATTTATATTTATTTTACGTACAATGTCCACGAGAATATCACTGTAATTAGATGTTTCTAACACATTTCAGAAATTATTTTGTTGATAAACCGTAGAAGTATGTATTTAAAGGTTCGTTCCTACAGAACGAATTACCGATGCACAACCGATAATCTTCGTGCGCGGTGACGAGTTACCGTTTACAATGATGTTATGCGCAATACGATTACCGGTTGCTTATCGGTTTTATGTCGCGTTGGAACAGGCCATAAATAACACAGCAATATTGTGACCATTCACTCTGTCAGGTTCACGAACGAAGCTAGTATTATAAATAGGTATATCTCAGTTGCAAAATTACATTTTAGGTCAGTATTAAAATTCATTTTTATTAAAGTACTAAATTATTATACGCTTATAACATTAAAAAAAACTACGTTTTAAGTTTATGCGGTCTCTAACGATAATGCACTGAGAAATTTTCACGAAATTACGTTGCTAAAGCAAAAAGGAAATTGCTTTGGAAATTCACTTACACATTCTTTATAGGGAATATAATCTCCGATAAAATTTTATGAAGTTTAATCTCAAGAAAAACTGGATATATTTAGAAACGTATATCGATTACGTTGGCTGATATCAGGAATATTTTAAAACCATATATTTCTTTAACAAAATAAGCTTAAGAAATTTTTTTCTAAATAGTTAGCACATATCGAAAATTTGCTCTAGATATAGTATTGAAAACAATAGTGACACACTTGGCATTTCTAAAAAAACTATTTAACTATTTATGTATAACTCCAAACCAGCAGATTATTTATTTCTGAAGGGGTCTCAAATGTATAGTGGAATTTAAGTAGACCCGTAAAATGCCCCGCCCGTATTGTACTTAATAATAATAATAGTAAGTAATTTCGAAAAGAATGTTGAGGAGGTCTTGAATTATTTTGTCTGTTCATTGGGTTTTCTCTCCTCTAAATTTTTTCCTGCAACAGATAAGTATTTAAAAATTGTATATGTAGAACAAAGTGTAGTAAGGCAAGTTCGTAAAATTGCCCGGATTACTGGCTGTCTGTACAGAGATTCTTCCTCACAGTTATTCTGAGAGAAAGAGATGTCTACAAAATGATTAACCAGTATTCCTGTATATAAGTAATGTATTGTATATTGTGTAATACTTATCTGTGTTTGGAGACGTTTCGAACTTCGAGTCTGGAGTCGTTGTCAATCGTTTAGTGTTGTTTTCGACGTTTTTTCTAAAAAAACTTTCGCTTTGATTTTGAATTTGTTGTTTGTCAAAAAATTTGACACTGACAATTTGTCGTTTGGCGATCACTTGATGCTGAGGTTACCGTTTTTTTGTTCTGTTAGCAATAAATTCCTCCAGTCCAAATGAAGGTCGGCTGAAGGTGCTCCGATGTTAGTGTTGTTTATCATCATACAGCTGGCTTCTTTAAGTTTTCTCTTTTTTAAATTTTCTTCTTTCAACAAAATCTTTGTTTTATCCCAGTCTATCCTATGGCTGCCGGTGCTCGTTAATACATGACTTGCCAAATTTGATTTGTCCACATGTCTTCTGGAAATGTTATATTGATGTTCTTTTTTCCTTACTTCTAAAGGTCTTGAAGTTTCACCGGTATAAGAATGGCGACAGTCACACAAAACACTGTACAAACCGTTTAACGCAACCCAGAGTTCTAAAAAATGGTTAAAATTGTATCTTAAAACAAAAAATTCCAGACCCCCCCCTCGCTGGATAGTTGTAGTAGATTAAGTCGGTAGAGAAAATTGACAGCAATCCCTAACAACAATAATATTAATATTAAGCAAGTTAAAATATAACCAAATAAAGGCATTTGGAATTTCAAACAAAGAGAATACAATTACAATTATTCTCCAATTTTACAATTTATGAATTTTCTACACTATTATAACTATAGTGGCACATTAGAATTAGAAAACATTTTACTTTGCAGTTAATTCACAGCATGGCATGTGAAAGAGACGAGGGGCGAGAAATTAGTCGGTTAGTAAAGCTACTAATAATACAAAATATTAAACTTAACTGTTAGTCTACTAAACACAAACAAGAAAGTTTCAAAGTAAAATCTTGAACAAATGTAGTTAATAAATATTCATGATGTTTAATAAAAGTTTTAAGTTCGTTTTTGAATTTGTTTATGGACCTCACCGTTTCAATCCGTGCGGGTAATGTGTTAAAAAAAATTGGTCCAAAATATTATATACTTTTTTGCGTGTCATTTTTTAAATATAAATATTAGACATAGAAATATATATAATTGCAGAATGGTTAAAATATTTGATTCTTCTGTCAGTAAATTTGTAGGGAAACTTCTTTACTTATTTATTATAATTTTTAAAATGTTTCTGTGCAGTACGTTAAAACAAACTCACGTGGTAATACAGCAACCACCTTATATGTTGATACCTTACGATGGGCTTAGCCAAAGATTCGGCCTAATATTGTCCCCTGTGGAACACCCATGTGAAGTAGTAATGGGCTGCTAAGCGTTTCAAATACTTGAAATCAATTCGATAGGTAGCTTTGGAAAATCTTAAAAGCTTTCGCTAGATAGAGATACCCTGCTATTTTTTACCTGCATATAAATTTATTAAAATATCTGTTGTTAGTAAAAGTATTGCATTCTATTTTTTTGAAATCCAAACTGATTTGGGTAAAGAATCTTGTTTTTTGTTAAATGGTTTACTAATCGATTTTATAGACCCTATTCAAAAATTTTTGCAGAATTGTTAATTATAGTTATCGGTCTGTAATTTGTTAGTTCATTTTTACTTCCAGATTTAAATATAGGTTTAGTAATGGTTTGTGTAATATACCACTCACAAGACACATTTATGATATACATTAAAGGACTTGATAAATATTTATAACAAGTTTTAATTAATCTACTTGATATCTGGTCCGGAACATGTATTAAGCAATTAAAAATACTTCGGTATGGGCAAACATCTTAACCAACTGATGGAAAAACCTACCCTGTTAGGAATATCCTGGACTGTTAGAAAATTCATGGAGATCTGCAGCAACGACTCCAACCATACTTAGAGCATATACCCTCTGGAGGTGGCCTGCAATACACAAATATCGTACCAAGGCTAGAAAGAGAGGGCAATAGGGAGGGCAAGATGCTATTTCACTCTATTGGGAATTGCAACTACCAACCTAGTGAAATAGCCTCTTGCTCTTTCTATTGCCTTCTCTTTCTGTCCTTGCCAGGACATTTGTACAAGGGATGTTAAGGATATGAAATTTCGGATATGGATACGGATATATGAATAAAATTATATCGGTTTCAGTTACGGTTACGAATATGAAATTATTTCGGATTATCCTATAGTTTCGAATAGTTTCAGTTATGGATATTAGATTTTTTGGAATTGAATTTGAACTGACAAACCACCGCTAACTCGTCATCGCGCACTTCGGTAAGGGATTGTCAATCGGTTATTTTTCGGGTTCGAACAGCCTTATAAAGTGCCTATCTCATTTTGATACAAATCCGTCCTTATCCGAAACTATTCGAAACTTTCATATCAGATTTGGTTACGGTTTCGGATAGATTTTTATTTCGGATATCCGATAGTTACGGTTACGGAGCTCCATAACATCCCTAATTTGTACATTGCGGGTAACTTCCAGAAGGTTTATGCTCTAAGCAACCATAGACTTAATAAACTGGCAAGTGCTGTAACAGAGCGTAAACCTTTTGATCTTGGGTTTAGGGAATTTTCTCCTAAAGACACACTGTCCGTGTCCTAGAGGGAGTGTGCGTGCCATACATTGTATGGTTAACTCTGTGGCATATTCTAACAGAAATGGCTACAAAGGACGAAGATAAAGCATGAGCTTTCTATCTTTCATTTTATTTTATTAAATGCTTAAAATATAAGATGAATGTTGCAACTTCTTATCTTCTCAAATGTATTCTATTATCACATAATATCAAAACCACCATTTTAGATGATACCAAATATACAATATAAAACAACAAAATAATCCTTTAGTTTACATCAAATTAAGAGTGTAAAATTAATCTGACAGTTCTTTAGCAGGTTTAATAACGTTGCACAAACCTCAAACACTGACAAAGCATTCTTTCGAGAAAAACTCCGTATCCACTGAAAAACTATTCTAACTTAAATGTAAGACTATGCAGTATGTCGACATTGGTAAATATAAATAAAAAAGTTTGATCTACATTACATGCACCGTAAAGAAAACAATTTTAAACACAAATATTTAGTCAATGATAGATTTGTTCTTGACACTCCCTGGTTATAATAAAAAACATGCAGTAACGGGTCCCTCGCACGTCGTTAAACATTTGCCATGAGTTTGATGCCTTTTATTAATTATAGAAATCGTATTCAAATACAATACTCGAAGAGTGGTGATAATTTAGAAAATTCTTATATTAAATTCTTGTTGGGAGCATAAACGATTCTGAATTATTATTATTAGCTGACCTAAGTAATTTATTACTGCTTATACTTCAGTCTGATCGATAAAATATGTCAGTTTAGGATTGTTGTAGCACGTGTGCATAACTTTTGTTTTGTCTGACATTGAGGGAATTAATCAAGTATTAGACGATTCTTGCATATGTTGATTAATACTGTTAAAGCAAACGTTAGGACTTCGAAATTATGGTGTTTGGTAGACCTGCCATGTATAAAAGGAAAACTAATAGTGATTCTGTTCATTTGTGATCGATAATATGTTATACCTACTTGAAATATTAAAGCTGTAAAAGGCTTCCACGAATACCATAATGCTCCAGTATATAAATACAGTACCTGGGAGAGGCATTGTCGAATGCTTTTTGGAAATGTAAATATGTATATTAAATCAACAGGTTCCGAGTTGTCAAGGGATACAGTCCAAGAATTTATTGCCATCACCATATTTGTTAATACTGAACGCCCAGGAAGAAAATGGCGTTTATGACCAAAAATAATTTCCAAAATTTATGCCTGTCAGAAGATGAAATAAACACACTTCATAGTTTTCAACAAGATTTTATTTCCCTCTTGATATACTGTATATTATATGATATACGGGTATATTATATGATACAATAAATAAAGAAAAAGAATTATTGAGAATAATTGCAGGAGAAAAATTCACTTGAGCACTAAAGGAGGAATATGATCCGGATCTATTATGACAGATTTATTGAGGTCAATCTTGGTCTTGATCAAGGTGTATTAATACATAGACGATATCTCACTAAGTAGTAGGTTATGTTATAAAAACTATAAATTTTTAGTATAGTAGTTTTTACTGTGACAACTTTCTTGTGTTTTAATTTAAGTTAGGTTAAACTCTGTTAAAAATACTGCATTCAGAGTGGTATACTATACGCAGCAAGTTTAAACATGCAATATTAAAACTTTTAGGTCATGGGGCATTTGTAACTGTCCGAGTATGCCAAAGGATTAACACTCAACAAATAGTGTTAAAAATGGTGCCAATACACACGTCCCTCGTCCGTAGGATGCCAGGTATAATTCGGGGATACTTTACAATGTTCCACTTACATAAAAAATGTATGGCGAGCACCATCAAACAGATCTCTATACGAAAAGACGATTAGGATTCAATCTACCAGTGACAAGACCAAATTTAAGGGCATTTCAATAAACAAATTTTAACAGTTGTTAAGTGTAATATCACTTAAAAACCTCCAGTAACTGAACTATGTCGTAAGCTTTCTTTCTTTCGGCATTTGCAGATTTACATTTTATTACTTTTTATGGCACTCTGAATATTTTGGCCTGGCAGTTATTGAAATTTCCTACTAGGAAACGACCCGAAACCATCGATCCCTTGCATCGAGCCGCGCATTTGTAGTTACCGACCTTTGGCGGATAGGACTGACGGATCGAAAAACACCTGCATGCAGGCAGCCAAAAACAAAGTTGCTATTTTTAATTTACTAAATCATCCAAATGTTATAAAATACTATGACAGGTTTAATTCCAAAAACACTTTCTCCATCGTAATGGACCAGAGTTACACTGCGATAATTCATTCTAAAAGAGAAATTCAATTATTTCAAAACATTTGTTATATGTACATTTTGTCAAATACTCAACGGTCTGGATCACATTCATCAGAAATAACTTAGTTCATAGAGTCTGAAGAAGACATATTAAAATTTGGTGATTTTTGAATTTCTAAATCCTTGGTATACACCACAATGGCAAATACTCAGATTGGAACATGCAATTGTTAAGTATGACCAGTGTTCTTCTAGTTATAATGATTGCAATATTTCTCATTTAATATCAACTTAAGAGTTTGAAATTTCAGAAAATATAGATCGCCAATAATTCTTTTTGAAAAGAATTAGTGAAGATAATAGGCCACTGTATTTCAGAATTTACTCAAACGTAGTCAGCTTTTCCATCAGGAAGTTAAATATTTGTATCTGATAGTAAGTTAGGTTTATTTGTTATTACTAGGTGCAATCTATATGATTTCAGATCATCTCAAAATGTTACAGTAACAGTTTCAAAATTATTTTTAGTAAAATGAGCTCCGTCTATAAGTAGCCACTGAATAGTATGATAATCAAAATTACATAGGCTTACTAATATTTTCCAACTGAAATTATAATATTTCCACACAACAATTTGTTAACATAAATGATATCTGAAAATCTCGAAATAATGCAAGCAACACAAAATAAAAGGTTATTTATAACAATAAAAACAAGTTCAAACTGATTATCATCATATTGTCATATTATTATATATTTTAGACAAATTCCATCACCACGAATCACTTCTGCCAATTCATAATTAAATTGTAACAATTTAAAATAATAAGTTGATATGAACAATCAAAATCAAATTTTGAAAACAGAAATGCAAGATTTGATAGAGTACTGAATAAATTTAGAGATCGAGTAAGAACTATTTTGCATTAAAATGTATTCTAAACAAATGACAAAGTGTTGCCCTTAACTGAAAACATCCGATTGCAATGAAGAGATTCAATCCTTTTTTGTTTGCAACTTCATCAGTCTTTCATAAGAGTTGACGATAAAACACACGGATCATATCAGTCTTATTCTTTGGGAAAAAAGTTGAATCTGAGAAGCTGTAAATAGATCAGTACACAATGAAACAGCCTTTGTCTTGACATACAAGATCAGCAGGATAAAATATGTAACCACGTTAAGGCATTCAGGACAAGAAGCGATCATAGGCATTTTAGACCAATAATGGTATTTAATACAAAACTGGAGAATTAAAACTTTCACCAAATCAAACTGATCAACATTATAGATAATAAGAAACTGAAAGAAAATTCTGAAAAATTTTAACTTGCAAGTTTCTACAAGTAGTCGTTACCAGTCAACCAAAGAAGAAAATACTACTTAACTTGAAGTAATAGGATCAAAAGAACAAAATTAGCTACACAAACTCTGCCAAAAAACATTGCTACAGACCAAAAGGGTATTTAAGAAAGAAAACCAACCATAAACTAGTAGAATATTGGAAACAATGCAACAAAAAATTGTTGCAATTTGCATTGAAAATTGGAGAAGTTTCAGAGAGTATAATTAATAGAAGGAAAAATTAATATAAATTATGGATGCAAAATAGTGTAGTATGTAGCCGAATTTAGAATACTGCAAAAAGTGAAGTCACTCAATCATGTAATAAGGGCTGGAATACGAAAATGCGCTAGCTAGTTCATAGTTTAAGAACCAGGCACATACCGAAACATCGCAATAACGCCCTTATAGTATTAATCCAGAAGAAAAGTAGTATTCTCCTGCTATCTTAAAAAAGTTAAAAGTAAACTAGTAAACGGGCTGCGAAGGAAAAAAATAGTCTTAAAGATAGATGAACAAATACCACTTGCTTTGGACTTCATAGAAAGTGGAGACCAAAAGAAAATAGGGCGGATAGGACATAAAAACGAACAAAACATCCACACATTAAATATTGTGAAAATGCAATACGCAGGATATGACTATTGTAAAATTGGTTATTATATTGATATACAATTTATCTACGCCGTCCCTGGTTAAAATAACGTAAAGCATTATTGATTCCGGTAAAACATCAATCGCTGGGATAATAAGAAAAAAAGAAACGGAATCATGGAATGGGGCAAAAACTACTGATCTGGACGCTAGGCGAATAACTCATCCGGAACTACGAGGAAATTCGATGTGCAGTATATAAAGCAATATAGAATTCATAACTTGGTTAATATAGCTTATATAGTGTTAATATTCCAATGTAAATTGTTTATCGAAATTAGCTGTTGGATTGAATTTTTATGTGTAAATAAAGTTTCTAGAAAGTGTAAATGACGATCAGTTTTTTAAATTACAATTGCAATATCCTAGGCATGTTAGAATACCGTGAAAAGCCCTAACATAAATTTAGATCATCACTAAATATTAGACAACAAGAAGGTTGAAACAGTTTACGATTATGTTTCAGTTAACTTTGGCTTTAATTCTACAAACCATTTCTATATTTGCCGAATAAAATAAAATACAGAGAGCACATTACTTAAATGTTCTTTACTTTCGTTAGTTATCTAGCAAAACCCTTTGAGTGTAACATTACATTATTTTTAACTGGATAATGTCTAAACAGCAACAGGCTCATGATTTTCAGGTAAGGTAAGTAATAACATGCCAGATTCGTCCTACTAGCTATTTAACATTGTAATATGGCGGTCTCATGTGTGGACAAGATAATGTTGATCACCAAAAGGTGTACTCAAACGAAGGAATGTCTGACTATACCTTTGTAGAACCGACCAACAATAGTTAAAAACTCATCACTTTGATAGCACAAAACAAAGAAAGAAACACCTTCTTAATCTATGTTTAGTAAGTTGCTTATTTTGATATAAGTTAATATTTCCGTTGCAGTTTCCCAGTTTTGTTGATATCTTATTCATCTTAAGGTTTTTCATTTTAGCAAGTTTTTAGCCCTTTTGCCTCATAGTCTTTGCAACTGTATACTTCATTTTACCAAGGTCATTTGAATTTCAATGCACTCTTTCAGTTGTTTTTCTATTCGTATGCAACTCTAAAGTCAGTTACTAATTTTCTGAATTGGTTTATATTCCTTTTCGTGCTTATTGAATATTTTTCCAATACGCGATGGTCACTATTTATATTGAATGTTCTATGGATAAAATATCTCCAATGTTAAAAACATTTTTATCAACAGGAGTTACCAGCATATTTCTAGTGAGATCCTCATACAAAAGTTTGCAAATGCGTAGTTATTTTAATGCTTTTTTAGTTACTTACAACTGAAAAATCGCACAATGTCGGCATGCTTACCTGAAACAAAAAAATAAACATTGTTAATAATTTCAAGCGATAGTATAGTATCAGGCAAACATATACATAGTTACAAACATATGTTAAATATTTCCTTTGCTACGTGACTAATGGAAAGGCAGCAAGCAGACAGCCTCACCCATTCAAGGCTGATAGATAAAATGTATATGCTACCATAGGAAAAATTTGTAAACATTTTATCTGGAAGTGAATATCGTTATATAGTGTTGGGTTTTCTTCTTAACTGACCAGATCACTTTTACATCATTATTTGAAGACGATTTATACGTCGGGAAGCGGGGAAATTTTGCTTTTATTTTAAAGTGTCTGCCCACTATATACGTCCATACCATGACCGTACTAGGAACGTATCGGGCCCGGAATACAACACTACCATGCCCACTGAAACGGATTAATGTAGCCCTATGCCAGTATACATTCGGTATAATGCTTTTATACAACCCTTAACACAGCACCGGTTCATTATCGCATACCAATCAGTGTTGGGTGGACGTCTTGTAGTGCTATATTTTTTAGGGTTCTGTATATACAATATACGGATACCTTTATATTATCACTCCGGATTTCTGCCTCTGTCACATCACAGCAATTTTCTCCTAACCTACTGGACGGAACGTGTTGAAATTTCACTGTATAGTTTGGTGACCCGATCAGGAGTACTTATCGTAAAAGAAGAAATTTTGATTTTAGGGGTACTTCTGGGGGGAAAAACTAAGAAAATCGACCCCCCCTGATCTCCGAAACTATTGAGCCTAAAATTTTGAAAAAATAGGAAATATAGAACGTTGCCCGAACTTTACAGGAAAAATAAGGAGAAACCATTAATATTAATTTTGGGGGGCAAATTATAGAATTAAACGAAAATTTAAAAATTTTTTTTTCAAAAGCATGTAATACATCAAATGAAAGGTCCCATTCTGAGGAACAAAATATATTTTTTTCATATTAAAAAATAATAATCAAGAAGATATTAACGTAAATATACCAAAATTTACCCATTCCTCCCCCCTATCTCCGAAACTACAAAACGTAAAGTTTTGAAAAAATACAGGTATAGGGTCTGACCTGAAGTTTACTGGAAAAATAAGGAGAAACCTCTACTTTTAATTTTTGGGGGCAAATTACAGAATTAAATGGAAAAGATAAATTAAAATTGGTATGACGAAAACAAATATATTTTTTCAAATTTTTAAAATAAATTATATAAAAGATATTAACAAAAATATAAAAAATATACCCCTACCCCCCCCCCCTGTCTACGAAACCATAAGCTGCAAAATTTTGAAAAAATAGAGGTATAGCGCCTTACCTGAACTTTACCGGAAAAATAAGGAGAAACCCCTAATATTGATTTTGGGGGTCAAATTATAGAATTAAATGGAAAATAAAAAATTAAAGTCGTTTTAAGTAATATATCAAATCATTATGACGAATACAAATATATTTTTTCATAGTTTTAAAATAAATATATTTTAAAATATATTAACAAAAATATTTTAAAAATACCTTTCCCCCCTTATCCCCCAAACTATAAGACCCAAAGTTTTTTGTTTACAGGAAAAATACGAAAAAATCCTTAATATTTATTTTGGGGGCTAATTATGGAATTAAACTGAAAATAAAAAAATATTTTTTTAACGCATCATGCAATACATTAAATGAAAGGGCTCATTATGAGGAATACAAATACATATTGAATACTCTCTTCGAGGTGTCATTCCTTTGTACGCAAGACAATATATATTATATATAAATATAATATATATTGTTTCTGGTCAGGAACCTTCATCAGTTGCGCTTCCCACAATTGAATGTCCTCTCGAACACTTCTTTATGCATTTGATGCATTTCGTTAAATTTGAAGACGCGAGATGTAAGACCGACATTTAGGATTTTCAAGAGAATCAGTACACAGAGGTTCCGAATCTGGAGCCGTTCCGTGCAATTGCTGTTCTCCCTTAACTTCTAGGACAGAATGTCACGATAAAATTTTCAGGTTACTTCACCTGTCGGAGATATTGAATACTCTCTTCGAGGTGTCATTCCTTTGTACGCAAGACAATATATATTATATATAAATATAATATATATTGTTTCTGGTCAGGAACCTTCATCAGTTGCGCTTCCCACAATTCGCGTCTTCAAATTTAACGAAATGCATCAAATGCATAAAGAAGTGTTCGAGAGGACATTTAATTGTGGGAAGCGCAACTGATGAAGGTTCCTGACCAGAAACAATATGTATTATATTTATATATAATATATATTGTCTTGCGTAAAAAGGAATGACACCTCGAAGAGAGTATTCAATATCTCTGACAGGTGAAGTAACTTGAAAATTTTATCGTGACATTCTGTCCTAGGAGTTAAGGGAGAACAGCAATTGCACGGAACGGCTCCAGATTCGGAACCTCTGTGTACTGATTCTCTTGAAAATCCTAAATGTCGGTCTTACATCTCGCGTCTTCAAATTTAACGAAATGCATCAAATGCATAAAGAAGTGTTCGAGAGGACATTCAATTGTGGGAAGCGCAACTGATGAAGGTTCCTGACCAGAAACAATATATATTATATTTATATATAATATATATTGTCTTGCGTACAAAGGAATGACACCTCGAAGAGAGTATTCAATATCTTTGACAGGTGAAGTAACCTGAAAATTTTATCGTGACATTCTGTCCTAGGAGTTAAGGGAGAACAGCAATTGCACGGAACGGCTCCAGATTCGGAACCTCTGTGTACTGATTCTCTTGAAAATCCTAAATGTCGGTCTTACATCTCGCGTCTTCACAAATACATATTGTTCATATTTATATAATTAGTTGTTTACAAGATATTAATTAATTAAAAAAATATATATAAAAAATCTCATTTCCCGCTTTATTTCCAAAACCATAATACCTAAAATTTTGAAAATAATTATTGGTATTGGTAAAAAAAACTACTAGAAAACCTCAATATTAATTTTGGGGAAAAATTATAGAATTAAATGAAAAATACAAATTAAATTTTCAAACGCATCATGTAATTATATTACATCAAATAAAAGGCTCATTATGTGAATTACAAATATATCACATTTTTAAATTATTTGTTTAATAGATATTAACAAAAATATTCTAATTCCCACTTTAAAACCTTCACTAACTAGAAGTTTGAAAAATATATTTTATTTGTATTTTTTAAATAATTTGTCTAAAAGATTCAATACTTTATTATTTAAAACTTGACCTAATTTCCCCTTTAGTTTTCAATCTACAGAGCCTAAAATTCGGACAATAGATTATAAAAGGCTTACCTGAAAGTGTATTGGTAAAATAAAACTCTAATGTTAATTAGAAAATTAAATACATATTTTTATGAAAATCAAGCGAATTATGAAGCAGATAAAATAAAAAGTTTATTTGTGGAAAATGAAAGTGTATATTTTTTATAAATTTAAAACGCTTCCTTTAAAAGATATTGGTGTAACTATAAGAAAATGTACTCATTCCCTGCTTGTCTGAAACTGGAATATTAGAATCTTAAAGGTGGTACGGAACCCTTAGTATGCGAGTCCAACTCGCACTTGACCAAATTATTTTAATACTAAAATAGGTCGGGCTATTTCCGAATTAATTGTTAGGCAACTGGATATTGGTTGCCATACCATTGGATAAGCAAGATGAAAGGCTTAATAAAGCTAAAAGGTGTGCAACTCCTCTCTAACGGTCAGCGTACGCTGTTACAACCAGTATACCCACATTTTTGTCGCCTGCCAGCAATGGTTTGACAATGTTCTTATAGTTCATTCATGGTTACTGTCCATTTTCAATAGCAATCAATTTCAATTACATTTGGCCTAGTAAAGACAATATTTTCTATACTATTATGAAATTTTAGTTGTCTGTTTGTTTGTTTGTTACCTCATCACGTAAGAACTACTGAACTGATTTTGCTGAATCTTTTTTTTTGTTTGTTGCAAAGCTTATAGTTTGACTTAAAATCTGGTATACATTTTATCTCCCTGCATTGTCAGAAATGGTAGATATAGCGAAAAATCTACTACCATGTTCGGTAATAGATACACAATCAGTCAATTGGTTCCACCGCATGCACCAAAATTTTAGATATTGCATCAGCTTCGCTTTTATTCAAATTCAGAATATGCCAATGTTACATGTTACGATTTAAAAAAAAATCCAGCTGATATATCAAGTGTAATTTTACAGGGTGTTCCATATATAGCATAGGTAGAATTTAATTGATTAAGTGGCCCGTAAGTAGTTCATATATACAATATGGTTGAAATAAGGGGGAAGTTATAAGGCGGGGTTCAAAAAAGATATATTGAATGGATCATAAACAGTTGTATATACCAGGTGGTTGAAAAACGAGTGGAGTTGAATTATATTTATACAGGGAGGATAACAAAATCTTATATTGTTAGGGTCATAAGTAGTTGCATATACAATGTGGGTGAAATAAGGGTAAAAATAGAATTATTTTTATACAGGGCGGATAAAAAAATATGTTATGATATCTTATGTAAGCAGTTAGGATATTTGAATTTTCTTGAGCTATTATTATAGTTATGAAATGAATTGAAGAAATTGTTGGAAGCAGTTGTTTATACAGGGTGGTTGAAATATAAAATGGGGTGGAATTATAGTTTATAGGGTAGTTAAAAACTTGTTTTATAAAAACAAGTAGTTCACAAGTAGCATATTATATGTTGGTTGAAATATGTAGCAGAGTATAATTACAGCTATATCTAAAGGTGGATTTAAAAAATACTATAAAACTGTTATGATCTACAACCTGTTTCATATACCGGATAGATGAAATATAGGGTGGACTAGATTTCTAAGTATACAGGGTAGTGAAAAAATGTAGGGTGGCCCATAAGTAGTTGCATATACAAGGTTGTTAAAATATAGCGTGGAGTAAAACAATAATTATACAATGTAGATACAAAAAAATTGTTATATAGGTTAGATAAATGGAGTACCTGAAATATTGGGGGAAGTCAGGTTATAGTTACACAGTGTGATTCAAACAAAGTTAGAAAAAGTTGCAATGAAGGGTGTTTTAAATGAAATGTAGAGAGAAATTATATTATATATAATTATATTGTATGTGGTTCACAAAATATGAAAAAAAAGTGAAATAGCTTAGCTCATAATCAGTTGCACAGATAGAATATTTGAAATATAGGGAAGAGTAATGTTAAGTAGTTGAGTATTTAAAAATTGTTACATAGAGTGCCCAATAGGCAGTTGCAGTTTTGATGATATTTATTGAGTAGTTATGGATTTATATTTATACAGGGTGGTACAAAAAGTGTTATACTGGGTGGCCGATATGTAGGTGCACAGCAAGGTGGTGTGGATTAAAACCATGTTAAAAAAACTTGCATATAAGGGGTGGTTGACATATAAGGTGGAGACAAATTATATTTTCCAGAGTGGTTAAAAAATGCCAGAAAAATGGTTATTTAGCATAATCCATAAACAGTTGCTTAGATAAGATAGTTGAAATATAGAATGGATCAGAGTTATAGTTAAGTGTTTAAAAAATGTTATATATGGTGACCCTTAAGCAGTGCATATACAGTGTGGTTGCAATATTTGTAGAATAAAATTACGGTTGTTGGTTAAAAAAATGAAAGACAAATAAGTTATGATGGTTGACTAATTGGCAGCAGTATATACAAGATGATTTAAATAAAGATGAAAGTAGAGTTATAGTTATAGCAGCTCAAAAAATATTGAATAAAATTGTTACATAAGGTGATCATATAAAGTTGCAGTTTGGGTAAAATATGTTGGGGATTGGTGGATTTATAGTTATACTAAGTGGTACAAAAAAAGTAATATTGGGTGGCCTATAAGTATAAGTATAAATTAGACCATGAATAGTTGCATCCAGAAATATGGAATACTTGACATATAGGCCGAAGCAAAATTATAGTTATATATTGTGATTAACACAATGTTAGAAAAAGGATATAAAGGGTGGTTAAAATATAGGGCGGAGAGAAATTACTGATTAAGAAGTGGCTCAAAAATTATCAAATATAATTGTTACATAGTGTACAGGGTGGAGTAGTTATAGTTAGGTAATTAAAAAATGATGTTATATTGGGTGACAAATAAACAGCAGTTTATACAGGATGGTTGCACTATAGGGTGAAGCAGAGTTACAGTTATACAAGGTGGTTACAAAAAATGCTGAATAGAATTATTATATAGGGTCATAGGGTGACTCATCTGTGCTTGCAGTTTCGGTGAAATATATTCGGGATTGGTAGATTTATATTCATGTAGGGTGGTTCAACAAAGTTAGAAAAAATTGTTATATTGGATAGTCCATATGTTTTATAAGTCATTTTTTTGCAAAGAATTCTACATTCCGTACGCGAGTAAAACCGCGGGTAACAGCTACTTATAAATAATTTCAAAGGGTTAAACTCTACTATCATAACAAGTTCTTTAAATTTTTTGTTGGCTCTAAATTATTTTATGGAAGAAATACGAACTTGACTTCATGTGTTTTATTGTGATATTTTTATTCTATGGTAATTTCTGTAAAGGCTCCAATATCAGAAACAAAATCTCAATAAAAGCAAAAATGGATAACTTCAACACCTCAAATCAAATAAAACCTTTTGTAATAAAAATATTTTACTAAATTTTAATGTATCTACGTTTCCATTATTGCCTCTTCGTGAAACATATCAGTTAGGCATCTTACACCGCCTGTTGGAATCTCGTAACACAGAACTTTTAATCAGAACAATTGAGAAATCATCAACTACGATAACTTATGTTGGATAAGGGTAGAAATAACATGCATCTTCTTCTTATCCAATATGATTACAACTCCACGGAAAAAGTTTAAATTTTTATTACGATTTAGGCATACTTTGACATTTGTGTAGTCGTTACACTATTAACAATTTTTTTCTTCTGAATCTATTATAGGTATTTCATCTTTGAATACTGAGACTTTTTCCGGTATAATAATACAACCAGATGATCCCTACAAAATAAATTATGAAACAGTAGTAATACTAACATACTAGAGTTGCTCAGAGATTCTCACATTGCCACCAACATAATAATGGAGCAATCGCTGAGCGATGAATTATTTGTCTTCCTAAAGAGGTCTACCCACTATACCGTCTCACACCATGACTGTGCCAAGAAAAAATATTCTTTGTACTGAAAAGAATGAAACCATTCCTGCTAGACTGTTCTGTCACAGACCAAGACCGTAGCGTACCATGCACGAAGCGCCAACAATTGTGAAAGAGAATATTTTGCCAGTGCTGTCACGCTCCGGTTTGCCAATTAAAAATAGTATAGAGCGCTGTTCGGAACATTGTCTTTTTGGGGTTTAAAAGAGACAGCCTTTAATTGTCATATGTATATTCTCAATTGCTTGGAAAAAACTCTGCCTTAACGCAATCGCAAAGAGACTCGTTTTTTGCCCCTCGTCCAGTACGGACCTCTCCTGAAACTCTTAACGAAAAACTTTCCCTATGTTCTCGCTAGTGCAACCACAAAGTGCATGTGCAGCGATTACTCACTTGTTGTAAACCCCCTCGTGAGTGTGCACTGCCCAACATCAGATACTAAATAGTTGTGCCTAAAAACCCAGGGTTAAGGCCGGCTACCCGCGATGAATGCATACAAATACATGGATGGCAGATTTCCCGAGGCTTTTACTAGAGCTAACTCATAGACAAGGTAAGAGTTTTTTTATGAAGGGCAATTGAGTTTTTTGTCAAAATAGAACCACACAAAACTACAATCCACTTAATCCAATTCTCTATAAGCGCAAAAACTCTAATGTTGAGCATTATTTCTTAAAACTGTCGAACTAAAGTATTTCTAATAAGCCGGTTTACTAAATGTAAAGAGACCGATTAACATGGCTCGCCAAAAAAATAAAAGGAAAAGGTGGGACAAAGGAGAGTGTTGTACAACACCACCTTCAAGGACCCGACAAAGCTCGTAATCGTATTGAGAATGAAAAGGAACAAAACACACATGAAACAGCACTAATATGAGGCTTAAATGAATTGAAATACAGGAAAATGGAAGATACTTACAGACAACAAGAATGAACAATTCACACTCACTGTATATTCAGGCAAGGACAAAGAATTGAGGAACAAATTATGAATGTAGCGTAACATCTACGAAGGCAACAACCAAATAAAGAACAACTACAGAAGTAGTAAAGGAAATATTAGCAATACCACCGGAATTACAGAACATCTTTACCAGCGACATACCAAGAGAAATAAGGCACACAAGACAACCCAGCAAAAGCGGCAACATCAGGGGCCCGATTCTCGAAACGATTAGACTCCTCCACGACTCTACTTTCGACGTAAGTCGCATGAAAATTGTCATAAATGAAATAAAACCAGTAGTTAAACCCATATGTTAAAATTCATTTATGCCAGTTTTTATGAGACATACATTCTTCGTAGAGTGGTCGAGCGTTCGAATGATTTCGACAATCGGGGCACAACGCGAGAGGCCCAGTCAACTATAGCAAATATCCAGATATTGGAAAAATCTTACAAGAATTGAAATAACATTATAATCTGAATTACAATAAAATATGAATTTGAATAGAAAATTTTGACAGTTTTACAATGGCATAAATAATATATTATTTTGAATGTTCATCTGGGATTTTCTCTCCTCGCAATGGTTTCTGAAAAATACAGATAAGTTAAGTACTTGAATATAATATAAACATATACCGGTGAGACATCAAGACCTCTCCAAATTAGAACAAAAGAGCACCAATACAACGTCTCAAGAAGACATATAGGCAGATCAAGATTGGCAAATCATGTACCCACGGATAATGGTACACACAAAGTGGACTGGAATAAGACAAAAATACTACTTAAAGAAAAACATACCAAAAAAAGAAAAATCAAAGAAAGTGTCTACATGTTGTTGAATAATGGAGAAATCGGGACACCCTCTGTAGAGATACCGGTTGCATGGCAACAACTTCTGACGAATGAACATCAAAAAGGAAACCTCAAAGTCAATTAATCAGTCAATTGACATTACCAAAAAAAAGTCAAGCGAATATAATAGTGCAAAACATTCAAACAAACATTGTTCGACAACGATTCCTGATAGGGAATCGAAACGTCACAAAAAAACAGATAAGTACAACACAAAATACACAACATATTATACTGGAATACTAGTTGACAGAGTCTGTAGACCTACTTTCTCTCAGTTAATCCTGCGGGAGAGTTTTTTCTATAAGGGGGCAACTAGTGTTCCGGGCAGTTTCCACAATCATTTAGAAACTACTTAAATAATATACTGTTATTGGATATATAGTCCGGTACGAAAATTATAAAGGTGACCATTTTCAAGTTGACCAAAGTCCAAGCATGTATATAAATTATTGATTTTTTGGATTGACGTACTTTTGAATGACCGCAGTTTTTTAATTACATTTTTCACTAATTTTATAACAAAGTGGCCCATAGGAGCCCCTCATAGTAAAAAATAAATAGAAAACATAAATGGGTTTTAATTATTAATTATCATTAAGGGAATTTTAGTTCCATTGTGTTAAATTATCATGTAGACTTTTGAAATGTTGGTATTAGACGCTGATTGCATTGTATTTTTTATAGTGTTCCAGAATATTTTGTTCATAGAATTTGGAACGCGAAATGTAAATTCCTTATTAAAAAAAAATATTTTTTTATCAAACTGTGGATTGCTTACCGGCTTGCAATACCGAAAAATAAAAGAAATTTTGACTATAACATATTTACACTGAATTTTTTATATAACCTATTTATAAAAAATATTCAATTTTAAATTTATATTTTGATATAATTCAGATAACAAATTCCATTGTCAAAAATGTCAAACTTAGATCTTGAAACATTTAGATTTTTAAATCGAAAATTCATTATGTCTTGTAATGTTATTTTGAAGTATTTTCTAAACGATTATGGAGATACATAGATATTTTTTCACTCCTGACGATGGTTTCTGAAAAAAAAACAACTAGTGTACCGGCTAGGTACTATAGACTGAGTTTCAATTACATAACTTATTCGTATTTTTTAGAATACTTAATACCAAACATATTATTTTTTTCTTCTAAACAGAACGTTCTCAATTAAATTTTCTAAAATCTTAATTTAATCTAGAAAATACTTAAAATTTAAATCTGTATCAAATAATTTGCCAGCCTACTGTAAAACAAAACGACCAAAAAGCCCGTGTTAAAGTTATATTCAATTCAATGTATATGCGTTTGAAAAACTACAATGTCGAAATTAATTAACCAGTAAAGTTCGAGTTAAAAAAACTTCAAACCTAAAGGTAGTTATGAGTCGAATGTAATTAACAGCGCTGTAGAGGAAGAGAAAAATTAGCACAACGAACTAATGAGATTTTCACGAGTACGCCGTTTTCTTAATTTCTTAATAAAATTAGCAATTTATTCATAAAGTGAATTAAATGAGCGTGTTCAAAAATAATTTTCCGGAATACGAAGTTCTTGTTAGAGATTTGCTTATTACTTTAACAATATAGGGAAAGATGTAAATTTAATAATTCCTGTTTGAAATGGTAAATGACTTTTATTGAACAAATTCAATTGTAAGTGTTAAGCTTCAATTTAAGGCATCTTGTAGATAATAAATTTGAAGAAATTAGTTTGAAACACAGTATATTTTGAATGCTATGAACTCAATACAAAAAATAAAACATACATATAAAAAAGCATCAACTCGAGAAATCAGACCTTTGATAATGAACGGCAAAGAAGCTTGGATACAACAGTAGTGAGAAATTGAAGAAGTTAACAAAAAGCTGAATGTTCTAAGTCCCCATAAAGAACTTAAAATGATAACATTTATTAGCGAAAACAACCACCGACAATGGTGTATTCTTGACGTATACTTTATTTACTTTTGTAATTGATAAGTAGGTCGACTCATTCCCAATGTGAAGCATTTGAGCTGAAGATAGATTTTATGTCAACAAGTATATAAATATATATATATATATATATATATATATATATATATATATATATATATATATATATATATATATAAGTGTATAGTAGGATGCAACTGTTCATGCCCTATATAACAATTTTTTAAAACTTTTCGATCCGCCCTAATGGAAATGCCTGTGGGACCCTTGGTGTGTCACAAATGTAAAAACACAGTTTGGCACCCTAACACCAAACCTTTATTTAAACACTTACCCAAACTGCAACTGCTTTTTGGCCACCCTATATAACAATTTTGTTGTTTTGAACCGCCTTGTATAACTAAAATTCTACTTCCATCTACATTAATACAATCCTGTATGTTCATCTGCTTATGGGCCACCAAATATTTTTTAAACACTTAATTATAACTGTGCTCCACTCACTATCTTATCTACGCAACTGCTTATGGATTACTATATAACCATTTTTTAACCACCCTGGAAAGTATAATTTGTCTCCACCTTACATTTCAACCACCTGTCTATGGAACTTTTTCTAACATTGTTTTAACCACACTGTATAACTATAATTTTACTTCGATCCCCGTATCAGATATTGCATATACAACAGCTCATGTTCTATCCTATAAAATTTTTTTATCCAACCTATTTAACTATAATTCTACTCCACTCCCTTTTTCAACCACCTTGTATATGCAAATACTTATCGGCCACCCAGTATAACATTTTGTACCTTCCTGTATAACTATAAATCCAACAATGCCCAATATATTTCACCAAAACTGCAACTGCTTTTGGGGCACCCTATATAACAATTTTGTTCAACATTTTTTTTGAGTCACCTTGTATGTACTACTACTATCCTGTATATGCTGCTGCTTATTGGTCAACTAATATAATATTTTTTAAAGACTTAACTGTAACCACTTCTCCACCATATATATCAAGTATCCTAGATGTGCAACTGATTATGAGCCACGCCATTTCACAATTCTTCCTCATATTTTTTTAACCACATTATAAATTATATTTTCTCTCCACACTTCAATTACAGCACATTTCATTTGCCACTTTTTCTGGCCTTGTTTGAATCACACTATAACTATAACTTTACTGTGTCCCATATTTCAGGTACTCCATATATGCAACTGCTATATAACAAAACTTTTCTATCATTTATTATTCACCCTGTATAATTATAATTCTACTTCACCCTATATTTCAACAACCTTGTATAAACAACTAGTTATTTGCCACCCAATATAACTTTTTTGTACCACCCTGTATCCTTAAAATTCTAATCCACCCTATATTTCAATCATCCGGTAAATGGAGCAGCTTGTAGATCATAACATTTCTTTATAATACTTTCTAAACCCAGCTGTATAGCTGTAATTATACGTCGCTACCTATTTCAACCATCCTACATATGCAATTACTTGTGGATATAAAAAAATGTTTTAACCACTCTACAAACTATAATTCCACTCGATCTCATATTTCAAGCACCCTGTATAAACAACTTCTTCTAACATTTTTCAACCCATTTGATAACTATAATAACTCAAGAACATAATTCCTAACTGCTTACGAAAGACATTTTTTCCTAAAAAAAATTATCCACCCTGTATAAATATTCTACCCTTATATCAACAATATTGTATATGCAACTACTTATGACCCACTCCATACAACTTTTTTGAACCACCCAGTATAACTAATTCCGCTCCCCCTTATTTCAACCACATTGTATATATGCAGCTGCTTATGGGACACCTAATATAAGTTTTTTTAGATTTTTTAATTCCATGTCATTTTACTCCGCACTAAGTTTCCTGTATATAGAACACCCTGTAAAATTACGGTTGATATATCAGTTTCCCCCTTATTTCAGCAACATTGTATATATGCAGCTGCTTATGGTACACCTAATATAACTTTTATTTAGATTTTTTTAATCCAAGTCATTCTACTCTAAGTTTGCTAAATATAGAACACCCTGTAAAATTACGGTTGATATATCAGTTGATTTCTTTAAATTGAAACATGTTACATTGGCATATTCCGAATTTTGAATAAAAGCTAAGGTGATTCAAGTATCTAATATTTGGTGCTTGCGGTGGAAACAATAGAGTAAATTGTGTTATCCAACATGGTAGAAGTTTTTTCGCTATATCTACCGTTTCTGTCAACTTAGTGAGATAAAATATCTACCAGATTTTAAGTCAAACTACACGCTTTGCAACAAAAAAAAAAGATTCAGCAAAATTAGTTCCGTAGTTGTTACGTGATGCCCAAACAAACAAACAAACAAACAAACAAATAAACAGACAAACTTACAATTTATTAATAATATAGATATAGATATTCAAAGATCCTAACTGCTTACATTTTTTTCTAAGAATTTTTATACAAATTATAAATATTCTACCCTTTTTCAACCACTTGGTATATGGAACTGTTTATGGCCCACTCAATATAACTATTTTAGACCACGCGGTATAACTAATTCCACTCTCTCTTATTTTAACCACATGTATATAAGCAGCTGCTTATAGGACACCAAATAATTTTTTTTTAGATTTTTTAAACCCATTTAGTTCTACTCCGCTTTAAGTTTCCTATATACAGAACACCCTGTACAATTACATCTGAAATACAACTCTTTTTGCTCTCTCAATATTATTAAAAACAACAAAGAAGTCATTTTGGATCAGTTTTTATCGTTCCTTGAACATACTCACATGGTTGTCGTTAGTTTAGTTTGATTTCAAGTGTTACAAAATGTAAAAATAAGAAACTTATCTTCATAAGTACTCCCGTTGTAATTTTAGAATAGATTTGAAAATGGCCAAAAACACTGCCAAAACGCCATTAATAAAACTGTTTGAACGACCCAAAATCAAGAAAATACTTTCAACAATTTTATATATATATAAATACATTTTCCTTAAACAATTGAAATATAAAATGAACTATATAACTCATTTTACTTCGTGTAGTAACAAGACTGATAGTTTTAATTTTTAATTGTAAATTACTCAACCATTATTAAGAAAAATCTACAGAAAACAGGTAAGTGTTTTCATAGCTTCAAACACAAAATCTACAAAAAATTCTCAATCATTAATCCTTCAAACAAAGATAATCAGATTTTAAGTTTTCCGATTAAAGTGTAGTCGATAAAACATTTTTCTTGTTTATAATTTTGCCCTAAATGCAAATATATAACCTCTCTGATGAAATTGAATATCCCATTACCGTAATACTGATGGAACAGGAAAATTCGATTTGCTCGAACTACTCGAAGGGTTTCGCGTTGAATTCTAATGTCAATGCTGATGTCGCGTCAATACTGGGGATACGAATATCTGAGTTTATCTCCACCTTTGAATATGGGGGTGTCTTGAGGAACAGATGACAATCTAACCATTCGTGTTACGAAAATGCAGAAGCTTAATACCTTAACAAAATTAATTAATAACCGAAATGAACTTCTGTCAACCGAAAGTTTATAAACCCTCAACAAATATGAACCGGACTTTTGTTTTAAAAATTTTATTGGTACGATCAATACAAATGTTAATACATATTATTTTTCTACATAGTCTCCTCTCTTATGTATACATTTTCCCACCGAATCGGAAATACCTTTCTCAAAGAATGAAACTGGTCGTGTCGATAACCAATTGCGCACAAACGTTTCTACACTTTCGTTGTCTTCAAAGTGGTGGCCTCCCAGTTCTTCTTTAAGTGGCCCAAACATGTGGTAGTCACATGGCGATAAATCAGGACTGTAAGGCGGGTGTTCAAGGGTTTCCCAATGCATTTTGTTCAATTTTCCTTGAGTCAATGCAGCTGTATGTGGCCGAGCGTTGTCATGCAACAGATTCACACTTCGGATAGACATATCCCGCCTCTTTTGCCGATAGGCAAGTTTCACTTGTTGGACTAGTTCGCAGTAATACTCAGCATTAATTGTACGGCGTTCGTGCAGAAAATCGTTCAGCAGTACGCCTTCAATCAGCTCACGAATTGCTTAGGCTCATTTTCCACTGTCTCTCGGTCATCTGAAAACTTTTTGTGCCAGTCGTACACTTGGGTCCTTGAAAGTGTTTCATTGCCGAACTGTGCAGATAGTCGACGCAAAATTTCAGACGGTCTAACGCCCTCCCGCGCCAAAAAAAAAACACGTTGCGCAACAGACGTATGCACCTCTTGCTCTGACATGATGCTACTAACAGCGCATGGACTACGCCTCGCCAAACCGACGAACTCCCCTCTTCTTAACATCCCTACCTAACATATATCGAGACGTCACGCCACTCGAATTACCTACAGGGCGGGAAACAGAAAAGTCCGGTTCATATTTGAGACACCCTCGTACATATACCTACTCTTTAAGACTTGATAAATTATTGTACAACATTTTAAATACTATTTTCTGGAGAATTTAAAATGTTCACTAGTAAAAAATCATAAGTTATATTCCTCCAGTTCTATTAGTTTAGTGGTTTCAAGGTCAGTTTGAAGTTTCAAATTGGAACACCTCAAGTTTATGGCGGATTTGGTTGATGCAGAATGTTTGTTTGAACCATTTCTTAAATTATAGTCATACTTGCGCTATGACTAGGTGACAATAGTTTCAAGTCAAATTATTTTTGAATTTAAAAAAATCAATTTTGTTCATAGACCTAACCATTGAGGATAGTTTCTTGGTGACCACCGTTTTCCTCTGTACATGACTCAACTCAGTTCAAGAAATTTGCAACAACCGATAATAAAAATTATTGAGGAAAACTGCACCAGCACTTCGCATGCGGTCGTTCTTATTACCTACCTAAAAACTCACCGTGATCGATTAATGTTCGAAGTACGGCTCTAATTAGAATAAAAAAGAACGGTAGTCATTCTGGACTAAACAATGGGAGACATGCTTCTTATGAAATAATAGCTCACGTGACGTGACGATAATGTGTTTCCACCTTAAGGGAATTTACTACAAATTTAATATATACCGAGTTTCACTCAAAATTCTAAGGATCATGTGAAATAGCAAAGCTTCTTTCAAATTGGAAGAACTTGAAAGAGTTATTTATTTATCTTCAGAATTTCATGTGGCGCTCTTAGGTACGACTTTCTTATAGGATAGTGCATTCGCTAAAAAAGAGACCAAAGAAATCCTGATGTTCCAGAGATCTCATTAAAGTCATAAGAGAAAATCTAGGAAAAGCCTTATGAACTATCCTGATACAAGGTTGTACAAAAGGACATTATTACTATTATTATTCATTTCTTACCCTAATAGCGGGCATTAAGTCTATCTTGGTCCATACTTTCTCATAAATAGCATTTTACCGTTTTCAAGGTGGAAAAGATCGTTCACCTGAACAGCTTATTGCTGGCATGCTTTTCACTCATATTTGATTACACGGTTACATCACACTTGCGACAACTTAAAAACATTAACTAATTTAAAATTGTAAATCTTTGTTTTTAAAAGTCAAGAAACACAATAAAGAGTCGAGGCATGTAAACTTGAACATTCTAGAGCACGATGCTTAAATTTTAGTAAAACAGTACAAACTCAGTACAATTTTCGCGTTTTCTGTACAATACACAAAATATAACTTGCGTGATAATACAATCCAACATTCGATTCTAGCATTTTATTATATTATTTTTCTGGTACTGAACAAACGATTGCTTGTACATGACAATAGTTTACTACAAAATTTTAGTCAACAATGTATTTTTAACAAAATCACCAGCACCATGTACAAAGTGTTTGTCCTTAAGGTGTAATACTATTTAATTCTCTATTTGGAAATTCTTAATTAATAAATAGGTGTAGGTAGTTGTCAAATTTCATATTGTCATAGAATTATTCATTTTCAATCAAAACTAATTGTGCTAATAACTAAATTGTAAAAAACATTCAAATGCCCATGCTGGCAAGAAGAGGTATTTCCCGAAAGTACAACTGATGGTAAAATCAAGTCAATAATTTCGAATCTATTCCGGAATTAGAAATTATACATAATATTAGCAGGAAAAGATCGAGAACAACTGACCGACGACAGGAGTGGAGGTGGAGAGATTGCAATGTAGCGAATATCTGCTCGAATGTCAATCATCGTTGAATTACACATTTTTGTAGTAGATATTTTGTTTAAAACCCTCAAAATGTTTATAAAATATATTAACTTAATATTTATAAAAAGCAATGATTTCGTCAATTATAAATACTTTGGCGTCCCTAAAGTAGTGCCGCCCTAGGTCCTTGTTTCACGTGCCTATGTTTAAACCTATGTCTGACGAGACTTGTGTTAAAAATCATGAGTGAAAAGTATGCAGGAATATCTGTTCAGTAGAGGCCAAATTATATTTTTTAACTAACTGTACTTCAATATAATCATTTCATTCAAATTTTAAATTGTAAATTTGCGATAATTATTTCACCATGCAGTAAAGATTTAATTTACATTAAAACTTGAAAAGAAATTTATCTCTATAGATGATGTTTTATTTTGTTTGCATAAAACAGACTTTATTCTCTATTTTTTTAATCTGTTTCAAAATGTATCATTTATTCCGTTTTGCAATTTTTATAATAATACTGTTTGCTTTCATATTCCGTTTTAACTGCTCATTAATAGAGTCGAAAATAAGTTAATGACAGCCAGTTATCTAATGTCTGAAATACTTTGAAGATATTAAATCAATTATAGAGCAAAAACATGCATCACTGGATCACGACATGAGTACTACTTATTTATTATTGATGTTTTTTATTAATATCCTTTATTACAGTTAGCTGTTTATCTGATATTAACCTACTAAGTATTCATATCACCAGCCGACTAAATTTAATATTGACTACTTGTTTTACGCCTATCCAGTGGCTGATAATCGGCTAGATTAGAGACCTCAAGCTACTTGAAAAAACTATAATTAAAAAGCAATTTGAAGTGGATGAACTTTATCTCACGGTGAGCACTGAATAAAATCCTCAATAATGTGCAACTGTTTTCAAAGCTATGCCGTAATCGGCAATTACTGTCGAAAATATGATAACTTACTGATATTCAAATTAGCAGAGAAAGTTTCCTTTTAATATACTGCCAACTTAAGGAAGAAAAAATTGTGTTTTATTGTAACTGTACTGACATTTAATGTGCTCACATTGCTATAAAACTGACATCTACAAGTTTTCTTAGATTTCTTGAAAAAAATTTTAGACTTCTTAACGAATAATTGAAAAACCTAAGATGAAACTTATATCGAATAGTTTTCTCTACTTTTTTACATCTCTGAAAGTTATGATTGAATATCGTGGTATAAAAACAAGTGTATAATTGCCTCTAGGGTCTATAAGTTATAATACTTATTCCACAATAATGTATTTAAAACACTATTTTGTAAATCTATAAATGTGACTGCAGTAATAGTTTACATATATTTTCTTATTCAGCCCTGTAAATTTTTTTACAGGGTATTGTAAAATACCAGTACTTACGCCAGTTGTAGTTACATCTAATACAAGAATACAAGAAAAAACAAATAACACTAGGAATCAAAAAAATTCCAATGCTTGACAACAAAAAATAAATTAAATCATTAGTTATCTTTTATTAACAGTATGTTTTTTTTAATTTTTTTTTCCAGATTTTGGGGAAAATAATACACTTGACAACAAGAACTATATAAGTAGTTTGGCTTATTTTGCCCGTTAATTAGGGTTACTCTCCTAAGATTTTTTTAATGCAACAGGTAAGTACTTGAAAATTGTAAATGGAGAACAAAGTGACGTAAGGCTATTTCGAAAAATTGCTGGATTACTGGCTGCCGGAACAGAAATTATTCCTTACAGGTATTCTGAGATAAAGAGATGTCAACAAAATGATTAACCAGTATTCCTGCATTAAAATAGTGTTTTCTATATGATGAGATACTTATCTGTGTTTGGAGATGTTTCCACTTCAAGTCTGTCGTTGTGACTCGCTTTGTACTGTAGTTCGAGGGTTTTTCAATAATTTTCTTTTTGATACTGAGGCTACTGAATTTGTTCTTCAATACACCGATATGACCACAGTCATAGACAATGCTGTAAACACAAATTTTGGAATTCTGAACTGCGTTAAATGGTCTGGTATGTAAGGATAGAGCACAATGTCTTATTTATTTTAAAAACCATTTTGACATATTTAACCTTAAGGTATATCTGTATTAACTAAAGTACGTGATTACTTCGTTGTCTACGACCAGACAAATATTCCATAAGCTGATTGTATATATATATATGTATGTAAGTATGGATCCGTATATATATATATATATATATATATATATATATATATATATATATATATATATGTAATGTAAGTAATGGACAGTCCGTATATATATATATATATATATATATATATATATATACGGACTGTCCATTACTACCAGGAGCCCCGGTTTGGTTCTCGATAATGAATACTGAAGAATATAATAATTAAGAATGTGTAGCACTGAACAGTTTTAGGCATCGTTCGTTGAGGGATACAAAGAATGTATTTAACAATATTAGAATTTAACAAGCATTTCTATGAATCCGGAAGCAAAAGCACTTAGGGAGGATGACTGAAGATAAACTAAGGAAAATGCAATTTGGGCCAAAAGATTAATTCCAGTAATATGAATATAGCTGCATTAAAATATGCAAGATAACCATTTCGCTATATTTATGTTTCCCATATAAACTTCGGAGTATACTGGAAAAGGATTGGAGAAATAGGAAATGGAAATTGCAGTATATGTGAGCTATAACAAATAAAACAGAAATAGAAAGCATGATCAGGAAGATCAGAGAAAATAATTTTGAAAATGTTATAAATGAAGATGAAAATAAACAAAATGATATATGTAACTTGATTACGTGATTAATGAAGGCAAAGGATGCTGAGAAAAATGTCCCATTTGTTTGTTTCCTAAATTAAAAATTTGAAGTTAAGGAAAATACCTAGTATAATATTTGTGAAATATATTTAGCTTGCAAAGGTATTTCTAAATACTTTTCATTGCTGCCACAAAATGTGTGTAGCATTGAACGTTATATCCTGATATATCAGTTACATTTGTAGATTTGTAGATTAACTTATGAAATTTTCTAATTTCTAAATTTCTGCGCCACAGACAGTACAAATGTAAAATATATATTTATTGTATCTATAATTAACACCAGTATTTAAATTATTACATTAGCTTATAATTAATTTTAAAATCACAATTTTTTAATGGCTCCCTGGCACATATACAAAGCCTTAACGTCTTAGAGTGGTACTCACGATTCTTAGCTTGGCTCATCAAACCATCCTAGAGGTTTTTGTAATCTTTCTCGTGATAACAACTAAACTTTGTGGTTACCGACTAGTAAAAATTACCTTCCTACTTTTGTTTTACCACGTGTCGAATGTCTTTTATGGTATAATTTGTTTTTTTTTATTGATATATTGACTGTAGAGGGCAGTCCAACAAGCCATTGATCCGGACTGACAGGTCTTGATTTCGAAGTGCCGAGCAAGTTTACCTGTCCAAAAATTATAAAAATAATGTTGTTATCTGCATAAATTCATTCACCAATCGAAATTTTTGTCGGTATCGGAGAATAAACAAAGTATATAAGCAGTAATGAGCCAACACTCTCAACACTATCTTGGATTTCCTTGCATTTCACGAAAGTACAAAATCATTTTTCGGTGACTTGATGCGCCGAACATCGGAACACCCTTAAGCGCGTTCAGTTTTCACACAATAGAACTATCCTCTCTTTCTTACGTCCAACCCTCCCGTCGAGCATCATGGCCACTAAATACTCATCTGGCGGTTTACATATCTTTTTAAAACTAATAAAATAATATTTCTTCAACATTTCAATCTTCAGCTATGAATTAATAATTGCAAATTTATTATGGGACGGTACATATTTAGAACCCTCAATTCTGAGGTCAGTAAAGTTTTACCATTTTACAGAAACTCAAATTAAAACATATGGGAATTACGATCTATTTAGGAGCTCTTGATTTTTACCTAAATTGATTTTTGAGCTCAATATTTACTATGGAGAAGTGCAAAAAACTATTGGCGGTGCTAACTTTACGTAAAGTTAGCACCGCCATCTCAGAAAAACAAACAAAAAATTTTGTGAAGCGTCTCAAATTAGGAGCTATTTACGAGTATTTATTTAATTGATGTATTGAACGTCAACCCTTAAATTTGTCTAAGGGGCAAAAACCACCCCCGAAAAAATATTGAATTTTAATTTTAAATTTAAAATCTATTAAAATTATCTACGATTTACGAGCTCTTTCCTGGTGTAATGCACATAAACATCTAAAAATATTCAAGGGGTGAAAACAACCCCCCAATTATGCAGTTTATTCAAATTTTATGATTTATAAATTTTAAAAAATACCAGCACGATATACGATTTACGAGCTTTCCAACCGTATATTACACGACTACATTCAAATTACTGGAAGGGGTGCAAACCACCCCCCAATTATGCAGTTTTTTCAAATTTTATGATTTATAAATTTTGAAAAATACCAGCACGATCTACGATTTACGAGCTTTCCAATGGTATATTACACGACTACATTCAAATTACTGGAAGGGGTGCAAACCACCCTCCAATAATGCAATTTTTTCAAATTTTATGATTTATAAATTTTTAAAAATACCAGCATGATCTATGATTTACGAGCTTTCCAACGGTATTTAAACGACTACATTCAAATTAGTGGAAGGGGTGCAAACCACCCCCCAATTATGCAGTTTATTCAAATTTTATGATTTATAAATTTTAAAAACTATCAGGATGATCTACGAATTACGAGATTTAAAATTTTTGGAGAGGATGCAAACAACCACCTTAATTTCCCAGTTTGTCTATATTATGTGATTTTGTTCATTTTCAAAACTGACAGCCTAATCTACGATTTAGAAGCTCTTCAAGGATATATAACACGATTACTTTCGAATTATTGTAAGGAATGCAAACAACCCCCAAATTATGAAATTTTCCAAATTTGTAGTTCTTAAATTTTCAAACTGTCAGTTTTGAAGTGGATGAAAATATTAAATATTATCCTTACTGCGGCAAAGGTTTAGAAATCTAGATTTTACAAATTTTGTGATTTGAAAACTTGGAAATGGTGTAAGGTGTAATTATGTACGATGTATAAGCTTTCCAACAATATGTTTAAAAACGGCTACTGTTGGTAGTCATTATTCGGATAAATAATTGTATTATGAATTATGTTCTTTTAATTAAGTATTGAATCTAACGATTTTAAATTTAAAATTAAAATTCAATATTTTTTCGGGGGTGGTTTTTGCCCGTTAGACAAATTTAGGGGTTGACGTTCAATACATCAATTAAAAGCTCGTAAATAGCTCCTAATTTGAGACGCTTCACACAATTTTTTTGTTTGTTTTTCTGAGATGGCGGTGCTAACTTTACGTAAAGTTAGCACCGCCAATAGTTTTTTGCACTTTTTCCATAGTAAATATTGAGCTCAAAAATCAATTTTGGTAAAAATCAAGAGCTCCTAAATAGCTCGTAATTCCCATATATTTTAATTTGAGTTTCTGTTAAATGGCGGTGCTAACTTTACTGACCTTCAATTCTGTTGTCATGTTTTTACGGTTAAATACATGTAATTTAAAACATTTTAAAATTGTAACCTTGTTGGAGTAGATTTAAAAAAAATGTTTTCTAACATTTTCATTTTTTTGCAATCGCAATATACCTTTCATATCGGTACATTCTTAATTGCCCAATAATAAACCATTATTAGGAAAAAAATCCAGCTTTCTGAGAAACAAATTCTCCTACTATTATCGTATTATCTTTATAATACACTAATATGATGCAAGTTTCTACATACCCGTACTTAAATTTGGTATGTGGCAACGCAAAAAGTAATACTTAAAAGGGAATAGGGAGCGCCGAGCAGCGAAGCTCATAAATTAATTATTACACTTTTAGTCCTACCTTTGAAATAATATTTGATGTGCTTTAAGTGTCGCCAAAATTCACATTAAATTGAAAGCTACTTCAGAGGTGTTGCTTTGAGATAATAATTGCGCTGTATTATTCTTTAATACATATTATTGAAAACGTAGACTGTTATTAATGATAGTGTCAAATCATCTGCTGCTGGGCCTGGTAGTCGCAAGTGATTTAGTGGCTTCGTTTTGACATTAGATATTTGTCAATATTATGTCAGATATGCTTGTTACTAGAATTCAATCGATGTGTACAAGGTACTTTCGAAACAATTGTTTGTTTCTTTTTACAAAACGTTTTGGTTACACGTCTTTTCAGAGAAAGAATTTTTTACTCTATGGGTAAACAGGGACTTGTAAATAAGTTTATCCATACCCCCATGCAAACACGTGTAACTCTATTTTCTTGCGTGCTTGAATTTTGGGGGCTGACCTGTGTAACCACTTAACTAATTAAAAAAATCACTTGGGGTTTTCCAAAATAACTGAATTTCATTATTATTTTATGACTTTATTATTTATGTTCCAATATTAATTAATATGTGGCAGGGTAATGACTTCATATTTCTATAATCAGTTTTAAAAATAAATTGGCTGACATTTCTAAACTTTGACAAACTTTAAAATTTGCTGGTAGTTTCTTGCGTCACTCTCTGCAGATTTAAAAACAAGATTCTAAAGGCCTGAATATTTATGAGTAAAACGAAAGGTTGCACATGATCCGTCAAAAAATAATTCAATGACAATACAAAGGTATAAATTTGAACATCCTTATATGAATTACGTTTCGTTGTCGAAAATGGTGCTAGCTAATGACGATAAAATCTTGATTAAAACTTTAATTTTGTAAGAATACAGGCTAAATTAATATCTACTACAATTCCACAGCGCGCGATGTAAAGAAGTATCGCAATAATATTCCGAATTTCGCCTGTCGTTTCTTTTTTTTTGGTTTAAAGACATCGTTTGGTGCATCTTTTAAAGGATTTATAATAAAAAAATGTATAGTCAGCAAACCATATTATTTGGATATAGTCATTTTATATTAGGTATCACCTTAGCCTTTGTCAAGTTACTACACAGAATTTTATCTCTATCTACAAACTTGAACCAAAAAGTAGGGACTGGGCAACTTGGTAAATCTAGTGATCATAAACGTTTTACTGCTTTTCATTTTATGTCAATTGTTTTGAATAGAGACTTATAATCATTTCATGTCAAAAGCTGTAACTTAATCAGCTAGACTTTTACGAGTGGAGCATAATTTTAAAATTAATATGAATGATGGTTACATAGTCAAAAAATAGTATGTTTCCTTATGATGATATCTTAAAAACGATGCCTATGAAAACTTGTGATCAGCACTTTTAATCAGTGTTGCAAGCAAAACTACAAACTGTTTTCAGTGGACCATCACAATACCATATTATTATTTATGCTTAACTTAAATAGTGTTAGTACTATAATTTCCATTAAGCTTTTTCAGGGATGTAAATAAAAATGAGTTATGATCATTGTGTGTTTTTGTATCCAACTTATTACAGCAACTACAATATCAACTACACCGGTCAATAAGATTTTTGCGTGTGGCTCCTGCATGTGAAATTTTGGTTTCTAACAACATTACAAGTAAAGAAAAAATAGTTTTTCTGATCAAAGTTTGAGTTTGTAGAAACTAGAGCAATTTTTTTATTTAAATTATTTTAATATAAAACTGCCATGAGAAAAGCTTTTGCTTAACATAAAGTATCGTTTATTCAAGAATGGGGATAACTAATTGCATACAAATGAAAAATAAGAAAAAAAAAACAAGTTCAAAATAAAATATTTCTTGTGGATCATTTATGTTTGTATAGGCTTTCTCGGGTTAATCCCCAAAACGTAATTTCCCATCATATTTTCCTTGTACTGCCCTTGATAAGGTCGTTCAAAGTCCATTACATCTTGGTGAAAACAGGCTCCTAGCTCTTCTGACTGGGCACGCATATTATCTATAAATTGGTCAAGATGATTATGTGTTATTAAGATACAACGCCAATTATATTGCAATATAGTCCGTGGGTTCAATTTAAAATTATAAAACTTTCACTTTTCTAGAAATTTATTTGCATTAAAACAGCTGATTCAAATATCACAATACATTCTCATATACGCTAGTCGACGCGGTATAACTGAGTTCTCCATCGTAGCTGCTTCCTTTATAAGCCAGCATAGAAAATTCTCGTAAAATCAATCATCAATCCTTCCGCTGCCGAGTCTTTTCGAGAACCGTTTTTTTTATCTCAAAGCGTTTGTTGTCGTACTGAAATGAAACAGGGTCGGCTTTGGGTAAATTTCGTAACAATATAGAACAGGAAATCAAAATAAATTAAATAAAGTACATATAGGTACAACTCATGGTAAATTAGTAAAGATAGCTCAAGGCTCATCTTTGTTAAGTACCGGAGGCTCCGGAACACTTTGTAAACGTTCGCGTGACGACCCTCAAAAGAACTGCCAATAGTAACATTTTAGAATACCATTTAATCTAACTCTGTTTACAATTTCTATAATATAATTGAAAACAATTATATTTAAAACTGACAATCAACGGCTTTAAACACCAGGAAAACTGAGAAGTAGATCAACGGAAACACATTAGTACATTAAAGGCCTCTAAGGATGGTCAGAAAACACGATTAAAGTCTAAAATTAAATTTCATCCTCAATTTCGGCTCTTTGGTTAGGATTTTCAAATTTTAAACTGCGCCACTCTAGACGTATGATCTATTCAGCGACAGGGAGTTTAATATCACGGGCACACAGAAAACAACGTTATAGAGTGCAATATGATGTTGTCTCCTGTTTTCACTAGGAATGGAGTTTGTTAAATTTAAAATGAACAGCAACTCTGGAGAAGTCTAGCCAAAAACAAAATTGCTATCACCTGTTCATAGAAGATGTTTTTCTTCAGATATAAATGTTAACACCGTCGCTTAAGAGTTTAGAAAAACAAGGATACAATAAATAGAGAAAGTAAATAAATATACTATAAATAAGTGTTATTGGAAACTCATCATCTTTGATGCCGATTAAACACAAGATTTTGTCACATATATGTTAATCACTATAACTATGAACCAGAAATTTTGTATGAAATATTACTCCGAATGTTCTTCTGTATTATTAGAGAAAATATTAAAAAGCGTTATGAGATTCATAATTTTCGCGCAATTGTTTACCCTTTGCACATGCACTAATTGGCTTTAAATTGTTGTTTTGCGTGAGAACAGTTTAGTTGTGACGCGGAAATTGCACTTATCACAGAAACTTTCACGTCGAGTATTTTGCTCTATTATACAATTATAAAAGGCTTTGGGTTTCTGTGCTTGTTTGCTTCCGCTTCTACCGTCCTATATTCATTAAAAATATAATTTTCTCTGAATAAGTAATCGGATATATTTAATTTACTTACTTATAAAAACTCTTCTATTTATAATTTCGATACACTACACCAGTTTATACAGCACAATTGTAGTCATTTTGGGACCTAAAATTTAAACCATATTGGATGATTTTTCTCAGATAACAGTAGGAAAAAGTGGTTAAAATTGGATATTTTATAAAAATTAATAACTTTTTGCTAACTAAATCTGGAAAATTAAACTAAGTCAAAATAACAGTTTATAATGTTTAGTTTATAATAGGGACAGCCCTCAAGGGCGGTTGTAGAATTGACTTATCCGTTAACCGTTATTATTAAAAAAGATGAAAGAACAGGTCGCTCATTTACGAAAATCCAGAATTTGCATATTATGTTTATAAAAAATAAATTTTGTTTAACCCAATCAAACGGTCACGATTAATTCAGTACCAAATACAAAATATTCCAGTAAGAAGTTATTTCAATTAAAATTCTGCAAGATCTACTAAACGGTCAATCTTGAGCCCTATTAATCTCAATGTCATAAGCAATCATTAGGACTACTGATGTGCGAAATCGAGTAGCAATAGTCGATTAATTGATAATTAAAATAATCGAACGCAATCGATTACAATTTGAATAATCCATAATAATCGATTATTAAAATATTCTACAATACTACCAATTCCTTTTTCTTTGGTTTATTGTGGTTTAACATTGTAATCCGGTAATTGCAAATTGCGAATCCCTTGATATTATCTATGAACAGTATCAATATCTCCATTACATTCCTTGTTTGAGTAGCCAATTCGAAAATGGAATCGACTACTCCCAAAACACTCTATACTCTATAATATTTCTTAATTCAAATTTAAACAGTTTATAGAGATAAACATTCAGGAGTAAATCGCTTATAATATCTATCACGTCAGTAACAGTTTATAGACAATAATTGCTAAGATTCTAGCAGCAAACTCGTAGAAGTAAACTATTTAAATAATAAAAACCAGCACAAATAGGAATTTCTTTTGTTTTCTGCTCATTTAATGAAACGTATGAAGGAATCGTAATGCCGTCTACAGAAAAGTTTTAGAGAATCAGAAATCTTTCTTAATGAGCATTTATACATCCTGATTGTATTATTTTTCATAGAGAAAATTAGATAAACTGAATTTTCTTTTAAAATGATAAGTTTCTGGTATCTAACACGGGAGTATTAATGATCGTCAAATCAATAGTTTATGATATTAAATTTATATGGGCTCACGATGGATACTATTGAATAAGTAGTATTTGAAGGATTGAAATTTAAATAATTTAGATAAATATTTTGCACATCCCATGGTATCAACGAGACTAGTCTGAAAGATATTTTGAAAGTTCATAAATTCCACTTCATTTTGTCTATCTTGGATTTTGCCTATATAATGCCTTATACGAATATGCTACAGCCAGCAAGCGGTGCACTGACAATAGCTGCCAAGGTTCATGGACGGATCTAAGATTTTCTTGAGGTGGGGGCACGATATGAAAATTATGGTAAATTGCATTATTATATATTTTTTTCTCAGCAGTTCATTAGTTTTTTATTTACATAACTATAACCTATACGTATTGGTGTATTTTTCCGTTGGTTTATTAAGTTAATGGTTACCTGTCTATAGTTTACTGTTATTAATTAAATTACGTCTTTCCATTGACTGGATCTGCCATTGTCAAGACATCTGAGGAGAAATAAAGATGGGTCGTTTAAGCCAAAATTGAAAGTGAAGTGCAGTTTATGAGCTTTCAAAATACCTATATTTTGCATATCATTGCCGAAATATTGTGGTTAATACGATGCGTTCTGCTATATATTTCTACAAATTATTTAAATTGCAATTTCTACTAAACGGACAATATCGATCTTCAGCTTTATTAATTTCAACGTTATAAGCTATCATTAGGTAGATTAAGGTTCCACTGTTATTACAACCAGGTTATGAAAGATATTAAAACACTCACTTTTTATCGTTTTTCCAGGTTTTCTTTATAAAATATGCTGCGATCAAAATCTGTAAACACTAATTTTAAATATTTTCTGATTCTCTACAACATTTCTATTGGCGGCATTATGAACAGTAATGTTCACACTAAAAACAAAAAAACGAAAATACCACGTATGTTTTGGAGTTTTTAAAGCTCAAATAATTTACTTTTACGAATTTGTTCTTACAATTATGTCAGTAAAGGCTTATAAACTATGCGTATGGGATTTGCTGTTGAATTTTATGTCAGTTAAAAGTCTCTATTGACTGGCGTAATTGGGCACTCAAAACGTTTAAATCTGTCAAAATTAATAATTGTAATTTTTAACTTGTACTCAAGTTTAGTTTTTTTATTCGATAATACGATAATATTTTTTAACTTTATATAAATAGGCGAAGACAAAACGGTTAAGTACCATTTTCTCCTGTGTTTCTAGACCAATTTATATATATTTATATTATATAAAGTAGATTAATCGACTTTTACTTACAAAGACGTATGCTGTGAAAGCCTTCTTTTCTATTCATTTATCACGTTAATTACTTACAAAAACGATGACAGCTATTACTGAAGTGACCAAAGCGAATGTGTTTTCGTATATAAAGTTTGCGCATTTACAGAAGAATCCAAATGAAAAGTTTTATGTAAGTACACACTTTAGAGATTCTAAAGCTAATTGATACATACATTTGATTTCCGAACCTGAAGAGAAGAGTATCTACATTCTTTTAGTCATGAATTTCTCACAAATCTAATAATGATTTGTATATACATCTATTATCAAAAGCTACGAAAACACTCGAGATTTGATATGCAAATATATTTTTAATTATTTATATTTATTCCATGTGCAAATAAAACCTATTACACTATTAGCAATAAAATAAGTCGAATCAATTTGCAGTTTCATTTGATATAAGGTAATCTTATAAATTAATTTTAACATCTCATCTAAAAATTGTTTAATGTTCTTTTAACAGGATGTGATATGGTGAAAATATATTTTTTCTTATTTATCTAATAATATAATACCTATAATGTTTGTTTATTTACATGCATCTTATTTATATGTAATTTTCGCAAACGGCACTACGATTTTGTCGAAATTCCATTTTGGGGTTCTGGCATGTTAAAATCGGGATCAACCGTATTACCGAGAAACATCGAGATTGTGACTATTAAAACTGCTCTAGAAAAATTCATTCAATACAAATTGATGTGAAGGATCTTATTAGAATTTTATCACTAGTTGATATGTTTCTAAAATTACATTTTTACTGTTGAACTCCTTTCAAGATTTTAAAGTAAAATGTGCTGGTTAGGCGATTTTTTGATGCCTAAAAAGTTGTGTTCTTATGTTAATTTGTGGCTCCTCAATGAAGTTGCCATGAGCAGTTATAAGCTATATAAGCTAATTGAGATATAAAGCGCTGTAGGTTATAATTATATATGTATATGTTGACTCCAGAAATGTGAGATATCCGATTATATGTATATATGTATTTACCTACCAACATTTTTGATGAACCTTTGCATTTACGATTAATTAACCATACAAATGGAAATTGAATAGGTATTAGTAGGAAAATGAAACAGATTATTTTGAAATTTCGATTCGAATTGAATTGTCATTTACATTTATTTGTTATATTATCCTATCGGTTAACAGCTGAATTATTTAATTTTAATAAATTTCATGCTAACTAGTTTTTTGTCTTTAATTTCCACTTACTGCCTCTTTCTCATAGCTTATATCATTAAGCTATACATTAAAAATGTGCTCACAAATAAAATCCTATTAATTACATATGAAAAACAAGTTGAATTTTGTTAGGAATTGACACAATTGGTCGAATGTCGACCACTGCGCGATCACTAGTTAATGTAAACACTCCTTGTTTTATAAAGAACTGTTTAAAACTTCAATACTTTTCTTTAGTGAGAATTACGATTAGGAAGTCGTTTTAGCTGGTTTCTTAAAATATCGTGTCATTTTGCACCAAAATGAGAAAGAACTACCTTAATATCTCAGAGTAAATTTTAATCGATTATAGATCGATTACTGTTGTATACATAATCGTTTAATCGATTACTGAAATAATCGAATCGGCACCTCACTAATTAGGACACATATTAATGTTCCAGCTGTTATTACAACTAAGTTATCAATTTTTTAAACACATTTAGTTTTTACCATTCTTTCTGGGCATTACTCTAACAAATGCTCCGATTAGTATGTGTGGATACTGGTTGTGAAGATTTTCTGATTCTTTTCAAATTTTCTATTTTGAACATAATTATCTCGTCATTACTTTTCACAATAGAGACAAAAACCCAAAAAATGGAGTTTATAAAGCTCAAATAATTTACTTGTATAAGTTTGATTTTTTTTTAAATGTTTTGTTATGAACTATCACTTAATTGATGGGGAAGCGGTTTGTTGTTAAATTTTATGACAGTTAAAAAACTTCAGTTTGATGGCGTATATGCTGACAAACGCGCCGCAACGAATCAAATGTATGATATAATATTATTTTTTTAATTTATTAAACTTATTAAATTTGTATTATCAGGCTACTGGTATAAAAAATATCTGTACAGATACTATAGTCTAGGTAGATAGCAAATCCCAAAAGGATTATTGTGTGGACCTGATTGCCAGACCACAACACAATACAAGAATAGAATAGAATCAATAAGAAACTCCACCAGAAGTAATTGCCAATCTACGCAACCAAGTTACAGAAACAACCATACTTGGAACAGAGCTGTTGTTTTGTAACTGGTATTAACTTTAAGCTGTCCATATTTTATTATTAGAGTTCAGTATAAGCCATAGAGAGCAATCAAAACAAGCTAGGAGTGTCTCCTGAGTATAAGCACTGAATGTATGGGAAAAGATACATGAGTGTACGGAACAAACAATCACACTCAGAACTATTCTGGTTTGAAAGGTTGGCAAAGCATGTCTTAAAAAATTTGCCATAGAGTTACTAGCTTTACTCACGTTTAGGAAGCCACTTTAAGTTTCCCAGATCTCACGTGGAAGATTCATCTTTTAGCATAGGCTTGATTTCATATAATGTAGTGAATTTTTAGCTGTTCCTTGCATCTTGACAAATTCCTTGCGCATCCTTTTAACCGTTCTGTTAACGTCAGCTGGGGGTCCACCATCTTCTCGCTTCTGACTCGAAGTGGGGTGAAAAGTGGGTTATTGTCGAATACCGTTACTCCAAATTTGCGAGAGAACCGCATGGCCCGTTTTTCGTTCTCCACAAAAATAGAAGTTTTAGATTAATGACGTTGCCTAAATATAATGCAAGTACCCTACGATCAAATGAAGGACTACTCGAGTAATATGAATAAGACAAACATAATATGTGAACCATAGACGAAAAACAACAAAACACCAATGTAAACATAGATGTTCAACCATTAGAACAACAAGAAGAATATGTTTTTCTGGGACCAACCATCAAGGCCGATAAAAAATTTCAAACGGCAGACCTCTGAAGAACGATCAGAACGACTTTGAGTATTTCAGTAAATTAACTTGTATACTGAGAAACTCAAATAGACGATTTTGCTACCAAGTTGAAACCCAAAATCCTAAGAGAATATATTAATCGTGTTCAAACTGACGCCTTAACAGCAAAATACCTAAATAAACTACAAATAACGCAAAGACATATGGAAATAGCGATATTGGGAATTACGCTCAGAGACAGGGAACCGAATGAGTGGATAAGAACTAGAAAGGAAGATGCTTGTGAAATAGTTAAGAAAGAATAGTGGGACGGCAGGTCATATAGCTCGAATAAGTCAATCTCAGTAGATTCGAAAAACATAGGAGAAAAAAAAGTAGAGGTCATCCTTTAACTCGATGGTACGATAACATTATTACATTAGGTGATATTTCACAATAATACCAAAGTTTATAATTTCGTTTACATTGCAAACTATTTCACTGTATTTCTCAAACTAGATTTATTAGATTAAACAACTCAACAGATAATTACAAAAGAAACCGTTTTGGTTTTTGTCTGTTGACTACTTAAAATGTAGTAGCAAACGTTTGTTTAAATATAAAACACTATTATTTTCTGGGCCCTAACAACCACCCATGGAGTAAGACAAGAGAACAATAACCAAAGGCAAACTAATGCGCAGTCCTGTATAAACACAAATATGTTTTCATGATTCAATACTTGAACGTACTGTTAGATCATCTCATGGATAACAAAAGATTACAAACAACTTAACAGAGAACAGTAATTCCTTTCAAGTCGTAAAATAAATAGCCGCCTCACTACAAACGAAGAATTTTATTTTTCCTTATATAAATTCGATTAGGTAAGAGGATAACGAACAGCCAATCTTTCACAAAGGAGTTCTTTATTTACGAGTAATTGTTCCAATTCTTCATTAACGTCATTGATTTTCTTGCAGGGGTTTACCGGGCATCGTACTAAAGAATTCAATGCATTTCTTCTAATTAATAGTTCCTTATGATATCGATTCTGGAAACCTTTCAGGGTTGAGAAACACAAAAAATACGTTCCAAATCATAATTAAATTTAAATTTTTATAGATCATTAAGAATTTAAATAATTCGCAGTATGCGCAACGTTCCAAACACCATTCGTATTGCAATTAAACAGAAAACTAAAAGCTTTACGGCTAGTGCAGTAAAGTTGGATTTTCTTAACTGGAAACGTGTTTTATCACCAAAATGGGAAAACATAAAAATAACCTTAAAAAATGGGATTACGGAATAAAATTTTTATTTTTAAAATAGTTCTAGCCTTAGGTATATTTTATTGTATTTTAAAAAACAGGAACGTATATCAAAATAACAGACAGTTTTTTTTGTTTACCTATAGAATCCATTAAAGAACCAAATATTTAGAGAAATCAATAATAAAATATGAGTGTAGGGTAATCAAAAATACTTCCCGGTGGCCAACCATAAAACTTTCGGAGTCACGGCAGTCGATTCCAGAACTCGTTTCTGGCGACAAGGCGGTGCCCGTTAGTAACAAGAGAAGGAGAGGGCCCCCACCCTCGAGTGTGACTTGTCAAAACTTTACCCAAGTAGTTCGCCGGACACACTTTCCTTTGGGATTGAGCGAAAGGGAACGAGGCCGACTTGTTAAGCCTTTAATATAAGTAGTCGTCAGACCTGCTTTCCTTCGAGATTGTAGCGATGACTCGATCTTGCGGGTAACAGTGGGACCGTCGCTTGAGATGTCGGGTTATCACCCTGTATGGGGCGCGGCCTAGTATTCGAGACGAGAGCCCTTTGCCAACCTCGTGCCTGTTACTCCTAAAAGTGGGCCATAGCATCCCACAAGTAGAGGCGCCTACACCTCGAAAGCGGATGTCCGTCTCGTCCAGAAAAGTAAAAGGGGGAGATTCCCGTCACTCATCGGCGTGGAACTCTTAAACGAACTGGGGTGTTTGTAAGATTCCAAAATAGGGAGTGTGGGTGGAGAGATGAGCTCCCACGGGGTGAGGTTGCCGGTGGCTCTCCATACTGGGTTGGCCTCGCACGGGCAATGGCTAAAAGCTAGATTGTACCGCTGGGTGGATTGTCGGACCTCGTTGGTCGGTCGTACGAACGCATTCACCCTTGTAGCGTGGGATGGTAGACAACGGCCGTTTGAGGTGTTGGACTGGGGGTCCCTTCCTGGAGGGAATGACCAGTCTAGGATCCGAGGCAAATCCAACCATAGTCTACACCTGCAACCTAAAACCGTGTTTAACACGGTCGATAAAGCAGGTCTGCTAGCAGACCGGGACCATCGTCTGCACATTAGAGAAATGGTCTTCGGGTTAAGTGGGCCGAGAGGCGAGGTGTACGCTGTACCAGGCGCCTGTCGCAGACTACGTAAGCTTTAATGCCATGGGTTTAGAAAATGCTGTAACAGTGGTTAACACTGTGCCACTGTGGTGTGTACACTCGAGCTTCGAGGATAAACTCGTCGGGCGACCGAGCCAAACACACCGATGCCAGGTTCTGAGGCCGTCGTTTGAGGTGTCGGACCAGCTGCTTAAACTAAGTTAAAGCTAGCACTAGAATCCGAGTCGCTTGCGGCACGAAGAGGCCGTTGGGGAACTGCGAGCCCCCGCTGCGGTGGTAATTATGACTCTCTTAAGGTATCAAAACATTTTTTTAATGAAGCTGAATTTGTGTAGATTTCTAGAAAAGTAAGTAGACTAGTGGAAACAAAAACTAACGTTGTAAAACTTATCCTCAATTTTTTTTAAATGTATTGAAATTCATAGCAAACAAAAGTTATATGTGCACCGCCTGACTCACTTAGTTTTGCAAGATGTGGTTAAACTGATTTTTTTCATTTCGCTCCATCTTATATAAATAATATAGAAATATCTAAATTTAGTAATACCAAAAAAATATATATTTTTTTGGCACTTACAATTTAGATTTGAAAAATAGAAATTAGAATTATATTATATCATTTATAATGAAAATTATGGATTGCTATTTAAATTTGGTTCATCTATTTAAACTCTTATAAATAAACTCTGAGGTCAGAATCAAATTGGTGATTCACACGCATCTGAGGTGACATGGTAGTGACGAGCATTAGTGAAGAGGTAAATTCGGTGTTCGAGGGTGCATAAATTCAGGAATTTATTGTTTTAGCAGTGTATTTATTGAATTTATAATAATTTCAACGAATTCATTAAAGTGAAGGCCCTGAGGATACTGATGATTGAAAAATTATTATTATTGTTGTTCATACATTTGAAATAAAATTATATTTTTCATTAATATAATTTTCTACGGAAGATCTTATTTTCCTATTTAACAACTGATATAAAAAATAGCGAGTACAATATATGTTTTGTTCAAATAGTTGTATATTTTGTAAGTTTTTATTCTATGAAGATACATGTAAAATAGAATAACAATCTCCTAAGAAGGCAGTGGGTACCCAAACTCTTAGTTTTCACAGTGTGTGCGTTAGTCCACCATCCTCTATAGTATCATTTACGATTTTTATAAAATAAGCTGAATAAATCAAAATCTACTCAAAACAATTAATTTCATTGTATAAATAATAACAGTGAAATTGATTGGCTTCATTGTGTGTTTCTCATCACAAACTCTGAACATATCGAATTAAAAGATTCAGAATGAAAACAGTGTACGAAATAACAGTAAAATGTGTTGAGCCTATAAAAAATATTTAGACATATTGATTCTACTATTTCAACATTTTCAGAACTAATTACGGAGTCATGATGAATGCCCTCAAAAACCCTTCATTATATATTTACAGTGAGATCCGGTTGATTTCATTAACAATTATCTACCATATTAGTTGCACTATAGACAAGGCCGTTGCCAGGAAAGTTTTTCGGGGTGGGTTGGATAATTTTTTTTAATGATGATGGGCTGAGTAGGATGTCAGAATTTATATTTTTGTTCATGTATTTCCAGGATATATAAAAATGTATAAATATAATATTTGTTCTCATAAAAAAGATGATTAATTGGTTAAAATTGAATCTCCTAACAAAAAATTCAAAAATATCGGAGGGGGGTATAAATCTATTTTGAAATTTCTTCAAACAAATAGTCGATATGCCTACACTGACTTAAGAAATTCCGTTGAGTATACAAAAAAATTATCTGTCATGTAGGTAATATATGCATGATCAACAAAGCCAAATAAGATGATTTTCACTAAAAGTATTATTATTTTGCATATTTTGGTTCTATTTACCTAACAGTGTGCCTGTTTTTGAGGTTAAAAAAGATGGGCCAATGAGAAAAATGTCACCCCATACTTGATTTCAGCTCAGCAAAATTGTTCGAAAATAAGTGGTTTAATGAATATTAATATATTTTGTGATTTGCTACGGATCAGACATATATAAGTTACAAAATTTTACATAAATAATAATATTTGCTCAAAAAAAGGAACGAATTTCCGGATGCTCTATTTGATTAGATAGATAACGTGGATATTTGTAGGTTGTAGAAATTAAATAATGCTGAAAGTGTTAATTTAACACAAATATGTAAAAGCTTTATAGTTATAGTTTATAGTCTCTTTGTTGCCGTTCACATCGGGATCTAACTTAGACCCCGAAACGTTTAAAAATATACAGCATTTTCAAGTACTATCATTCAGAACACAAGTATGTTTTACTTTGTGACTGTCTGTCAAGGGCATACCCAGTTTTTGGTTTAGGGAGGGGCAAAATTAGAAAAGAAATTGTCCTAGAGAGAGGGGCAAATCAGAAATTTTTTGTCCGGGTAGGGAAAGTCAGCAATTTTATTGGAAGCTTTAATAGCTCATGTCAAGTTTTTCAGGGCAGCTGCCCCCCTATGCTCTCTCTTGGTACGCCTATGCCTTGTGCTGAGCTTAATTCCCAAGATTCTCCACGATTAGCTATTATTTAGAGTTTCCCGCAACTTCGGAAAGTTAGTTATTCTTAATACTAATATTTGATGTATTCAATAAGGTGCAAGTAATAAATTCTATATATTAACATAGAATAAAATTATTGAGCTTTGTGAAATTAGAGCTAACACGAAAATCGAGTTAAAAAAGGATAAATCAACCGCAGAACCTCGACAGCAATAAATTGGACAGAACTAGATAACTGAAGTTTATACAAAAATTGGCATCTAATATACCCGTTTCTATTTTGTGTCTAATTACAGGTAGCCTCGAGAAGTGTTGTGATCAAAAATTGGATACGACTTCCATAACAGCAGATGACATAATATATTCCTGTAAGAAATTAAGTTTGTGAAACACCCCCACAAGAACATTAACATCCTGCCTGTAGACAAAGTAACGCTACTGTGATTTCGAATATAGTGGACCACCCGATACGAACTACAAACAAAGTTATAAGATCCCGTCCAAAAACAAAGAAACCAAAGAAATAATTATACGAACAAGAGTGAGACAACGTTGTAGTGTCACCGGCACTATTCAATATTTTTATGATGAAAAATCTGATAAATGAAGGAATGAAAGACACTGCTGGGATTACCGTAAGTAATGAGAACGTGAAAAATATTAAGTACGCTGATGACCAAGCAGTCCTTACAGATCCCGAAAATGAAGTGCAAAATGTAAACTGGAGAATATGGTATGAAGCTAAATATTGGTAATGACGAGAAAGAGAAAATTTAGAAGATGTGAGGTTTATGCTTGAAGGGCAAGTACTGGATGAAGTAAGTAAATTTTAATATTTGGGAGGAAAAATAAATTCAGAATATCGATGGACAAATCGTCACTTCTCAAAGTAAATGACCTGTTAACAGCAAGAAAGATTTCCATGAAGCTGAGAAAAAGATTAGCTACATCTGGACAAAAAGTTGAATAATCCCTTGAGTATTTTGGAACGTGTCTATGGAGAAGAATAGAAAACATCAAATGTCAGATAAAACAAGAAATGAAGAAGTCTTGAGAAGTGTAAAGGAAAGTAGATTAATAATGCAAACTAATAGAATAATGAAAGCGAAATGGATCGGACACACTTTAAGGAGAGATTGTATTCTACGGAGAATATAATGGAAGGAGAAATACAAGGTACTAAATTTAGAGGGAGACCAACGAATGGAATGCTCACTCACATCATGACAGGTCGGAGTTACGGTAAGATGAAACAAGATGCCTAGGATCAGGAACTTTGGAGAAGGTTGTGTCGATACCTGTCTTAGGACAGATTTACTAATATACGTGAAAGTAGACCAATCCAACTGTGTTTGTTTAAAGTTGCCTTTATTCGCATTAGGTTTGCTTTTTCTCCCATAATGTATACAAATGTTTATCCAGGATGTGGTATTTTGAAATGTCACAACTTGTAAAATCCTAAGGGATTATTACCTGACAAATAACGCAATTAGAAAAACTTTACGTAAACTTTTCTCGAAACTCAGCGTTTTAACTGTATTCCCACAATTATTTCCCCAGTGTTCTTCCATCATTGATTGTAACCAGAATTAATAGTTAATGTACACCGACTGAAAAAATAATGACTTGTGAAATCGTTGCTCATTTAAATTGTGTTACTTTAGGAAATGAATAATTGAGCAGTGGCACTCTATTTAACTGTTTTTTTACCTACACAATCAATATTACGACACTAATTGTGTTTCTGTTTGTACGAGGAAAGTGCGGTACAATTTCAAGCACTTTGAGAAAGCACTTTCCGTTGTTTTCCTTTACTCAACACGGCAAACATGAAAACACCAGAAAGAAATTCTGTGGAGGACCGTATAGGTTTCAAAATATGACGTGAGTTAGAACAGTACTCTCTTTTACGGGTTATAATGAAAGTATAGTAACAAAAGAGTCAAGCTATTTATTTGATAATAATTTTCTTGGGATAATACCACATCAGAGTTCCTTGTGTATTTTTAAAACCAAACGTTTCAAAATCCTGTCGGATTTCATTTTCAATGAAACTGTATAAGGATTTATTAAGGTAGTTGAATAATTGTTTTGTTTTAGGCATGCACGCTTTTTGTGATTTATGGCTGTGGATAGTGAAGTTTAATCACGTCTGACATTTTTAAAGTTAGATTTCCAATGTAGGTCAGAACTAGGAAGCCTTTGATAATGGTAGAAAGTGAAAAAAATAATAGTAAGATGAAACCTATTGGAAAAGGAAGTGAATACAATAAAAATGCTAGGAAAAATAATTTAGGGTGATCTGAGGTCGGGAAGTGGAAAGGGGAGAGTTAAACGGTAAAAACGATTTATCCCGATTATATGGAAATAAGTTAAGTTAGGTTGTAGGTAATAAAAAGATCTACAACTTTTTTCACATAACCTCAAAATTTATGTGAAAAATTCAATAAACCAAATTTGGCAAATACTTACCTTTTTCTGTCGCACACACTGCAATGTTTTTGATTTACAATATTAAGTTCTTCACCTTATTTTGACTTAATATCGAAAAACACCCTAGTTTTCAATCGAAAATTCTCACCTTATAATATCTGCTTTTTTAATAAAGACTGTGGGTTTTTTTGTTCGCTGAAATCTCTACTTTCTAATGGTGTAAAAAATATATACATTACTATGGTAAATGTTTTCAAAAAATGCAAAGAAACGAAAAAAACTCTAAGCCGATTTTTTTTTAATTATTATGTACACTTTGAGCTATATATAAAAATATTTAATTACTCGAAAAAAATGTTATATTGAAAACAAAATAATTAATGTCGAAATATAGTACTATAATTAACAACCAGATAAGATAATAGTTATTATTATACTTATATATCTGAGTGACCTACGGAAAATGTTGGGCCATCAAAAGGTATTTCATAGAGAAGTGGGAAACGGGCTAGAAGGGTATGGCTGGGCCTTACTTCTCTGTATGATCTGTGGGCCTTACTACTTAATTTTCGGATTCGCGTTTCTTTTGTTTCTTTGCGTTTTCTGAGAACATTTACCATAGTAATGTATATATATTTTTTACACCATCAGAAATTAGAGATTTCAATGAACAAAAAGTCCACCGAAGTTTTTAAAAAAGCAGATATTTTGACGTGAGAATTTTCGATTGAAAGTTAGGGTGCTGTTTCGATATTAAGTCAAAATAAGGTGAAAAAAATAAATATTTTTAATCAAAAAAATTACAGTCTGTTTGAGACATAAAAAATAAGTTTTCGCCAATTTTCTTTGTAAAAGATTTTTGGAATTTTTCACATAAATTTTGAGGTTATGTTAAAAAAGTGTAGATCTTTTTATTACCTACAACTTTGCTATTTAACATTTTCCATAGGACTTGTAGTTTTGCCGGAAATTTACCATTAAAACCCCACCCCCTCCCACTCCCGACCTCAGATCGCCCGTAAATTATTTTTCCTTTTATAGTTGTTATATTTTCTTACTTTTCCAATGGGTGTCAGCCTACTTTTTTTCGTTTCAAAAATCATTAACCCTGGTCTAATGTAGCTATACTGTATTGATGTTGTTAACTTGATTATTAATGTCCTCTCGAAGAAGCTCCGTTTGAAAAGATTTTTTTCTTGTTCTAATACCGTTGCATTTTTAAAATCGGCAGTTTGATTGTTGTTGATGCATTGTATTGCAAGAGCACAGCGCTCTTTGCCAAGCCTGATATCACTTTTATGTGAAACAATTCTGCTGTTGAGGCAAGCTACCTATGTTTGCCCAACGTAGGTAGCTGGACAGTCTGCAATTAATAGAGTAGGAGAGACCGGGTATGGAAGTCACAATTTTTAATTTTGCATTTTGAATACCCATGTTCTAAGTTAAGGAATGACATTTATATATCAGTTGATAGTGTAATTAAATAGTTAATCTCTAACTTTATTCATTGAGGAAATATTACAGTTTTTGTGAAAAAAGACAAGTGTGACTTTTAACCCAGTGTTAGTTATGGTTGTCACAGTGTCTGGGACAGATTGTCACATAGTAAATTCAGTGGTAAGTATCAAAAGAAACGCGTATTAAAATCAAATACGTATATTTTAATTAAAAATATTTAATCCAACAAAATTATATTTAGTCTGCCTAAAAAATAAGGCCAAATATTCAGAATCACAATTATGGCAAATATTATATAGTAGTTCAGGTGTGCATGCCCCGTGACCCTAAAACTTTCAATCTTGGCATTGAATTCAGACTTTCCTAGACTTGCAGACTATGGAGACAAGCAGATCAAGCAAAACTCTTCATCTTCTTTCTCTTCTTCGTCGTAGTCAGGTTCTTATCTTTTAATTTTCTTTCTGTTATTAACCTTATTCTTTTCGTTATTATTACTCAACACATGTTTCGAGAGTGTCTGTTGGGAGTATCTGTTAGAGTTGCTGAATTTCGTGGAGGTGCTTTTGATAAAGTCTCTAAAACTTACGGTGATACTGTCACATATTATAACGGTATCATGAAACACATACTTAACATCACAAATAAACAAAAAATTATATTAGTAAGCAAAATTTTAGTATACTTACGACACCAGACACAAATGCACAAAAAATTACTTTCAATAAGTTAAAAAATGAACGCGCATGTCTCCTTTAAGGCAATTCAAAGCGGACTGAAGTGCAGTAGGAAAAGAGATCTATCTCTCACGTTCCTTCCACGCCGCTCTACGAAATGATTCTGTGATTCAATTTTCCGATATGACCGCTGTGACCATTAACCTGTTAGTCGACCATACTCGGTTTCCCCTATACATTTGATTTCTTTTCACTTGGCGTTTTGTCTTTTATCTTAGGAACAGTTTTAATTGATCTATAAGACACTAGCATATTGTTGTTGGTGTTAATAATTTTTGCAATTTTTGGTGAGATTTCTTAAATATATGGAATTGATACATGTTTTAATATGTAGTATTATTGGGGTTTTTAAGAGTGTTGATACTGAAAGCCTGCTGTGGTGTCTCACATTTACATCCCGTGTGGAATTAAAAATTAACCTTTTTAGAAAATTAGGAGGGTATGAATTTTCTACAAATATTTGGTGCAGGATATGTAAGTTCTTTTCCCTTAGAGAAGGATGGCTGATATGACATACCCTTCTTTTCATACCATTAATCAAATTGATTTTCATCTTCATGGGATGATTTGAGTAGTAATGGTTTTCAATACCAATCATATTATTATTGTATCTAAGAATGAAATACTACAATTAATATCTTCTTTTTCTAAACTGAAAAGTAGATGCCTCGACTGAGTTACTGATTTACCCATTTGCTCATAATAAACGCACAGCCAAAACTATATTTCATCGAGCTTTGAAACTTGCAGGGAACCTTCAAACCACATAGCCTAATAGTCAGTAAACAGCTGACGACACATATTTTAGGAAAGCCTTATTTTCTCAGTGAGTCAGTTGTACCTACTGTACTTGAGATAGGGGTAAGTTAAGCCCAGTCTGGTTGCCGTTTTGGTATGCTAATATATATATATATATATATATATATATATATATATATATATATATATATATATACGTACTCAATGGATGTGTGATCCAGTTACAATAATGTTTTATTCAATGGTTGATGTTTGTACGCATTACGCATTCTACAGTATTTGCAATGAGAACCTGTTTTAATAATTTTCTAACCTCGATATTAAAATTGACTGAAGAAGAAATCAATAAATTTCGAAAGCTTTCATAATATAATAAAAGAGTACACTTTATTTAGTGCCCTTTATACAATAAAAAATTGGCTACTTTCCCATTATTTTTTGGAAATTCCAAAATTCTATATATATATATATATATATATATATATATATATATATATATATATATTATACGTACTCAAAAGCAACATGGTTATGACGTTGTTGCAGAAAATTTAAAAATCAAAAAAAAAAAATTAAAAGTATACTAGGAATTTTTAAACTTATATGGTTAATAGTATTAGAAGCATATATTTTTCAAGATCGAAGAATCTGTCAGTAGCTTTGACCTGGCAGACAGCAAAATACTTTCTGCAGCGCGAGTATTCCTGTGTATAGAGTATAGTAAATACGTCGTATACGGAATAGAAAGATATTCGTTCTCCATTTCTTTTTTATAATATGTTACTGTGGTTTTGTTTCTATTTCAAATTTAGAATCTTTGATTGCATACAGTAGTAGCTCTTATCAAGAGCACATCAGCATAAGAGCTCTTGTTAGTATTCATATACTTAGGGAATATTGCCAAATAATATTTTATTTTATTGATTTATTTAGTTCATTATTAGAGGATGATGTTAGGTAAAATACAATGTGTATTTAGTGCCGCGGTCAGAGTGTATTTATTTACGAAAAATTCATAAGCTCAAATACAAAGACGTGGTTGTACTCAATAATATTTATGATTCGCTGCCTCACATCCGATTTTACAAGACAATTATTGAGTTTAAAAAAAAACGAGATGAAATCGACTGTAGCAATAGAAACTCCTCCATCTGAACCTAGTGCCTCATAAACAGAACTAACCATCTACCTCGAACCCTTCAACATCGGCCTAGTGTTGTTTATACTGCCCTACAAAATTCCTGTTTAACAAATGTTAATATATCTTTAACGAATAGTGATTAATAAAACGGTTAACGATACCCAACAAGATGTAACTTTAGAAGCAGAAAATCAAATTCCAGTGAATAAAAATTCCGGTATATGAAATTCCGGGTCATGAAGACGATGTGAGAACTCAGAAGATGATAACATGGAAGAGAGAATATGAAGACTTACATTTTCAATGTTTAATTTATTACTACTATTTAAATTTATTCTTCATATTGTGCCTCAAATAATTATGCAATAAAGATAATATCATTTATATATTCATCATATCTTTATTAACCGACTTCCAATAATTTACATTTAAAAAAGAATTCAGCTGATTTAAAATAAAAACCGTTTAGAATCCGTGTGCAATCAATCACTATTTTCAGACATATCTCATTTTTTATCTGATTTAAGGTACAGTTCTATAAATATTTTAGAGTATTCTTATCTTTCTCTCTTTCTCCCTCTCTAATTTTATTTGTCTATTATTTTCTGAACCACCCTGTACAACTATAATTCAACCCCACACAATATTGCAACGGTCCTGATATCTTCAAAACCAGTCTGCATAAATATAAATCCTCTCCACACTATTGACTGTTTCTATTTTACTATTGAATAAATTATTCATGTATACCTATGATTTTACTTCGCCCCATTTGTCTAGTATTCCATTTATGCAACTGCTCATGATCTACGTTATATAACAAAATTCACATTTTTGAACCACATTTTATAACTATAATTTTACTCTACCAATTATTCCAATCACTCAGTATATGAAACAGCTTTTAAAATTTTTTGAACCCATATCTGTAATTATATTATACCTCATCCTATAATTCAAATATCCTAACTGCTTATGCTTATATAACAAATTTTTGAAACACCCTGAATAACAATAATTTTACTCCACCCTTACTTCAAATACCTTGTATAAGCAACTACTATATATACACACTATATAACCTTTTTTCAACCGCCCTGTATAGCTATAATTCTACTCCACCTTATATTTCAACCATCTTGTCTGTTCAACTTTTTTTGAAGCCTTTTGTATAACTGTAACTATACTCCATCCTATAACGCAAATATCCACTCTATATAACTATACTGTTGTTCCACTCTTATTTCAACCACCGTGTATACGCAACTACTTATGTGCCACCCAATACATTATTTTTTAACCACCCTGTTTAACTAATTGAATTCCACTTTATATTTCAACCATCCAATATTGTTATAAATTGCGTGGGTCCAATTAAAATTTTACAACTATTATTTACTTTCACTTTTCTAGAACTTTTATTTACATCAAATTATACAAAACAGCTGATTCAAATATCACAACAACAATTCTACATATAAGCTCTTCGCTGCACTAACTAACTGCCGCTATTATGGGTCGCTCCTTTTTAAAACCTGCATCGCAGAACTCTCGTACAATCAATCATCAATTCTACAGCTGCCGAGCCATTTTGAGAACAATTTTTTGTACTAAAAGCGATCGGTGTCGTTCTGGAATGAAACAGGGCCTGCTTAGGTATATTTCGTAATACTGTCCCCTCTATATTTCTTATCGTGCCGGTCAGAGACATCCTCTTCATGGTAAGGAGCGAGTCGATCTAGGTGGACCACCTTCAACTTAGCCCTGGGTTTCGACAAATCGGGTAGACGACGTCATTAAGCCTCTTGACCACCTCGTATGGATCATCCCAGGCGGGTGTAAGCTTTGGGGATTTACCCTTGCTCCGTTGGGGTTGTACCGCCAGACTTTGTCCCTCTCTTGGAATCCAACTGAATTGGCCTTGAGGTCGTTTCGCGTTTTCATCCGGTCACTGGTGGCCAACATGTGCCTTCGGGCTAATTCGTGTATTGCCAGTATGTTATGTCGGAGCTGGTCGGCATAATCGTTGATGCCTTGGAAAGGTTCTTCAGGGGAGCCAAAAGCCAAATCGCAGAGTAATCGCAGCTCGTTTCCGAATAGCACCCTGGCTGGAGTTAGGCCTGTACTATTATGCACAACTGAGCGATATGCCAACAGGAATAGGGGAATATGCTCATCCCAATCACGCTGGTTATTGCTGACGACCTTGGATAGGTGTTGTTCCAAGGTCCGGTTGCATCTTTTCACTATGCCGTCTGACTGTGGGTGCAATGGTGTTGTTCTCGTTTTCCTGATCCCCAAGATCGTGCAGACCTTCTGGAATACATTCTATTCGAAGTTACGCCTCTGGTCTGAATGTAGTTACATCGGGACGCCAAACCTGCTGAATAGCTGTCCTACGAGCATCGTCGCTACCGTGGCTGCCTCTTGGTTGGGAATCGCATATGCCTCAGGCCATTTGCTGAAGTAATCCATTGCGACCAGAATGTATTTGTTCCCCCTCTCAGACTCGGGAAACGGACCGGCGACATCGATGGCGATTCTCTCAAATGGGACGCCCACATTGTACTGCTGCATTCTGCCCTTGGTCCGGTTCTTCTGGCCCTTACTGGCTGCACAGGTGTCACATTTCCGGCCCAGGCTATGACGTCTTCAAAGTAATTTACCCAGTAGTATCACTGGCAAACTTTGTCTAGGGTTTTATTCATGCCCAGATGGCTCCCGGTAATCCCATCATGTACTTCGGTCACGATATTTGGTACCTTTTTCTTAGGAACTACCAGTTGAGACTTGGTTTCTCGGCCTTCGGTGCTTTCCCAAACTCGCTTGATCATTCCATTCTCTACTCTTAGAGAGTCCCATTGGGCCCATAACGATTTCAGCAGGCCCGAGTATCTAGCTACCTCGTCCCATCGGAGCCTGGGTGCCTCCTCTCGTTTTGAGTGACAAGATTGGTTCGATGAATCAGCCATTTGGTCCTGGATGTACTGTTTCGTTGTCCAGTCTTCATTGGCCTGCACTCGGATCTGCCTGATGGAGATACCCTCTCGCTGTGCATTATTGTGCAAACGGCCGGGACGGTGTTCCACCTTAAAATCGTATTGCTGTAGTTTCTCCACCCACCTGGCTAGTTGACCTTCCGGTGTCTTCATGTCCAGCAGCCATTTGAGGGCGGCATGATCTGTCCGGATTAAGAAATGACGACCATAGAGGTATTTGTGGAAATGGTCTACAGCCAGAAGTTCTTTTCTGGTGACGCAATAATTTCTTTCCGGTTTCGAGAATCCACGGCTGTAATATTCGATCACGGCCCCCAACGCAGTGTTGCTGACGTCGGTATCTAAAATGAATTTGCCGGACTGAGTAGGAAAGGCTAGGATTGGGCTGGAACATAGTGCTGCCTTCAGTCCCCTGAATGATGTTTCGCAATCCTGATTCCAACGGAAGGTCTCTTTCTCAATGGTCTGCCGATGTTGGGGTCGCGGCAATGGTTGCAAATCGCTCAACAAATCGCCTGTCATAGGAACAGAGGCCGAGAAGCTTCGAAGTTCATGATTGTCTCTTGGAACTCGCCAATCACGGATGGCTTCTATCTTTTCCTCGTTGGTGCGGATTCCTGAATCGGAATCGACGCGGGCCAAAAACTATACCTCTTTTTGGAACATGGAACACTTCTTCGGGTTGAGTCTCAGATTGGCATTATTAATTCTGGAGAATACTGTCGTCGAGGTATACTAAGCACGTCCTCCATATCAACACGAACAGTACGTACTCCATTAGCCTCTCAACTGTAGCGGCTGCATTACATAATCCAAAGGGCATGACCGTGAACTGAAACAGCCCTTTACTGGTGGAGAACGCTGTCTTCTCTCTGTCGTTTGCGTGTAGACCAACCTGTCAATATCCACTTTTAGATCTAGTGTGGAGAACCAACGGGAGCCTGCTAGTGTGGTCAAGAGTGTCATCGATTCGGGGTAGTGGATAGCTGTCTTTTTTTCGTGACATCATTCAGCTTTCTGTAATTCACGCAAAATCGGGTGGTTCCATCCTTCTTTTTAACTAGCACGACGGGAGCAGACCAGGGGCTGATGGATGGCTCAATAACTCTATTTTGTAACATGGACTCGATGTTTTCCTCGACTGCCTGTTGTTGCCCCATTGGTAGTCGTCTGGGTGGTATTCTGATGGGTTGAGCCTTTCCGGTATCTATTCGATGCTGGGATGATGTTGGTGCGACCGGTGGTTCAATCTTGACTGTTAAAAATTTGCCAGTGCTTTGTGATAAATTTCTTGGCTTTCTGCTTGATTCTCTGATGTCAGGTGTGTCAAATGGTCAGCAAACTGTAGTAGGAACTCTTTACTGGGCCCTGTTTCCTTCACCGACGTCTGATGGTGGTCTCTACTGGCTCGAATCTCTGGATCATTGGCAATTCTTTTGTCGTGGTTGGACAAATTCATGACCCTAATTGGTATATCTCTTCCGGTTTTAACTATAGCCCGTCCAACCAAGTAGTCATGAGCTGAATGTACGGGCTCCACCATTCTAACGCAGCTCCCAGGATTGCTGTCTAGCTGCCCATGAATGATCTGTTCCGTTCGATCGCGAATTCTGGCTGGAGATTTTGCTACAATTTTTATGGAGGTGACTGAACTGTTGACGGGCCGTGTCAATACAAATTCCTCATTTAGGAACCGAATAACATCTTATATCGGGTCGAACATAAATCCATGTTGGCTAATTAGGTCCATACCCAGTATAAAATCGTCCTCAATATTCACTACTAGGATAGGGTCCTGGTCCTGGGTCTGCCGGATCATGTTGTCCCCTATCTGTAGCACGACATCTGCCTCACCCTGTATTGACATGGACTCGCCGGTGACTGTTCTGAGCTGGATGTTATTGGTAACTGGCCGAATCTCTGTTGCTCTCAAAACCCTGGACTTGGCAATGGACACAGCGGCGCCGGTGTCGATGGTGATGGTAATTGCTTTCCATTGATGGTGCCCCTGATGACTAGGTTGCTGCTATCTCGGCAAAATCACCGGATGGATAGTGTTTTGGGGGCTGGTGGAGGGTCAGTCAACACTCGCCCCCTTATGCTGACTGGCTGACGGTCCCTGGACCTCTGGCTGTTCTGTTGGTTACCCCTGGGCGGTTATCGTTCAATTAGCCTTACTCTGCAGTCACGTTGAAAGTGTCCTGTCTGTCCACAGCGGTATCATGCCCCTCTGGTGCCAGTTCTTTGTGATCTTTCTAATAGCTTGTTCAGACCAGCCAGCAGGGCTTGACATGGTGACTCTGGCTCTTCCTGGTTAAAGGAAACTGCTCGGACCCTTGGCTTGGACATGTTCATGACAGCCTCTACTTCTAACGCCCGAAATAAAGCTTCATTACTTTTCTTGACGCCACTTAGTCTTAGATTTAATTCTGCTTCTACATCTCTGATACCGTTTATGGCCAATTGATCTTTGGTTTCCTCTGGCAGGTCTGGGTAGGACAAGCATACTAACCGTCTAATCTCTGCTTCGAATTCTTGAAGGCTTTCACCGAGTTTTTGCGTTTTCGCACTGAGTTGGACTTGGTATACCTGGCTCAAGGATTGATTGTCCTATCTCTTGTCCAGAATTGCCTTGTTTATCGACTGGAATGCTTTGGAGGAGTTCTAAAGCCGGACCTCTTAACGAAATTACCAGAGAAGTAGATTTTTCTTGATTATCCCATCCATTAGCTGTAGCCACTGCTTCAAATTGCGGTTTATACATGGTCCAAGATGAACTGCCATCAAATGTGGGTGGTTTGCTAAACGGAACATTTGTTACTCATGGTGTTCTGGTATTTTCCTCGCTGTAAGTGCTGTTGCATTTTTTTATTTCTCTTTCTACCTTGGTTTGGATGGTACTGATTTTATCTTGTACCTCACTTTGTACTGTTTTTTTATGGAACTGATTTGGTCTTGCACTGTGTTTTGAATTGAACTGATTTCAAATTTTACCTGGCTTTGGATGGAATCGAGGTCATCTTTCTTTGGTTTCAAGAGTGTCCACGCTATTTTTTATGGTCTTAATGTCATCATTTATCTCTTCTATATCTAACTCAACTATTTGCATTCTTTCATTAACTGTTTCATTAACTTGTCCTACTATTTGCATAAATTGTTCAAATTGCAGTTGTCTTTTCTCTTCAGTTTCGTGTCGTTTTAATTCAATTTGATCTTGTTTCTCTTCAAATACTTTAAATTTCGAGAAAAGTCCTTCAATTAAATTATGTTGTTCATTTTTCATAGTGGAAACAAGATTTTGTTGTTCGCTTTTCATCGTAGTGACAAGATTTTCTAATTCTATTTTACGTGTTTCATCAAAAGATTTTACTAACTTTTGTTGAATTTCTTCTTGATGTTGTTTCTCCTTCTTGTCACGTTTTTGCAGAATCTGGGCTATTTTTTCGTCTAGTCCCGCCGTAACCTGCTTGACTATTTTTGTGGTAGTTTCGTCCATTTTTTCAATGCTACGGGTTTCCATAAATCAAATTACGATTTTAACTGCACTTAATCCTGCACTTCTGATCACCAAATTGTTGTAAATTTCGTGGGTCCAATTAAAATTTTAGAACTAATATTCACTTTCACTTTTCTAGAACTTTTATTTACATCAAATTATACAGCTGACGCAAATATCACAACAACAATTCTACATATAAGCTGTTCGCTGCAGTAACTAACCGCTATTATGGATCGCTCCTTTTTAAAACCTGCATCGAAACTCTCGTACAATCAATCATCAATTCTACAGCTGCCGAGCCATTTTGAGAACAATTTTTTGTCCTAAAAGCGATCGGTGAACCACCGAATATCACATGAACGCACGCACACACCTACAACCGTTTATCATATAAAAGATCGCCGGCATAACAAATTTTCGTTCCGATAAACTAATTGAACATTTTCTGCCATTTCACGCCACTATAAATTCCGGAACTTAACTTCGTCTCTAAAAGAACCAGACTTCAAATGAATCAAAATGAATACCATTACAAACTGTACGTCATACTTTCATGGGATATCTTGACATTTCAATTAGATATGATGAAAATTTGACATTTACCATGAAGTTTACACTTTTTTTGCATATATATTTTTTTGATTTCCAGACAAATGATATGTTTTACGTTATACTATACACGGAATCAAGCTAGAACATATCTTTGTAGAATACAATTTATAATATTTAAATTGCTAGAGTAGTTTTAGTGAAAACATTGAAAATTCATTGAAATTCACTAAAATGTAGTCCCTCTTTTTCTGATTTTCTGGAAAATCGTAAATCTCAAGTTATAGACAATATATGGGACCTTTCTGTAATGTTCCTTAATATATTAAATCGTCAAAATTGCCCAAGCCGTTTTTGAATAATTGCTGGTCCTACAGAAAAAAAGTTACAGACGAATTGATAATTTCCTTCTTTTTGGAAGTCGGTTAAAAAGGAGGAGGTTATCAATTGGTCGGCAACTTTCAACAATAGTCAGCAGATTTCATATATTGAAAAGAACTATTTTGCTGTATGCCAGGTGAAAGCACAGTATTCTGTAGTAGAGAAGACCAGAGCCATGACTGTGCTCCAAAGGGTTGTCGCAGCAGGCCAACCACAAGATGGGTCAATAAGTTTCTGAACAAATTGTTCTGGGTTTTCAGTTGTTCTGTCCATTTCTTGAGGTGCTTTCTGAGTCACCCCTAGATGAGACAGGTATCACTACCGACGGCCTTCATTTTATACGTGTAGATTTTCATCAGTTTCTTATTTAAGTGCCAAATAGTAAAACAAATATTTTTGAATACATGAAAAGATCAAAAAACACACAGCACAGGAGAGACGCAACGTAATGATATCATTAGGGGTAAAAAAAACTTTAATGTTCAATAAACAAGAAAAACATCAATACGAACTTCCAACGTAGTTTAACAATTAGAAAAACAACAAAAATTTCCTTCGCCTTTTCAAGTAGCTCAATCAAATCAAATAAATGTGTAAACGGGAGGTATGTTATCACGTAGGTAGGTGTTTTGTCGTAAACACCGTTTGATAAATTTCGGGTCTAGATGGTTAGTCAGAAAAGCGTTTTGGTGATATCGTTGTAAACTGGAAAATTTGTCATTGTTTGTTTTGCCCTCAGGTGGAGAGCCATGCATCAATTTGACGGCGAATTTCATTTCCCTAAGGAACAGCGAACGAGATTTTGGCTTATTCCTTATTTAGTGAGTTTTTGTTAGAAGAATTCGATTGAGGTGAAAGTTTATTTGGTAACGCATTTGTCAAAGAGCTGTTGTTTAATACATGCTACTGCACTCATTATAAAATACTCACTAAATAATAGCATTAGCAGTGACTTCATGTTATAGCAAGTTGCGATATTTCTCTAAGCAGTTACTACACAAACAACCCAGGCTATCAGTATTAAGAAAAATTTTAAAACTGATCATAATCGAACACGAAAGGCCTGGAACAAATATACTATGACAACTCATCTAAATATTAAAAGTGTATAAAGGGAAAGTCTTTCAAATGATTACTTTTTTGTACATTCATTATGTTATGTACAACAGAATGTAATAATCTTGCTAAATCACGATTGTTAATTTAGTACAAAATTTTAATATAGAGGTGGTAATGGATAATGATGGCTACAGTACGCTGGTCTCGATTCCTTGCATTTACATTTTTAAAACCATTTAATATAAATAACAACTCGTCAATAAACATGTTATTTACCGTTTTTTCAATTACGTATACTTTTGTTGAAGAAGTTACATATTTTAAAAGTTGTATATCAATTTTCTTTGATACCTCTATATAATTTTATATTTACTGAATACTATGTGAACATATTTGATAGTTATAAACAAATTCAATATTACAGCAAACTTATCGAGATTTTTTCATTCACAAAGTAATATTTTATACCATTGTTGGAAAAAATGTGTAGAGAAATACATTTGAATCATTATTTGTAATAAATAATAAAAACAACCATGCAAGAATTTTATGCCGAAATTCTTTTGATGATACTAAATCGTTTGCAAAATAAAACTGAGATTATAAACAAATGATACAATGATTTATAAACTGGTTTTAAAGAAACGGTTCCATGTATTAATTTATTTTTATTTATTTTTTACAATACAAGATTTATAAAATGCTGATTATGCCACATCACTCACTGAAAATTGTCTAATAGATCTTCAAGTCACTTTTCCAAATTGTGTACTAGGTTTGATAAAGAATATAAATTGTGTTTAAATTAAGTACCTATATTATTAAAAACAACTCAAATTGTTATCAAAGGTAGTTATAATTAAAAACTACATCCTATTATGTTATATCAATTAAGCTGTATAACGATTTATTATAAGATTCCGCGGAGGAGAGAGTATTAGATGAATGTCACTATAATTAACGTAAAGAATGATGATACTCTGATCTTCTACAATATAGTGAATCCAACTAAGTTAGAATTATATACAAAATTTTCTTAATGCATATACATATATTCTATTCAACAGTAAACGATGTTGGTCAAGCTAATAAATGAGAGTAAAATACCTTATGTTAGGCAACATCGAAAAAGCTAATTAATATATATGTCGGTCTTACAGTCGCGGAGTACTTAACTGTTGTAGCAAGTATTTGACTGTTGCAGCAAAAATTATTTCATGATTTTTAGTTAATTTTCTTTTGAAGTCTTACAAAAATTTGTGAGACCACTCCGGGATCTTCCTTAAGTAAAACAATGACTCAAATCGATTTACAACCGGAGAAGCTATCGGGTAATATATAATATATAATTATTGGAAACACGTGAATAAAAGCCGAAAAGTAACTTAAGTAGATATCAAAAATAATACTTTAATGCAACAACTAAATAATGATTTTGAAGTCGGCGTCATGATAAAATATATAAGTTTTCAACAATTATGTTGTTTTATATGAAATCAAACTAAATATCTAATTATTGGAGAACCATCTTGTCGTTGCTTTTAAGTTATTTTTATATTTTCTTTTGTCATCAGTTTCTGTTTCACTATTTTTATTATTTAAAAATACAAAAATCGTTTCAAACACCGTTCTTTTGATTTTTTAAATACAAGGATTGATATGGGCTCACAATCGATGTCTGCCTAGATGTTCGTACATTTGAATATAATTCTACAGTTTTTAAAAAGATATTCTCCAACTCATTAGCAAAAGTTAAACTGTTTAGTTGGAAAGTAAGCACAAATTCCTAAGATTATTTTGAACAATTTCGGAATATTAAGATTTAGTTAGTGTTGCAAGAAGTAAATTAAGGCAGCTTTATTAATTTTGCTCTCATGTGCATTTTATTGAAGACAGTCACTTAGAATATAGACTTGGATTAAAATTGGGAAGCAGGTATTATTATATTATAAAGAATCATCATCTATCAAAAATTGTATGTTCTTCAACATCAAAATTAAAACATCAAATGGAAATATAGATGGAGTGATCATAATGAAATCGTTAAATAATAAAACCAGATTGTGAACTGGTAACTTCCAATGCTGATGTATTCAGTATCAGTATTCGAGTAACTAGAAGCGAAAGCAAAAGGCTACGAGAATTATGCGAACCGACCTGAAGAGGGCAGATGTGACTCTGCCGAAACGTCGTCATTTTACCATCGATCCCGGCAGGGATCAGTTATCAACTACGCGGATGAATTCCCGGAAACCATCTAATACATATATATATATATATATATATATATATATATATATATGTTCTGAGAGGCTTCCGCGGTCATTATTATGAACTAAGCTAGGTTCCGGGTGAGAACCGCGTCTGAATTTATTGAATACTCGACGTTTCGACTCCTGCTTCGGAGCCATTATCAAGAGACAAAAGTGAAAAAGAGTTTCAGAGTCTAGATCGAACTCGGGGCCTCAATCTGCCTACTCCCCAAGAGTTCAGTTACCTAGTGACTCTTGGGGAGTAGGCAGATTGAGGCCCCGAGTTCGATCTAGACTCTGAAACTCTTTTTCACTTTTGTCTCTTGATAATGGCTCCGAAGCAGGAGTCGAAACGTCGAGTATTCAATAAATTCAGACGCGGTTCTCACCCGGAACCTAGCTTAGTTCATATATATATATATATATATATATATATATATATATATATATATATCGAATTGATATAGATCATTTCCACATATTCTCTGTACGACTTTTATAATTTAATTATGTGCGTGATATGAATCGAAAAAAAACTTAATGTATCTAAATGAAAAAATAATATTTCACTGTAGCTGTCCAAATGAAATTAATTATAAATTCATGACAAATTTGCTGAATATATATTCAAATGAAAACGTCCTCCACATTGTTACATATATATAATTAATAAAGCTGGTACGTTCAGTTTAATTTTAGTTATCATATTAAATAAAATTATCCTACCAGGAAAATAATCTAATTATCTCGTTGATTATTACCTGACTGAAGTGGAAATGCGTTTATAATGGCGTAGTTATATTTAACGCTTTCGAGACTATTGTTGAAGTGAAGGAGCAAAGACTTTTGAGATAACTTCTTGAATAATTTTGTCCAAGCGGTGGACATCCAACTTTATATAAGTTATTTTAACATTTCACATAATAGTAATAATACATAATTTCACATCAAAAATGAAGATTCATTTAATAGAAAGTTCTTGTTCTATAACTTATTATACAGTCTTGTATTATGAAATATATTTATGGTTTAAACTTTAATAACAACAAATATTACAACAGGCTTTTTTAGATTAAATGCAATACAATGCAACCGTTTTTTTTCATATATTTTGTTAATAATATTAGTACTATAAATTATAAAAACTGAAAAAAAAGTTTAGTATTAGTTAATTAATGAATATCATGTTTTTTTAATAATAACTGAATTATTTAATGATACTTTGAAATTGCATTTTGAACTACTAAAAACGAGAAAAATTGCTAGATAAACACAAGAGGGAAAGGTATACAACTGTTCTGTCTTTGCCTCTTTATATCTAAATGATATCGTGATTTTGGAATTTTCAAGAACTTTAACATCCATTATTTTGGATGGACATATGGATATTATGGTAGCGCTCACATTACTAAATTTCCACAGACTGACCATTTTCTCGTATAGAGACTCAAATAACGATTGTTGTTAAGCTTTGACTATAAGAAAGTAACTCGCCAAGGCTGACCCAAATGAGCTAATCAACATTCACCCAGGAATTCCAAGCCACATAATTATTTCTGGCTTAGGCAGTTACCTCTATCAATGGTAGATGAAATACACTAGCTGCTCGCGTATAGACAAATTCGTTCTAAGAACGTAAAATCTGGTTGTGACCTTCTGGTCTATTCTTGTCTTCGACTGTGTATGTTACTGGACGTCCTCTTGAGGTATAACACTGGTGATCAAAATTCAGCGAAGCAATTCGAGTAATATAAAAAACACACCTAGTGAGATCACTCCTCATGATTGACACCCGGGTGGATATATAGTCGGCCTAGCAACAGGTCCGACAACGCAAACCTTAATATCTTATTTTTAAGATTTTTGAGAAAAATAACACTATACTTGGAAAACAAAAAAGCTATATTTAAAATCCAAACGTATCAAGGTCTTAGTCTGACCTAGTCAATGGAATATATCTCAATTATAATAAAATTTAAACTTGAAATAGAACGTTTGACATTTTGGGTAGATAACTAAAGAAACTTAATAGTTTTTAAATATACAGGATATCACAAAATAGACATGAAAAACTTTGTGGATTTACAATGAATCATCCTACTCACCTTGGCCGTACGGTGTACAGTTTTTCAGCAATTTTAATTTGTTTTTCTAGCAAGAAATGAGACCAAGAACTGGGTTTCTTAATTTAGTATGTAGAAGAATGGACTGGTACACATTTGACCGATGACTTAGGTCGATGAATCAACATTGACCCGAACTGATTACTAACGACAATATATATTACCAAATACCCAAATTTGGAAACGAGTGGAAACAGACGGACACGAGATGTCTTTGCTTAAACCTTAGGAAACATAAATTTTTGACGTGGGGTTCGCTATGACCAATTAAGTAATTCATAATTCATATTTGGCAATAAAACTGCTATAACTAATTTAGTGCTAATTTGATATATAATAATAATAATATAATAACCTTTTCAAACTCTTCTAATTTGAAAAAAGCTTTGCTAGTTCACATAATGCTTAGAATTTTTAGAGCCACCCATAATATATCAAATTAGCAGTAAAGTCCTTTAGTTAGATCAGTTTTATGGTCATGCAGTTAACGTCAAATTGTGAATTACTTAATTTCTCATAGCAAACCTTTTTAATTTACTTGTTCAGTTGTATTAAGTTTTATTACCATTGAAAGAAATTTTTAGGAATGAGCATCAAATGGGAATAAATTTACCCGAACTATATTAGAGAGAAGCACAATCAGTTCCTTAATTAATGAGTTACAGATCTATTTTCACAATATTAATTTGTAGTCACAAGCAATGGCAACAAGGGATGAAAACCCAGATAATCTGTCCCTTCTTCTTAATTGACCACATAAGGCTGAGGAACAAATCCTTTTAAATTACATACGACACAACGAAGCCGTTATTTTATCCCACAGCTATCTGTTAGTAATCACTCTTTGAGAAATTTCGACCCTCAGGGTTGCTCATTGTAATTCTCTGAGGACATCGGTATAATCTGGAAAATTTGTCATTATTCGTTTTGTACTCAGATGGCATACTATACGCTGTTTTTCACTAATTTCGTTATGTAGGAAAACACAGCCAGCATATTAGAGGAATAAATTAAAATATAGAATTCATAGTTATGTATATAATTTACAGGAATACAGCAAAATTGATTTTTTGTTATTGTGTTAACAAATTATCATCTTTCAAAAGCAAAACGTAAATAAAATTAAATATAAATCTAGTTTTTAACTAGGTACCGTTTTGACTTTTGTAAAAATTTCATTTTGACATGAAATCACCCGCTTTTATATACTTTTCTACATAATTTTCACCAATATTAAGGCATTAATTACATCAATCAGCTTTTGTATTTAGTCGTCTAGGCGCTTTCCGCCTAATTTCATAACCACTGCAACAGGGCCATTTTTTTCAGTTACCCTGGTAGTCACTGGGCGCTAGATCCGGGCTGTATGGAGAATGCTCATATTGTTCCCAGTCAAAGGACGCCATAAAAATGCTCGAGGGGCATTATTATACAACAAAACGATCCCTTTTCTCAGCATACCTTGTCTTTTGTTTTGTACTGCATGGCGTAATTGTTTTAAGGTTTCACAGTACTTGTGAACTGAATAAACCACCAACACCCCTTCTATCTCAGAACACGGTATACAACGCGCAACGATTGTCTGCTTAAACTTCACTTTCATGCTGCCATTCAATGGATTGTTGTATGAGTTCTGTCACAATTTGGCTTAAATAATCGTCACCATTAGAATCAAACCACGTAAGGAAAGTCAAGGCGCTGAATAAACCTTGGCATCTCAGCCACAATCTTGGTAACAGTCGGGAGCTCAATTTCATATATAGAGAACACATCTGGAAAGTTAAGGAAATCAATCTGATATAAATGAAATCGTGTATTATCGCTTCATATAATAGGATACATATTGTAGGTTATTGGATTGGTAGTTGCTTGGCACCAATTTAAAAAATGTATCAGACAGGTAGGTAATAAATTTTTACCTAAAAAGCACCTGTAATTGTTTGTTGACTACTTTGTGTATAGCTGCCAAATAAATTTAAATATGCAATTATTTCTTCTGGTTTTAGTAGAGAGAAAATCGTAATTAAAAACCAAATTATTACAACAATGTGCATGTTATAAACTAGTGTTGGGTAAAATTGAAATGTGCTTTATAGATATTTTAAAAAATATGTAACTATCCAAATTCTGTCTTGTATCTCCAAATATAGTAGAATTCTTGAGTCTATCAGAAAAGTTAGAAAAATATTTGGTAGAGAAGCAGATTAAACTGAACAATCAAATTAAATTTTGCCACAACAAAATGTTATCTACCGCACAATATGAAAGATTTTAATGCTAATGTGGTATAGAAGGTAGAAAGTTATAAACTAGTGCCAAATTACTTAGTACATAATCAATCCATCTACTTCTATTGCTGTTTAATAGTTGCTATTTAATGAGACTAACCACAAAGTGTAATTTGACAACATAAATTTCAAACAGTGCTTTTAAATTAAATTAAAACAGTTATTGGGCACATAATGAATATTAAACTAATTTTAGGCAAAGGCAAATGAGGCGTATTAGCGAACAAGGCTTCGATTTTCCATATTATCAGACCAAATCAGATCGACCTAGTTTAACCCTTTTAAACTGTATGTAATTTGCTATCTGAGTACATTTTATTTCAAAGCTATTAATTCGTAATAGCTGTTTTGAGAAATCGAGAGTCTTTGGATTAGCAAAAACCATTAGTAAATGTTGGTTTTATTTGCTTGACTTTTATGTTACAATTAACTAATATGTTCGCCTCGGTAGTACAAAAAACGGTTTGCATATTAAGTTTGGTTTTTAGGTTATTAGTTTTATTAGTACTGTTAATTGGTATTTATATGTTGGAAAAACCGTATAACCGTATAATCATCAAAAATTAGTTTTGTCAGGATTCTCGAAAAAATGCTCATTATGTACTGCCAAGAAAACACAATAAATTTAATTCAGTTGTTTATTCTTAGCCTTAGACACCAGATTTTATAAACACTACGTCGTTTTTTTACAAATTGTAGTTACACACATATTTCGAAAAGTTATCCTACACGTTTTTAACAATATTATAGATACTAATATATTTTAGGTGAATATATTTATGCATATTCAATAAATTATTGAAGTTCTCGTTCTTGATTACATTAGTGCTTTTATAAGCTTATGTAGGATCTGATAGATTTATTACAAAAGACTTTAATAAAAAGAAGCACCAATGTAGAACATTATGGAGTTGTTTCATACAGTTAGATATTTGTGATTTGTAGATCGGGTTATTTGGCGTTCAAATACGTTTGAGGTAAATAAATTATTTTCAACGAATTGTCTACTTTTTATTTTTGATACGTTATTTCCGATACATCCATTGAAACTGGATATAAATCTATGACAGATTTTGTTCGGTATATAAGAGAAAAGTCGTTGGCGTATTTATTATGCTCTTAGACTCATATTTCCTACCAGTCTAGATATTTTTCTTTCATGTCCATGTTGAAATGGATTGTAATATTCTGTAATAATGGCTGACATTAGGTTTGTACCAACTTGATGCAAAACCATACATGAACGATTCAGCGCATGGCCATTGTCTCAAAAGCGTACCAACAAGAGCTTGCACGGTACATGGAATGATTTAGCTTTTTGTACCAACGACAATGTGTACTGTTTATGAACGGTTCTCGTACGGTTTTATCAGTTCACGATTTTTTAAGGAACTGTTAGTTCATTTGCTTATGACTTGCGCAGTTCCATTCTGTTATAGTTACACAGTGTAATTCAAAAAAGGTTAGATTAGGTCAAATTGTCAAATAGGGTAGCTCATAATCAGTTGCACAGATACGATTGTTGAAATATAGGGTGGAGTAGAGGTGTAGCAGTAAAAGCATATGCAGGGTGATAATACAGGTTAAAGTAGAGATATACCTACATTCAAGGTGATAGAAAATTATATAAGCAGCATAAGCTGTTGCAGTTTTGGTAAAATATATTGGGAATTAATGGAATTATATTTATAGTTAAACATTGTGGACCAAAAAATGTTATCTGGGTGGCCAATAAGCAGTTGCATATACAAGGTATTTGAAATACAGGGAGGAGTAGAGCTACAGTTAAACAGGTGGATAAAAAAATTTCGAAAAATTTTGTAGGATAGAACATGAGTTGTTGCATATATGTATCATCTTAAGCATGAGGCGAAGTAAAATTATAATTATACAGTGTGATTATAACTATGTTAGAAAATGTAGGGTTGTATACTTTCCAGGGCATTTAAAAACATATAAGAAAAATGGTTATATACCGTAGTCAGAGATCAGAGTGATGGTTAAGTGTTTCAAAAAATGTTTTATTTGGTGGTCCCTAAGCAGACGTATATACAGGGTGGGTAAAATAGTTTGTAAAGTAAAATTATGGTTATACGGGATGGGTCAAAACCTGATAGACACTCAAGTTATTATGGCTGAGTAATTGGCAGCAGTATAAACACGATGATTTATATGTAGATGGAAGTAGAGTTGTGGTTATACAAGGCGGTTCAGTAAAAAGTTGAATAAGACTGTTATATAGGGTGGCCAATAAGCAATAGCAGTTTGAGTGAAATATGTTGGGGATTTGTGGATCTATAGTTATACAGGGTGGCCGATAAGTACTAGCATAGACAAGGTACTTGAAGTAGAGGGAGGAGTAAAATTATAGTTATACAGTGTGATTATAAACAATTTTAGTAAAAGTTGCATGTAAGGGGTGTTGAAATGTAAGGTGGAGACAAATTGTACTTTCCAGGGTGGTTCAAAAAATATCAGAAAAATGGATGAATAAGATAGCTGAAATATATAGTGGTGCATAGGGATAGTTAAGTGTTTAAGAAAAGTTATATTTGGTAGTCCCTACGCGAGACGGGTCGGGTTGCTAGTGTATATATAAACTCATTTGTCATTTTGACTGATGTGTGTATGTACAGGCAATACTACTACATCTTCAAATTTCAAAGTTAAGAAGGGAAAATATGGCAATATGAAAATTGGTATTGTAGCTACTTATCATAAATAAACAATGATGTATATCAGAGCTTAAGTATCCAGGCTGAGTAATATAGATATATAGTCATACACACCAAAATAAAACACCGATTCATCTACCCCTTGCATAGCCGGAGAGGACAGCTAGTAAAATAATATTATTAAACCGGCTTGGGTAGCTTTCGGCAAGCGTAGCTACTTCCTAAAGAAGACGAAACCATTTAAGAAATGCATACAGCCTGTTCACCTATGGCTCCAACGCATGAACGATTACAAATGGAACTGTTCTAAAATTGAATGCCCAGAGATCCTTTGAATGACAAATGCTCCACAGAAAACTAACGGGCAAATAAACGGGAAATTAGAAATATAACTAAATTTTTAGACCTTAAGGAACAAGTAGCCCATAAAATGGAGTATCGTTAACAACATTCGGCAAAGGGACGACCGATGAAGTAAATAAGTAATATACTGGAAATAAGGGGAACATGGAAAAATATGTGGAAAACCACAAGTGATATGGAAAGATGATTACAAACGATATGTGGGATTTAGATTTATGAACTTCACAACCAGGGAAAATGGAAAATTTTAATGTTACTAATGACTATCTTTCTTACTTATATATATTAATTTAATAATGTTGTAATGCTCTATCAAAATTCTGTATATGTACACCAATTGAAGGGGTCAGTGCAGAAAGTAGTTAAATCACATGTTTGATTTTCCAAGTTATAGCTGTTTGAAGAAGAATCAGAAGAATCTAATGATTTTAGAGCATCAGCTAATTTGGTTTTAAACCCATCTGCTTTTCTAAGGTGAAGTTCCTTGTCTCTTTTAAGGGTTTTTATAGTTTCCTCATTATGTTCCAGTTCGGCCTGCCTCATACTAACTAGAAATTTTGTGCATGTGTTGCCTATATCCTTTCTTGGATATCCAAAGAAAATATTACATACTTCATTAAATACCGTATGATTTGAATATCAGGTAGATTAGGGTCTAAGTATTTTTTCTTGCGGCTATCAGACCTTGTATAGTGCGATTCTCATGCTAGTAATTCACCGATAATTTGTCTGATCTTTTCGAGAGATTCTAGTGGTGTTTTGTTTGGCCTGTTGGCGTGGCCGCCTCTGTTGTCTGCCATCTGGGCTGCGGTTTTAATTTTTTTTTAATTTAGATTTAAAAATTCCGTGGATAGATAGCTAAAAATGCCTTTTTGACATAAAGAAAATTTTCCGTTTACGAAACTTCTAACTTCATAGGAGAAGACAGTAAGATTTCGAGGTCTTACGTTATTATGCAGACGAGAACGTGATTTTCTATCATTCTCTATACAACTTGTAAATAAATTGTTTGTTCTGCATGGGTTGACAAGCTTCAGTACCATTCAAAAATATTTGTTTGCTCTGAAGCGCTTAGTTTCGTGGCACACTTACATCTATAGTACACAATTTCACGACGTTTATTATTCTCCTTAAAAAGTTTCTTTTGTTTTAAATTTCCTTTCCATTTTTCTGGTTTTAGAAGTCGCTTTTTATCATTTAAAACACAAGGTACATTTTCCACATCACCCTGAACAGGAAAGACAAAATTATCAGCAATATTTTCCGGTTCTATATTTTCGCTGCTAAATCCCGAATTATCCATTGCAGATAAATTTTTGCGCATATTGTCTTCATACGGATCATACTCGCTTCCCGAAGTTACATCTTCACTGTCACAACTTGATGCTAAAACAAAAAGATTTTAGTTTTATAAATTGAAACTCGTTTTGTGCATTAAAACTGTTTATTGAAATTTTTTAAACATTTAAGCTATTTTGAATAGAACATTGTAGATAAAGATTAGACTTATTCTAAACAAAACATTTTTGACGAAGATAATTTATTAAAGTCTCAAAACAGTAAGAACTTAAAACTGTTAGGACACTGTTTACTTCACACAGAAAATGTAGTTTAGGAAAGTTGCGCATGTCAACAACAAGAAGAAAAGTGGTTAAGTCGATGGACTTAGCCACTTTTGACACTTAGCCACTTCTTGCATTGAAATAACGGTCTCCTAAAATTTCGACACAATGGTTTCCACGCATGAAGATGCTTCTTGTTATAAATCTTACATTGCCAAGGCATAGTACAGATAAATTTGTATAGATAGCATAAATTAACTCAATTTCTTAAAAATATGGACTTTAACCACTTTTTGCACTTACCCCTTCAATTAGCATTTCCTAAAATATTCTACCCACTGAATATACTGCACCAAAATTTACATTTCTCTAAAAATCTAGATTGCACTAAAACCAATCAATTAGATTGTATTATACAAAACAAAATTATTTCATATAACGAACAACGCGCTATTGGATGGCAGCTGAATATTATTTTATCTAAAAATTTAATTAAATCTTGTTTACGTTGAATTTATATTTCACCAACATCCAAATACTGCAGATTTTGCGGCAATTTATAAGCCACCATTTCACATTATCAACTATTGCAATTTATACAAATATTTGGATGTCAAAAGCAGAGACCAATATGAGTCATTTAATTAGCTGATATCACTGCGACAACAAATTGTATGCTAATATTATCTTCTGTATGTCCCAAAATTTGCAAACATTCACTATCTAAAGTTTCGCATACATCTTTTTTTAACTCCAATATTCTGTCGCTATTCACAGTTCTTCAGATTGTTGGCAGATTGTCTACGTATAAGATCCAATACGGAAATTTGTTGCACAGTTGATTTAGTATTTGATATCAAAGAAAATTATGATGAGGCAGAGTTGGTGTTTTTACGAAGTAGTTGCCCCTCCCTTCTTTAATATTTTGAAGATTAAAATTAATTTTGAACTCCTACAAAATATTCTATTTTTAGGCAAATGCTATTCTTAAATTGTCAAGAATTTAGTAAAAATACCCTCAGGGGTACAACATCTGAAAATTCTTTGTTTTTTAAATACGAAGAGGCAAACGTTCTTAATCTTAACCCCATACATCCTGTCATTCGAACATTTCTATCATTCATGATCCCAAGAGCTCCTAGAATAATCCATTGAAATTTTGCCTGAATCTAAAGATAATTAACACTAAACATTTATCCTTTCGAGGGTGCAGATTAGGAATATGCAATCACTTTTTATCGCAAGCTTGCAATAAGGGGTGAAATGTCCCAAAACTACTCCCCAAAACAGGGTGTTTGCATTATTCCTGTAAACTACAATGAATATGAAAAAAAACTTGACTATCGTGTTCGTTGTAAAATTTCACATCGATAACATATAGTAAGTTAAACAAAATCAACGAATTGTGGGGCAATTATTTAAGTTTTCAATTTAATTTAATTTTTGGAATACACACATTATGCTAATATGCATCGTCCAATGATTGACAGAACGGCCTGTTTATGTAATATTTTCATAATTGTTTTTTGTATTTGGAAAAATCTGAATATAGGAAGATAGCTTATAGTAGCTGTTTGAAGTACCTACATCTGGAATATTGGAGAAATATACCTATTGACTACCAAATAATACTACTGAAATGATTCAGTTAATTTCGTTCCATTACTTTAAAATCATTCTATTTAAAACATATTTCAAACTCAAACGTGAATATTGATAATTTTTTTCTATAGCAATACTTCTCCATGTGAATAATCTTCAAATATTTGATAGTTCATTCAAATAAAATACTTTTTTTGGACTGTAAATTTACAATTTCTTCCACTTTCTTTATTAACAAATGAATGGTAAAATATTCAAATAATAATAACTTCATAATCCACCACACGTTTTTAAAATATAAGCGATCCCTTAGTATTCTGATTAGAAGCAAGTCCCATTGACAAAACTTTATGATCAATTGGAGTGTCTGCGCGCACTTGACATGTATTACGAAAATATGAACTGAATTGAAAATTTAAATAATTACAAAAAATTCGTTGATTTTGTATAACTTACATGTTTTCCATGTAAAATTTGAAGTGGAACACGATGGTCCACTTATTTTTTTCATAATCGTTGTAGTTTTTGGGAACAATGCAAAAAATTCTTCTTTGTTAATTATATGCCACCTCATTTTGCAGATTCAGCCAAAATTTCAATGGACTAGAATGCACGGATACATTGGAGGATCTTTAATATAATTTCTAATAGAATTTTTCCAGTCAAGTACACAGATGTTTTCTAAAATACATGTTCTTAAAAATTATAATAATAATCTATAATTACAAGGAACAACTGAGAATTGATTCCTTTGTGTGCAATCAAGCCCACGCCAAACGGCGAAATCTCTACATGGCATATGTGGACTGCAAAAAGGCCTTTGATTCATTTCCACATTATTGGCTCATTAAGGTGCTGAAACTCTATAAAGTGAATAATTGTATTATTAACTTTTTTGAATATGCCATGTCCACCTGGCAAACCAAAATCTCACTAAATGAAGCCAACTGTTGGATACAAACTGACCCCATTCCCATCAGAAGAGGTATATTCCAGGGAGAATCTCTTAACTAATTTTGGGTTGAGTCTCAAACACAACAACGTACAAGCATTAAGGATAAACCATTTGTTATACATAGACGACTTAAAGTTGATGGCAGCTACAAAACAACAGCTGCATGATATGCTTAAAATAGTAGAAGGGTTCTCTAGTGACATCCATTTGAAATTTGGCCTAGACAAATGCCGAATTATTAATATAGTTAAAGGCAAAATACAGCAGTGGCACTTCGAAATGGGAGATGGCACCTCAATTGAATCTATGAGGGACGGTCATACTTATAAATACCTTGGAATAAAGCAGGCTCAACGTATTGATCACATGACTATGAAAAAGGACCTAACAGCATAGTTTTATAGAAGGGTAAGACGACTGTTGAAAACCAAACTAAACAGTAAAAATCTGTTTCAAGCTATTAACACCTATGCGTGTTCAGTGCTCAGTTACTCTTTCGGTATAGTTAATTGGTGCAAGACTGACATTAAACAATTACAACGAAAAGTTCGAGTTTTACTAACAAAAGCTCAAAATCACCATCCAAAGAGCTCTGTCGAACGTACAACTTTGCCACGGTATGAAGGAGGCAGAGGATTGACAGATCTAAGTAAACTATTAGATCAACAAATTTCTATTTTGCGTAGTCATTTCCAGAAACTCGCAGAATTTTTTAATCTACATAGAGACTGACACAACATGTCCAATTACACCACCAGACCACAGGTCATAAACTGCTGAAATGGAAGACATATAAATGACGTCAACCAAGATTATGTCGACAGTGCAGCGTCGAACTACTGGTTGATCTCTGGTAATATGTTCCCTGAAACGGAAAGCTTTATATTGACAATCCAAGATCAAGTAATTCCAACTAAGAACTACCTAAAGTACATCGTTAAATACCCTTCTATTTATAACGATAGATGCAGGTACGGTTGCCAAACATCTGAATCTATCCAGCATATTACAGGAGGTTGTCAAGCGTTCGCTGCAACTGAATACAAAGAACGACACGATGCTGTGTCTAAAATACTGCACTAGGAACTAGCACTGAAACTTGAACTATCACAGTCGGTAAGATTACCATACTATAAATACAAACCAGAATCTGTTTTAGAAAATAACAACTACAAGCTGTACTGGGACCGCACGATACTGACTGATCGGACTGTTGCTCATAATAGACCAGATATAGTTTTGGTAGATAAAGTCGCTCAGAAAACAACTTTAATTGACGTAGCAATTCCTAACAACAATAATATAAATGCCAAGCAGACTGAGAAAATAACCAAATATAGAGATTTGGAATTTCAAATAAAGACTCAGTGGAACATGAACAACACACGAACTGTACCAATTGTTATGTCAACGACAGGACTAGTCCCAAAACATCTATTAAACAATCTAAAATACCTCGGTCTGGGCGAACATCTTTACAAACAAATGCAAAAAGTCATATGTTAGGGACAGCCCGGACGGTCAGGAAATTCATGGGAAACTGCCGCCACGACTCCAACCACGGGCCTGAAAACCTGGCAAGGGCTCCCACAGAGCTAAACCCTTTTGATATCTAGGATATCTGGGGTTTAGTGAATTTTCCCCTAAAGGCACTCATAGCGTGCCTTAGAGGGAGTGTGATGCCATACATTGTATGGTCAAGTCGGGAAAATAATAATAATATAATATAAAAATATGTTGGGAACCGCATAACTCAACCACCCCTGGACCAATTTGGCCAATTCTTTTTTTTTAATGTTTGTTGAAGTTCAAGGATGGTTTTTACGGCGAGAAAAATTCTAATAATTGCTGGAAAAACCCTAAAAACAGCCCTTTTCTTTTTCCCATACAAACGTTTTCTAACTAAAACGTAGAGTCAATTTGAGCTTTATTGCTATTGCATAAAGTTCATATTAAATTACAAGCACTCCCTGTTGTCTAAGCTATGTAGGTGTGTTCCTGACCTCAAAGAGTCAATTTGCAATTTATTACCGCTCTACAAAGTTCAAGGAAAACAAGTTCCTAGATACCCAGATGTATATTCCACCGATGCGATTGGTGGAATTTATTCAGTACATCCAAGCAATGATGAATGTTTTTATTTATGACTGCTATTAGTCAATGTACGTGGCCCAACATCATTCCAACATTTACGAACTGTTGATGGTGAATTGTGTAGATCCTACTGAGAAGCCTGTCAACATTTACAATTGCTAGAAATCATTGGGATCAAACTCTAATAATGATGCTGTAATATCATCACACGCTCATCAAATACGAACATTGTTTTCTATTATCATATCTATATGCTTCCCATCAAACCCAATTGATTTGTGGATCAAGTACAAATATTATATGTGTGATAATATTTTGTATCAAATACGGAATAGAATGGGAAATCCAAATATACAAATCAGTGAAGAAATTTACAACGAAGCATTTCAACTGAGGACGTGTGCTTGATCATGTCAAACAAATTATTAATTCAATTAGGCCTGGCCTCGCCCAATCGTCCAATGCATGATGATTTTAACCAAGAGTTGTATCGTGAAAAACTGTATGATCTCAACACTTTGAAAGACAAATCTTTCACTGTTTAATGAACAACAGAAGTATGTATTTGATACTCTTATGAAAGTAACAAATGATGAAACTGGAGGGATTTACTTCTTAGATGCACCTGGTGGTACTGGAAAACCTTTTTTGATTTCATTGATATTAGCAACAATTCGCTCACAACATAAAATTGCTCTTGCACTCTCTTCGTCGGGAATCGCATCAACTTTGCTTGAAGGTGGTGGCACAGTCCACTCAGCACTAAAATTGCCATTAAATATGCAAAGCAATGAAACTCCAACCTGCAACATTTCGAAGAACTCTGCAATGGCAAAGGTTTTGCAGCAATGTCAATTGATTGTTTGGGATGAATGCACGATGGCAAATAAAAAAACTTTGGAGGCTCTAGACAGAAGCTTAAAAGATCTACGGAGCAATCGTAACCGATTTGGTGGTGCAATGATTTTATTAGCAGGAGATTTTCGTCAAACATTGCCAGTGATTTCACGATCAACGCCAACTGATGAACTCAATGCATGTCTAAAGTCCTCCAATTTGTGGAAACATGTCAAGGTACTTCATTTAAGCAAGAATATTCGTGTCGAGTTGCAAAATGACCAATCTGGAAACATATTATGTAAACAACTCATACACATTGGTAATGGCAAATTTCCTATAGACATGTTGACTGGCTGCATTAACTTTCCTCAAAGTTTTGGTCAGTTAACTCGATCAAAAGATTAATTTATTCAGAAGGTGTTTCCAGATGTTGCTCAAAATTACAGAAACCATGATTGATTGAGCGAACGAGCTATATTGGCTGCAAAAAAATAAATCAGTTGATTTGGCAACTAACCAAGATGATGTTGTCAACTATCCACCGGAATTTTTAAACTTATAATGATGCGAAATATCAATAAAAAAATACTAAACAACGTGATAGAAGCAACTATAGTGAAAGGAAAGTATAAAGGAGGAGATGTTCGCATAGCGCGCATCCCAATGATCCCGACTGATGTGCCATTTGAGTTTAAACGACTACAGTGTCCAGTGCGGCTTGCTTTTGCTATGACCATAAACAAGTCCCAGGGGCAATCATTAAGTGTTTGTGGTATTAATCTGGAAAACCCATGTTCCTCACATGATCAATTGTATGTTGCCTGTTCCCGTGTTGGAAAACCAACAGATTTGTTTGTCAATGCGCCAAGTAATCAAACAAAAAATTTCGTATATCACAAAGTACTACAATGAAAATAAAACTGATTTTTGTTAATAATTATGATTGACATGATTAACAATAAAGCGATTACTTATTTTTAAATGCTTATATATGTTTTATTTAATCTTTTTTGTATTCACACCGCCCTATCAGCAGGGTGACGTTACTGTTCAGGAGAATTTTTTGCCCCGACTATAAAATCGGTAGGAGCAAAAAACTGCCACATTACAAATCTTTTTGACAGGACGAAATCTGTTGGGTCCGCTAGTTAATAATATATTATGATTCGTACAAATTTTATACCGTATACAACTCCCAAAATAAATAATAAGACCGGATTTTTTACTTCAGAAAATCCCATCTAACTATTCACCAGAGTAGCGGAAGATACTAGGCATCTATATATCATATGCTTATACATATACAAATAAACTTACTTTGCAAATTTCGAATTCTAAAATTATGAATGAATTCAAAAATACTTTGACAGTTCTGATATTTCTGTCATGATAAAGTTTACAACAAAAATACATCATGTTTTGTAGATCTCAACAAAATGAACAAATGTCTTCGGGGCCGCAAAGTCCGATGACTGATGGTTTTCAAGTTATGGTTAATTTTATTTTTATTGTCAGAGTATACCATATATATATATGAGGAAGTACTGGGAGTATTAATGTGAAAATTAGTATACAGGGGAATTTCGAGGAGCCAGTTGGAGTTACAATATTTTGAATTGCCTACGACTTTCGGTTCTACCGGAAGTGGACCCAAACTTTGTTTTTTTTAAGTGGAACATCCTGTTTTTTGTAGCATTTTTAGAATCTATGATGAATTTTAAGATAACTTTATTGGAAACATCATATGTCTGATTGGGTCCGGTTAAAATTTATTTCAACTTTTTGAAAATTTTGACTGATCCTACTCTTTACAAAATATTATTTTTGTAGAAGCAAATAGGTCCAGATCAAAAATTACCAGAATTTGCCTGAATAAGACTTAAAGCTTCCTAAATCTTCGAAAACTGTTAAAAAAAACGGACACCTCAGAAATTGGTACTGAATCCGAAAATCGTATAACTCATTTTTTTCAAATGGCAATTCCATTTTTCCTCAAAACCATTGGAATCTAGGCCAAAAAGTAGGAGTTTATGCTTTCTAGACTAAATGAAACAGATTTTATATACACTTGGAAAAATTAAAATTGCCGTGTAGCTATTAGAGATATATGACTTATTAGTAGGCTTTTTTGAAGGAACCGTCAAGAGACGTATATACATTACTTTACTTTCATAACCATGTATGTAAAATTTGACATGTTTATAAAAAAAGTATGTGAAACGTTTCCATTGCGATCTCCGTATAGACCAAAGCATACTCATAACATCATGACGCAGATCATTTCCTGGCAATCTACCTTTGTTGTTAGCGGTGCAGCATTGACAATATTTATTATCCGACCCCAAATAAAAAAAGCTAAGGAGTGATATCGGGAGGGGGGCCGTCGATGAGGTCCCTTATTTTCTATCCAACGATTTTCAGAATGATTGTCTAAAAAGTTATTCACAGATGCGATATTATGAGGTCGTGTTGAGACCCCAGCTAATTCTAAGTCAACTCTAATGGATGTAAATCATTTTCTGAAATTTCGAGATAACTCTCACCTAAAAATAATGTGTGGATTAGTATGAATTCGAAATATCATTCCGTCTTTGAGCGTCACCTGCTCTTAAATTCTTAACTTATGAGAATGCAAACGCATGGTTCTTATGTTTTTTAGGATCCTCTGAAAACTAATCATAGATATTCCCACATGTCTTTCTGCATCTACTGAGGAATTTTCTGGATATGCTCTTAAGCATGCGAAGACTGTAACTTAATTATCTTTATTATTTACAACAATTTTCCCTTTTTCTTGCTTTTTCACAAACTGTCCATCTGTTTTGCAATTGTGAATGAGCCCCGTCAGCGTGTCATGAGTGGGTGTTGGTCTATCCTAGTATCGCGAACGGAATCCTAAACGGGACATGATAAATGCTTTCCATATAATTGTGCTTTAACACCAAATTATTAGCAAATATTGTTTGATGACACTTCAGCATCCTAGTGATAAATCAGATATCTCTCATAACCACAAAAATCCTTTAATTTGGGTATGGGGATTCAACCATAAAATCCATGTGAAAAAAATGAGATAGCCGAATTCGGGGCCAATTTCTGAACACTCCGTATATTCTTTTGAAAAGTTTCCAAAGATTTAGGAAGCTTCACGTTTTATTCGGGCAAATTCTGGTAATTTTATACATGGCCCTCTTTGTTTCCAAAATATATATTTAATAAAGTTACATTGAAATTCATCGTAGATTCTAAAAAAGCTTTAAAAAACAGGGTGTTCCATTTATAGTCGTAAATAATTGAAATTATTTTAACTGAAGCCCTCGAAATCCCCCTGTATTCTAATTTTCAGATAAATAGTGCTAGTAGTTTCTGATATACATATCGATTCAGCTCATAGTGGTACACTCTAACATTAAATATAAAATTAACCATAACTTGAAAACTATCGGTCATCGGCCTTTGTGGCCATGAAGACATTTGTTCATTTCATTGATATCTACAAAATAGGAAAATTTCCGCCTAATCCACCGGGGGCCTCTTTCTATAAGGAATGTGCGGTGTCCTTTATTAGCAATAGAGGAGATTAGTTAGGATGACATTAAAAAAAAACGTTTGGATGCAATTAAATGCCAAGTGAACGAGCAATTCGTGATATGGTCATAAAAGTTTGAAATAATTGATATGCATATTGAGAAAACAAAGGGTTCGGTACCAACGGAGAGGTCGTTCACATGAAAATATTGCACACGTAAGTGACGGCGTGCGGGAAGGACCAACCACTTCAATTTATCGCTGTTAGCAGCAATTATTTCCCAAAATTAAGAAAAGATTTGCAATTACAAAAGTGTGAATGTGAAATGGGTTTAAGAGAACACAGAAATTCATCGCAAATTTTGTAAAAAAATCGTTTTTATATAGATGGGTTAAGAAATCACCAAAATTGTAGTACTTGGTGTAGGGAAAATCCTTATGTTAATCAAGAAAAACCAATGCATCCACAAAAATGCACTGTGTGGTATGCACCTACTCTGTCAATGGTGTACGCTATCCGGAGATGCTAAATGGCTTTTATTTGACTGAAACCAAAAATTTTAAGTTGACTTGTGATCTAAACAGGATGGGACACACGTCATCCGGCACGTCAAGACTCAGCTTACTATAAATCAAATATGTTGCCATCTTACCCCATAAGATTTTTTTTCTGTGGAGCTCTTTGATGAAAAGAGTTTGTCAGAAAACCTGGTACGAGTTCAAAGCTAAAAGATAACATCGGACGTGCCATTGAGGAAACAGAGCCACAATTAGGCAAGAAAGTTATGAAGAACTTGTGAGCAGAGCCGCCGAGGGCATTTGGCTGACATCATATTTTACTTTAAATCGACATCAAAATTTTGATTTTCATTCAGAACGAAAATTATAAAATTCAATTTGGATCATCATTTATCTATAAATGAACACATTTAACAAAATATTTCTTATATCAACTTCACTAAGACAATCAAAGTCCAAGCGATTAATTATTTCCGTCGTCTGCAGCTGTTCTGTTTATATAATCTCTCTCGAAAATTTCGCTAAATTTATAGACAAACTGTCAACGCAAGTGTATTCGCTAAGTAACTAATTGTGTTTGCGTCTTTGGGCTTGGGACAATGCTATGAAAAAATCAGTGAACAATAAAAGAGAATCCCTAATGGCCTTGTAAACGACCGCATGGATCACGCAATGGTAGGAATCTTATATAACGCTACTGAGATAAGAGGAAACGGCATGAACATTATGAAATTAGTGAGAATTAAGGGTGTTAAATATTTATTTCAAAATGCGATTTACGGTTTTCGTTTCACTAAATTTTTACACTAAATAGGTTTTAATGAACCAGGAGATCTTGATTATTGATAATTGTTAAATTTCCAGTGGTACATTCTGAATCCTGCAGTATATAAAAAAAAACGTTTCCGCCTCACATTAAATACCGCAATGTAAATTTAATGCGCTAATTCTTTTTTGTAAGTCTGAATATGTACAGATATTTGTAAGACGTTTACTTTAATCATTTTTAACTGTTTAAACCCCTCATGCATAATCATTGTGCGGCCTCCCCCATCGTTTTATACATCTGATTACTATATATATTTAAAATGGAAACAAACACATATAATAATTAGAGTTAGTAGAGTTCAGTAGATAATAAAATAATACAAATAATAATAAACGCCGGACATGACAGCATGCGGGATATAAGTGGCAGGGCACTGAGGAGGCGGGCCTCTGTCGTCCAAAGAGCTATAGCCCGGGAACCGAAACCACAAGAACCCTCACAGATACAATCATAGCAACAACGTGACCGCAGAAAGTGTTGGGCAGAATTAACAGCCAGCGCGCACTCAGGCGGGACTGAAATGACAAGGCATAAAATGAATGAACGAATTTATAATGCCCACGTTTTACAGAATTACGAACCTTGGTCAGAATAAGACTGGATATCGGCAAATACTTTACCAAGATTTCGGTCGTGAGTACCCAGAGCTACAAGTTACCGAACAGAGAGTCGCGGATTAATATCGTGTCATTTTGAAAAATGGTCTTATTTCGGCTGAACAACTGGACACAATAAACAGCGAAGTTGAACGTGAAACATTTGGTCGAAATATAACAGATTCAGAGCCTGAAACACCTTTGGCACCAAGAACGGACAAGACTCAAGATATTTAACAAGAACAGGCAACCAACGCTGAAGTCATTCACTAACTAGACTAACTCTTCTTAAAATTAAAACTTCAAAGAAATTGGGTATCGTCCAGCAGGCAATGAATAAATTTGTCATGCCAAACTATGTTTTATATGCTAATATGTTAGAGTTGCTTCATACAACCATCTCCTGTGCTGCAATAAATATCTGCAGAGTACTAACTAGGAGTCGTGAACAACAGGATAGAAATACTTATCAAGGCTATCGTGGTCAATAACCGAATACACTCTCAATGTTATGGACAAAATATCACATGTCAGCAGTATCTGGACAGTCAGCGACAAAAACTTCCCGTCGACATAAGTCGATTGAGACGGTACAAAACAACTAAGCAGAGGAAACTAGATAACACACTATTCCTGCAATCAGAAAAAGGGTTTTATAGAAAACTTAACATCAATAATAAGGAAGCCCCTAGCTACTCTAGTAAAACGGACATCGAGAAATTCTGGAGAACACAGCTATCCACAACAATTTCCTATAACCTCAGAGCTAGCTGGATTAATGAGGAGGAGGCTGCATTTCTGTGACACTGTGACACGATGCAACACCAACGATTTACAACGGAAGACACATCCAACATAATGAAGCACCTCCATAACTGGAAAGCACTAGAACCAGTTGGTGTGCAAAATTACAGGATGGAACTCTACGCAATCCACGAAACACTTACAGCCCTTTTACATGACATAATTACCCATTCACACACAAGATGCCTAGTTTCCTTACATGTTACCAAAGAACAAAAGATGTACACAGGACCCAGCAAAATACCGACAAATAACTTGCCTCCCAACCTTATACAAGCTTATAACATCGTGCGTTAATCATTGCATTTTCAAACATTGTGAGCTGAACAATATAATTAGTCAACAAAAAAAAGAGGCGAGAAAAAGTCAATGGGGTGCAAAGAACAAGTTATAATTGATTCCGTTGTCTGCAATCAAACCCGCGCCAAACGACGAAATCTCTATCTGGCATATGTGGACTACAAAAAGGCCTTTGATTCAGTTCCACATGATTGAGTCATTAAGGCTCTATAAAGTAAATTATTGTTTTATTAACAATTTAAAATATGTCTTGTCCACCTGGCAAACCAAAATCTCACTGAGTCAAGTCGACTGTTCGATACAAACTGACCTACTTCCAATCAGAAGCGATATATTCCAGGGAGACTCGCTTCTGCCTTGCCATGAACCCTCTCTCAAAAAACTGAATTTGATTAGCTTTAGGTTCAGTCTCAAACACAATAAAGATAAACCATTTGATATACATGGACGAGTTAAAGTTGATGTAGAATTATTAATATAGTTAAAGGCAAAATACAGCAGGGACACTACGAAATGGGAAATGGCACCTCAATTTAATCTATGGCGAAAGGTCATAATTATAAATACATTGGAATAAAGCAGGCTCAACGTATTGATCACTCCATCATGAAAAAGGACCTAACAAAAAAGTTCTATAGAAGGGTAAGACGACTGTTGAAAACCAAACTTAATAGTAAAATTTGTTTCAGGCTATTAACACCTACGCTTGTTCAGTGTTTAGTTACCCTTTCGGTCTAGTTAATTGGTGCAAGACTAACATTGAACAATTACAAGGGAAAGTTAGAGTTCTACTAACAAAATTTCAAAGGCAGCATCCAAAGAGCTCTGTCGAACGAACAACTTTGCCACGGTATGAAGGAGGGCCGATGTAAGCAAACTACTAGTCACTTCCAGAAGCTAGCAGAATTTTCTGATCTACACCAAGTAATATGCCAAGTTGATGCTTAACACCACTGCGACTAACATAACAACAATTCCAATTGCACAACCAGTCAACTGATCAGAAGCTGCTCAAATAAAAAGAGAAGCCCCTTCTGAACATATGTTTCCTGAAACGGAAGGCTTTATATTGGCAGTCCTAGAGTCCAACTAAGAACTACCTAAAGTGCATCGTTAAATACCCTTCTATTAACAGCGACAGATGCCAAACATCTGAATCTATCCACAATATCACAGGAGGTTGTCAAGCGTTCGCTACAACTGAATACAAAGAACAACACGATGTTGTGGCAAAAATACTGCACCAGGGACTAGCACTGAAACTTGAAGTTTTGCAGTCGGTAAGAGTGCCATACCACAATCTGTTTTAAAAAACAATATCTACATTTTAGGTGAATAAATAAATGTTTTGATAATTACTGTTACATATTAGTAATTAAGCCACTAATTGTTTTTGTTATTGTGCAAGTTATGTGGTGCATTAACCCCTATTCTGCATCTTTCAACTAGAAGTAGCCGGACGCAAGATATCCTATTTCACTTAACAATAATTTTACTCAAATGCATTTACTTTACAGTTGAATAACTTTTACATTGTTTGTAGTTCAGTCTGATTCCATTATTCTTATTGTATACTTCGCTTTAAATAAAATTTAATCTTTTTTTAAAAAGTTATTTTTCAAAACGACACATTTAACTGGCGCTGCGAACAGGATTATTTCGAAGGAATATCAAAGTGATAAATCCATTCGATTTCAATCGATTAATTCGAAACGAACAATCGTAATCGAAAATAGACAGTGTAGTGCGTGAAATAATTTATTTGGGACTTTTTTCAACAAAAAAGGATTACTTCCACAACTGTACAAGCGAAGGATGAAATTGTATTGGTAAGTCGCTCTCCTTTACATTTCCATTTTTTATGTCAGACTCCTCGAATTTTTCATTGTCTCCGATCCCGGAAAACTGTGAAATCGAGTTAGATTTAAGTAAATTGATTTCGAACCTTTCTATAGCAGAAAGTGAAAGTAATTTAGATTTAAGAGAAAATACTTCCATAGCGGAAAATAACTGTTTAGTAAATAGTAGTAATTTAAATTCATCAAGAATCATGCCTTTGCCACAAATTTCAGAACAAGTTGTTGCAAACAGACCAACATTTGAAATGAAAGATTTAGAATTAGTTCCAGTTTTTGACGGAAATACACGTGATTTAGCTAGATATATAGATATTGCTGATAGGTTAATTAATATGTTTTGGAACCCAATTGATTTAAATGACATTTCTAATTTAAGACTAGTTGAAGGTATTTATTCAAAATTATCCGGACAAGCACGTGATGTTTTTAATTCTAGTGTATCTAAAGATTGGGGATCTATAAAAGATTTGCTTAAGAGAAATTTTGGTGATCGTAGAAATGAAGCTGGATTGATGTTTGATCTTAGCCTTTTAAGACAGAATCAACATGAATCTTCACTTCAATTTTATGATAGAGTTAATAATACCTTAAGTGCTCTTCATAATTATGTAGAAATACACATTACTGATCAAAATATAAAAAATAGTAAGAAAATATTTTCAATGACTATGCTTTGACAATTTTATTAGCTGGCCTCCGTGAACCACAAGGATCAGTTATAAGATCTATGAAACCAACTTCACTTAGTGATGCACAGCAATTCATGATTTCTGATAATCACATTAGATATCTCCAAAAATCTCAGCCCTCTTTTTCGAAACCTACTTCAACTAATGATTCAAATAAGCAAATTAAACAACAAAATTTCAACCAAAGCCATATTGCATCTTCTCAAACATTTAATCGATTTCAACCAAATATTCAATCTTCTTTTTAAATGCAACCTCGATTCATGCAACCTAATCAATTTGCTCCTCAGCAAAATCAATTCCCCAGATGCCCAGTCCATATTCAGCCTATAAATACACCACCTCGACGTTTACCTACTGGTAGACAAGTTTTTGGACCACCAAGAAATGTTTGGAAACCCCAAAAACAAGCCCAAAATCTTCCACCTCCAACACCAATGAGCGGTATATCTCATGGCACAATTCGGCCAAACACTTCTCACTTTCGCCCTATACAATATTCTCACCCTGATTTCGTTTTCGAAGAACTAAACAATATTGCGGAAAACTCAACATCTTCAGAAAATTATCCTGATCCTGAATCTGAAATTGACCAACAACATAGCCAAGATCTAGATTATTCGGAACAATCAAACTTTTATGAAGAGTGTCATCCCTACGAAAATTTCGATTACTCAAATTTTCAAGAGGTTCCACCAGAAACCGAAACTACATAGAAATTCATAATATTTTCAACAAAAAGGATTTACCCTATATTTCTATAGGAACTCCAAAGTTAAAATTATTAATAGATACTGGTGCAACTAAATCATTTTTAGACCCAGATATTGCAGAAAAATATTTTTCAGATTCAATTTTAGATGAACCCTTTACTGTTTCCTCCGTTTTTCAAACAACCACAAGAAATCACTGTACAGAAATTCCTTCTTTCAAAGAATTTAATTCTTCAGAAAAAATTAAACTCTACCTATTCAAATTCCATAGTTATTTCAATGGTTTAATTGGTTATGATCTTATGAAAAAATTAGGAATTCGACTCGATTTTCCTAATTCCAAATTAATTACAAATTCAACAGTTATCCCAATAGAATATTATGAAGTAAAGAAAAAACTTTTATTTTTCACTGAAATAGAGCCGCATACCGCAATTAAAATAAAAATTCCTGTCACCACCGAGAAAGGTCCAACTATTATTCCGCCATTAAAATTTCAGGATAGTTTATTTATTCCAAGTTGTTATTCAATGGCAGAACATAATTATGCTCTGGCAGAAATCGATAATTTAAGCAATACGTTAAAAAGCATTTCCTTAGATCATTTTATCATAACTGAAAACGTGAACGAAAATGACTTTGAAATTTTTCATATTGTTACTTCTGACGAATACGGCCAACAAAAACCTGACATATCCCAACTTTTACGAACAGACCATATGAACACAGAAGAGAAAAAACACGTTCTTAATTTATGTTACAAATATATTGACATATTCTTTAAAGAAAATGACCAACTTACTTTTACTAACAAAATCAAACACAAAACGAAATTCCGGTATACACAAAATCATATAGATACCCTTTCGTTCATAAACCTGAACTAGAACGACAAATAACTTCCATGCTCGAACAAGGACCGTTACCCAATTCCTAACATCGCTGACATTCTAGATAAATTGGGAAGATCTCAATACTTTTCAACGCTTGATCTTGCGAGTGGCTTCCATCAAATTGAGATGTGCCCCGATGATATTCAAAAAACAGCGTTCAATGTTGAAAATTGGCATTTTGAATATGTGCGTATGCCTTTCGGCCTTAAAAATGCCCCCGCCACTTTTCAGAGAGTGATGGAAAATGTTTTGAAAGGATTCTTAAATCGGATTTGTTTAGTTTTTGTGGATGATATATTCATATTCAGTAGTTCATTACAAGAACACATGGTGAATCTCAAGCTGGTTTTCGAACGATTAAGAGAAGCCAATTTCAAAATTCAGCTTGATAAGTGTGAGTTCCTCAGGAAGGAAGTAGCTTTTTTGGGACATATAGTGACCCCAGAAGGCATTAAACCGAATCCTGAAAAAGTTTAAGCCATCATGAAATACCCTATACCCAAAACAACAAAAGAAATTAAATCATTTTTAGGTCTTTTAGGGTACTACCGGAAATTCATAAAAGACTTTGCAAAACTTACTCGACCATTCACACAGTGTTTAAAGAAAAATGCTAAAATTGTTCATGATAAAACATTCCTAGAAGCATTCGAAGTTTGTAAAACCCTTTTGACTAACGAACCCATACTAGCTTACCCTGACTTCGAGAAACCCTTTAACTTAACGACCGACGCAAGCAACTTTGCAATCGGTGCAATTTTATCGCAAGGACCGATTGGTAATGATCGACCGATCGCCTACGCGTCAAGAGCTTTGAACAGCGCGGAACAAAATTACTCCACCATAGAAAAAGAGTTGTTAGCTATTGTTTGGGGAACCAAGACCTTCAGACCGTATTGCTTCGGCCGCAAGTTCCACGTAATTTCTGATCACAAACCGCTCCAGTGGTTAATGTCCTTGAAAGAACCAAATTCTCGATTAGTACGCTGGAGGTTGAAACTCGAAGAATTTGACTATGACGTCATATACAAGAAGGGAAAGAAGAATTTGAATGCAGATGCACTCTCTCGTATTGAAATTCACCCAACAGAAACTGAAGAAGCACAATATGATTCCGATATACCATTTTTAGGATTCATGAGAGAATTTAACAGAGAATTGCTACAATTACAAACAGAACAACCTGCAGACAATGTTTCGATGATCGTTAACACTGGCGATGACATTCAGAAGCAAGAAGACGAAACATCAGAAAGAAACAACCCTAATCCAAATCAAGAGAGAGATAGTGAAGAAACTGAAACTGGTGAAGAAGTCGGAGAAGCAAGTGATTCAAATGAAACTGTACATTCAAACTTAGAAAACCCCATTCAAACTATACATATAACTGAAAAACCTTTTAATCATTTTAGAAATCAAATTTATATAGAAGAAAAATCGCAACCAGAATTTAGAGCCAACATGGTTTTTAGAGAACCCAATAAACGTATTCGATACTTTATATATACAACAAAAGAAACTTTTATAGACCAAATAACAGAATTTTCTAAATATCAACTAATTCCAAAAAATACTTATGCTTTTTATATTGCTAATGACCCACAAGACTTTTATTATAAAACAATGTGCCGCATTTTCCCGAAACTATTCAAAAGTGGAACATTTACTCTTCTAAAATGTAACACTAAACTTAGAGACATAACAAATATTGACAGACAACGTGAAATTGTTCAGTACAACCACGAAATGAAAAATAATCACCGTGGCATTCTTGAAACTATCGCCCAAATAAAATCCAACAACTATTACTGGCCTAAACTTGACAGTGACATACGAAATTATGTTAACAACTGCGACACTTGTCAACAAAGTAAATACGAAAGACACCCACAACATCTAACTCTTCAAATAACCCCTACACCCACAAAACCTTTTGAAATTGTCAATATAGACGTATTCCAAGTTCGTCAACAAAAGTTTTGTACTTTCTTAGACGCTTTTTCAAAGTATGGTCAAGCCTATCCAATTACAACTAATAATAACCCTGCAATAATTACTTCACTCTTAAAGTTTATTTCACATCATGGAATCCCAAAACACAGAACTTCAGATAATGGTTTAGAATTTGCTGGGCAATTAGTAAAATATTTTGCAAAAGTTCATAAAAAAAATTGGCACTATACAACAGCTCATCATCATAATGGAAATGGCCCTGTCGAAAGATTTCACTCCACCCTTCTGGAACATCTTAGAGCCCTTTCACTTGAAAATGACTTGTCTCTTGTAGATAACATGAATCGAGCAATCATAGGGTATAACCACTCCATTCATTCAGTCACTAAATTTCGACCAATAGATATTATTCACTGTGAAACTGACAGACAAGACCCTTTCGATCTAGACCTTAACGAATATTTTGTGAATAATTACATAGAAACTCACAGAACAAAGATGAAAGAACTCTATAAAATAATTGCCGACAAATCACACCAGATCAAAGAAAAAGTTATTGGTAAAGCTAAAGAAACTCGAACGGACCCCGTACAATACCGCGAAAATCAAACCGCTTACATGCAAAACGAAAACCCTAGAGATAAACTAAAACCCCGTTTCAACCCGGAACAAATATTGCGAAATAATGACAAAACTGTAACAACGACAAGCGGAACTTATCACAAACAAACTTTCAAGAAACCTCGAATAATATCAGACACTTCCTTGTTACAGGATACCCCTGAGTCTCCTGGTAGGACTATACCACTGCCAAGAGGTAACAGTGCAGAATCTTAATAAAAATCCAGGAATCCTCCCTTTCAAGCTAGGATCAGCCAGAGTAAAAGCAGGTTCACATATATTTATTCATTTCATTGAACTTTCCCCAATAGAGAAGCAAATCAGTAGCGTTTCTAACCAATATAAAATAATCAAAACCACCATCCAAAATGACCTAAGTGAAACCTATAATTATGTTCTTCAAAATTTTCACTCCCACTTAGATTTTGAATTAAAAACTGTCCAATCGAAATTTTTAAGCATCCATCCAAGATCGTTTCAAAAGAGGTCTAATTAATGGTTTAGGTTCTGTTATGAAAGGACTTACAGGTTTAATGGACAACGAAGATTCTGAAAGACTTGAAAAAGCAATTTCAGATTTAAAGCTAAGTCAAAACAATTTGATCAAGCAATCGAATAAACATTTATCACTTACAAATAATCTCATCAAGAACGTTAACGAAACGATTAATCTAATTTCTCTTAACCAAGAAATTATCGATGATAAAATAAAAATAATAAGGACAGAACTTAACAAAACAATTTTTGAATTTACTAATTACATGGAAATTAGAGATGCTCTCGATCAAATTAAAATCAATTTAGATACATTGCTTTACTTTCTTTCAGAAATAGAAAATTGCATTTCTTTTGCTCGGTTAGGAACATTGCACACAAGCATCATCTCGCTTGATGATATTGATTTTATTGTCCAAAAAATGTTAACAACCCATTCAGATAATCAGTTACTTTATAGTAAGAAAATCCAGTATTTAAAATATTACGATGTTGTTAAGACTTCAGTAGTAATAACTAATGATAAAATAATTTTCACATTAGAATTTCCTTTAATGTTTTCTGACTCGTTTACACATTTTCGATTATTTCCAATATCAACTGCCAATAACACAATAATTATTCCTCAAAATTCCTTCCTTACCATGGGCGACACATCTTACCAATATGAAGACAACCCCTGCCAATTTTTGGATCCTGATTATCTTTGCAATGAAGGCACGTTAATCTACCAGTCAGCCGAACCAGACTGCATCTTCTCAATTCTAAAAATTGACATCATCCCTCCAAATTGTCGACAAGTGAAAGCAGAAATAAAACGTCAGAATATAGAAGAAATCAGTTCTATATTGGAATTTTCCCAACCAGAGAACGCATCCAGGCAAAATGTGGTGCCAGTGAGATATTTTCTCTCCAGGGTAGTTATCTCTTCAAACTACCTCCCAGCTGCCAAATAAGCACAGCAGCATATTCATATGGCAATACCAAGGGCGAACTTCCCGGTCAACCATTTTTACTCCCAGAAGTTCAAGTATCCAATGTCACCCTCAACCTAACAAAAAGTGTGACAGTCTTAGACACACCTCTAGACAAAATACATCAGTTAGCACTCGACAACATCGACACCCTTGAAGAACCCAGTTCAACTAATTTTGAAAGTCCACATTGGGTTTGGCCCTCCTACACTATATTTATTATCATTGGTATAGTGGTATTCATAAAATGTTACCGAAAACAAAGAGCTTCAGCTACCTCATCAACGCCTGGGACCAGACAGCAAATAGACGACGCCCAAGTGAAGCCTCCCTCGGCCAGTCTCTAAGGGATGGAGGAGTTATGTGGTGCATTAACCCTATTCTGCATCTTTCAACTAGAAGTAGCCGGACGCAAGATATCCTATTTCACTTAACAATAATTTTACTCAAATGCATTTATTTTACAGTTGAATAACTTTTACATTGTTTGTAGTTCAGTCTGATTCCATTATTCTTATTGTATACTTTGCTTTAAATAAAATTTAATCTTTTTTTAAAAAGTTATTTTTCAAAACGACACATTTAACTTGCACATCTTTTCATGAATTTTAATATATTTATATTTGTGGATTAGATACGTAGTTGCATCAATTTGAATCTAAATAACATGATTAATTTAATGATGATTGGACGTTACTGTTCGAGCCGGAATATTTGAACACAAATATATCTGTGACTCTTTCTACTTTTGTCTCAAGATTCTAACACATTTTTCGTTTGGTCGTATATGAAAGTGCCGGATCCATTTATATTAGTAGACATTGGGACAAGCGGAGAAAATACCTTACTTACCAGACATTTCGGAAAGAAATATATAAATATGTCGTATTGTGCAGTTAAGATAAATTGTAAATAGTAGTTTCTGTGAATATAAATTGTGTTAAAGTAGTGGAATAAATTAGAGGGAGTTGGACTGTGTTTTTCAATAAATCCAAGATCTGAACTGAACCCGAGTGTGAAAATAAATACATTACACTATGCAGAAGGTTTAATTAAAATCAATATCATATGTTATTCTAAGATCATAGAAATATGTTGCTGAAAACCACAATTAAATTGGTGCTACCATGGTGAAAATTTTCGGAAACAAATGCAAAGATACACATACAAAAAAATGTCATTATTTTACAGCAAATAACACAAAATCTCACGGCAAGCTTTACTCAGTACATGAATGAAGACCAATTCCAAAGTGGTCCAGACATTACGGAAACTTCCTGATACATTTCTGTTGCCTTGAGATAAACTATAATGAATATCTGTGCTGTTTAACTTCTCATAATAAATGAACTCATCAGGTAGGTATAATAAATCCCTTGCGACCTACACGAGAAGGGCTATTCTATTCCGCAGATGTTTGAGAAATTTCAAGCTATCAGGGTTAAACACAGCTATTCACGAAAGGCAAGGGTAAAATGTGGAAAATATGTCACTATTTGTTGTTTGTCTTCGGGTGACACGCCATGCATCAAGTTGCCGGCTTTTCATTTCAGATAAAGTCACGAGTGGGAGTTTCGATTATTTTTTAAATGGATTCGTCAAGATTCCGTTGGGATTTAGATGTATACAGGTTTGAGCAGCTGAATAGGATATAACATAATCGCAAACAGATTAATTCTCTCTTCAGATTTTACTTGACAACGAATATTTAGAAAGCCTGTCTAGTTTTAGAATCAGTTTTAGTCTAAATTTCACATTTAGCGTTTTTAAACCAAGTGTACCCACAACGGATGAGGTATAGCTAAATTATAGGAAAATGTTTGGTCAAATTGTAAATAATTGGGGCATGTTGTTTTTCTCTGTTGATTTCTTTGCATATAAGAGGATCGTATATGGATGCACGTTCGAATGGACCTGGAGGTTCTGTTGGTTGACTACTTCGTTCACCTGATATACGCCCTTGATATTTTGTTTCTTGGAATACTTCTACAAAATTGTTGATAAAACGCCTGCTTATACAAGAGATGCTCTAGTGAAACAAATACACGAAATATATAGAAAAATTAATGAAATAAATTGATTGGACATTTAGATAATTTTCTTTAGTAACCAATTGTTTAGAAGTTTCCTTTTTATTGTTATTTAAAAGTTTCAAAAATATAAATGTTCATGAAATACATTTGTCAGTTTCCAAAATTGCTTTATTTATTTAGTTCCTTGAATTTCTGGTCCCATGGTATATGATTGTTTTTTCTATTACGACCTTCAAAAGATAGTTGTGAGGATAATCACATAAACCCGTTTTAAAATAAAATTGCAGACAACAGACTTCGACATATATTAGTAAGAACTAAATATGTATTTAACTGCTTAAACAAATACCGAACTCTTTTAAATTGTACGTGACTAACCACCATTGTTATTTTTCCTCTAGACATTTCATCCCTAATAACTTATGACAAGTTTTATGTCTTTAGAGTTATTGAGTTTGCTGATTTTATGAACTGAGTGACGCATCGGTTCCTATCATCAATAAAATTGGAAACTGAATTTACTCACCAATAAATACCATGCTAAGCGGAAGGAACGACTTACCTGTAACAAATAAGTAGCCATTAGTAAATATTAATTTTGTAAGTACGAATTTAGAGTTTGTCATGTTTATGAAACATGAAAAATTGTTTACAGCAACTGACTGTTCAAAGTACGGAAACTTTTTAGTTATTTTAAACAGAGGAACCGTAATTGCCAAACTATAAGAATGCCAGAGAAGGAGATGTCTACGCTGTTGAGTGGTAGAGAAAAAACATGTTACAAAAAAATATGTAGTTTTTTTTCATAATTGAAATAATCAAGATGTTAATCACGTATTTCTTATCTTCGTCTGCACGATTTTTTTAATGAATAGTATACGATTGAGAATAACACTACCCTTCTAAGTGCTTCATGGTCTAAACCAAAGCCCGTTCTCAATAGCTACAAAAACAGAATTTAAGGCGACCTGTAAATTATATTTGACCCGATTCAAAATGCATTTTGCAACTCGCGCAATAATGATCATATCAAATAATTTGTGATCTTCCAGAAACTTTAAATAATAAGAACCATAGTCTCCTTAATACCTACTACAATTTTTGTAGATACCTAGACACTGATTACTGAATTTGTGTCCTAGTTCTGTAAATAAATTTAATGTGTTTTCAATTTTAAATGCATTCTTAGTATTGAGAATAAAATTATTTATTTTTAACCGAGTTCCAAAAAGGAGGAGATTATCAGTTCGTCGCGTTTTTTTTGTATGTATGATACCTGATTTCTTTTCCTGTTGTGAAGCGTTTTGAATGAATATCGACTTTTTTAATAGAGTATATATCCGGATTGGTAAAACTTCAAATTTGGGAAAAGAATTCTATTGGCAAAGTATGAAATTTGGTCGATTTTTCAAAAACTCCTTATGGATGTGTATAGTTTTTTAACGTTTAATCTATTCAGGAAGATCCGTAGGTGATCTCATGTACTTTTCTGCGACGTGCAACTTGCAGTTTTGCAGAATATTCCAATATTCTTATCAAAAATTTCATCTAAATGACGTAACGGGCATTTCCTCATAAATATTTTAATTCCAACGTAATAGTGCGGGAATTGTAGGCACTGGAAATTTTGATTGCGAATTTGAGAATTTTCTATGTACATCTCAAGCATATAGTTAGTAATTCATAGTATTTTCGGCTCCTTAAATCAATGAGTACCAAGCTCGTTTTGTTTGTATACCAGCTAAAGACTTTTTGGTGTACCATTCTCCCGGCCTAATTGAAAATTCAGTGACAACACATGTCAAACTTTAAACTGCTATATAACAAAGTAAAGTGATAGAAGGAGTTGCATATATATAATGAATGAAAATAGGACAGAGTAGAAAGATAGTTACAGAAGGCAGTTAAAAACATTATGGTGGCCGTATATACAGGATGGTTGGAATATAGGGCGGAGTGGACGTGTGGTGGTATAAAAATCTTGGAAAAAATGTGGAAATAAAATTATATAGGGTGATGTGGACATAAACAAATCATATACAGGATGGTTCAAATATATGCTGGAGTTGAATTATATGTATACAGTGTGTTTAAAAAATTATGTTATTTCATAGCCCATAAGAAGTTGCATATAGTGTGGAGACGAATTATTGTTATACAGGGTGATAAAAAAATGTTAAAATGAAATAATTTATGGGGTAGCCCATAAGGAGTTATATACGATGGTTGAAATATAGGACGGATTTGACTCCGTAAATATGGAATGGATTCTATTCCATCCTATAATTTACAGAAGGCAGCTAACAAATTTATGGTTGTCCGTAGACAGCCGTATGTACAGGATGGTTGGTACATAATGTGGAGTGCAATTATCTATAGTCACACAGGGTTGTCAAAAATGTTGAGAAAATGTTACATGGCGTGGTCCACAACACATAAACATATTTTGGGCTTATTAAGTCAACGCGTACTAGTACATTTTGTTCGTAAACTTTTACCTGTCAATTTAAATGAATGTGTATCATTGTGTAATGTTAGGACTTTCGAGGTTACCTGGTCCTGTTTATTATGGTTATACATACAAAATCAAAAATAAAGAATAAAAACTACCTGAGTTCAAAAAAACTAAAAAGTTGAAAATAAAACATTTTTAAAAAATATAACCGACTTCCACCTATAATTAAAAAGCTGAAAATAACAATAACAAAATACAACTGTAGCACATAAATAACACATTCCAGGTGTCATTCTTTTGTACGCAAGACAATATATATATATGATATATATTGTTTCTGGTTAGGTAACCTTCATCAGTTGCGCTTTCCACAATTGAATATCCTCTCAAACACTTCTTTATGTATTTGATACATTTCGTTAAATTTGAAGACGCGAGATGTTGTTAGGTACTTACCCAGGAGGTAAAAAATGTAAACATTAAGAGGTGCTCATTATGTACAAATTAATTACCAACCAATCTAGTATATCTTTTGAAGTCGGTGCCAAGCAACTAATTGAGTTTGATGAGTTAGTAGATAAGTACACAATGCGGAGTTTTTAGATTTGGTTGGCACCGACTTCAAATATACTATTTTGGTAATAAATTTGTACAGAATAGCTTTTTATGTTTACACTTTATTTCCCACTCTGGGCCCTAGCCCATTGTCCCCTTAGTGAAAATCAAGGGCTGACTATTCCATCATGTAGCTCAAAGTTTTCATAATCCACCAAACAACGAACTTAAACAGACAGAGATTTTGGGGTTTTGAAATCAGTAATCAACTTTACACCTACTTTACCAGTTGACTTCATATATTTGGCTGAAATTCTGGAGTATTTTGACTGGACTTCAATTGCACGTATATTTGCGCTCCCGTCTCGCTGTTCTTCTAGACTCAACCTTATGTAGTGATATTACCTTAAGGCAACTAATATTGTATTGACACTACTGAAGTAGCACCACTGCTTTCATCAAAAAAAGAAACAACATTTACTAAGTCAGCATTTTTTCTTTAGTAAATTATCTTGGCTAAGTCCTAATTCTATAAGCAAACCACATGTTACTTACAACAAACAACTTTGACTTAATGCTTTGTGCTTTTTCAGACATGAAATTATTCTAACTTCGTTCTAAAATATTTTAATATATATGCACTATTCATTTCAAAATATTGATTGCATGAAAATGAAGAAATGTGATGAATTGGAAGACCATGTAACATGGAGATTTCGACATATATATCTTTGTATACGGGAGACGTACTGATCGAAATCTAGGATTTTTGGGAAAACTAGCAAACAGAGGTTCTGAATATAAAGCCGCAACATGTCCTTGCCGTCATTCCGTAACTCCTAGAACAGAATCTCAAGATACAATTTAAAGTTAACTTCATTTGCCAGAGATATTGGATTCTCTCTTCAAGGTGTCATTCTTTTGTACCCCTGCGCGATGACAGTATTCAATATCTCTGAGAGGTGAAATTAACCTGTAAATTTTATCGTGACATTCTAACCTAGAAGTCACGGATAAAGTCAATGATATCGAACCCCTACAAATTCAGAACCTTTTTCTGCTCATTTACCCGAACATCCTAGATGTCGATAGTTTACATCTCGCGACTACATTACTTAACTTTATGTATCAAATCCAAAACTAATTTCTCGAGAAGGACATTTTCTTGTGTAAAGTGCAATTGATGAAGGTTCATGTCCAGAAACAAGACTTATTATATATTCTCTTGCGCACAAAAGAATAACACCTCGAAGAGAGATAAATATATTAAAAAATATCTCATCATCAAAGTTTATTCATTTGTTGATAATTTCAATCTTTACGATTATACAAACATGAAAAATATAGAATAATTTTACTCTTGAACAACAGTAATACGTTAAAATTTATAGATATTGTTTTTCTTAATAATGTTGTAAAGTCCGTGGGTTCAATTTTAAAATTATAAAACTAATATTCACTTTCACTTTTCTAGAACTTTATTTACATTAAAACAGCTGATTCAAATATAATAACAATCCCATATACGCTAGTCGTCGCGGTATAACTGAACTGGCGATCGTGGCGTGCTTCCTTTATAACACCAGCGTCGAATTCTCCAGTAAAAATCATCATCACTCCTTTCCGCTGCCGAGTCTTTTCGAGAATCGTTTTTTTTATCTTAAGGCGTTTGTTGTCGTACTGAAATGAAAACAGGGTCGGCTTTGGGTAAATTTCGTAACAATAACAATAAAACAGAACAAAAGACATACATAAAAAGAAAAATATCGATGGAAAAATATATAAAAGCTTTAAACTAAATATAAAAACTATAATAATGGGTTATCCTCAAGGTATATAGCAATCTACACAAATGTAAGAATATGTTGTAGATACAAGAATTGACCAAATGTTCTGCACGAGAATCATTGGTTTATACTTGTTTCTGTGATAGCAGAGATATCCCCTCGCATATTTGATGGATTGGCAGGGGTAGCTTGTGATTATTCTTTTTCAAACACTAAGTTGAAGATGGTTTTTGCGTAGTTCTGAAGAAAGCATATGAAGAAGCTTCCAACGTCGCGTGTTCTGCTGAGGGTTTTGTAGGTGAAGCAATACCATGGAGTTTATTCCGATGATTGTCACTCTGCGTTAACTTCTATTCCCTTAAATTTATTAACCTGGAAGCATGACTGGTGTGTACTGCAACTCGCTTTGAAGAATTACTGAGAGGCATTTGAATGAATAGTGGGGATATGCTTAAGGAAATCGTGACTAAACGTAATGTGCGGACTTTTGAGTCCGCTTGGCAGCCCAGGAAGGTTAAATTAATACACTTCTGCAATTCTATTAAAGAAAAAAAATATTTCCAAAATTATTTGCAAGTTATAAAATGTAGTGAACAAACATTCATACGAAATGTTCGCCTACTCAACAGAAACTGGTTCGAGAGCAAATATCCTATATAAACCGTCCTAGCAAAAAAGAACCAATAATTATGTCATTAGATACTTTATTGGTAAAGCTAAATATCGGCCTTTATTAGCCAAACATTTAAGTTAGAAGATGTTATAAGAAGCGTTAGACGCTCTGGCGTAATTATGATTAAACAGAAGCTTGAAAATAATAAATGGGTTGCATTCTTTATTGTTCTACAAGATATATGTTTGTCCCAATACGCCATTGGAGTGTGAGAAAGTTACGAATGTGGTGAGGTTTGATTTAAATTTTGTATTAAAAGTCCAGGGAATGTGTTACTCTCATATAAACCTCCCGTAACTTGTACCCTAAGGTCATAATAAAAATGCACAAAAACACAGCAAAATTTCACTTCAAAAATCTTCATAAATTACAATTCAAGATCTAATATTCCAAACAGATTTTTTAGTTTATTTGATATTCATTTAACGGTTACAATTTTTTGACTATTATTTTTCGATTTTAGCAAAAACAGTATGTTTTACGTTATAGAAAAGTGGAATCACGATATTACGTTCTAACCAATAATCTATTTGTGGATACAAAATATATTTCTGCGAATGAACGCGCATAAGTTGCAATTAAAATTGATCAAAAAGGTTGCTTGAAATAAGCAACTGCAATTAATATAGTGGGCAGCAGTATTTTTTAAATTAAAAGAATTAATTGTAAGAAGTCATACAGACAGACTCATTTCTTTATAAATGCTAAACAATACACGAACAAATCCCAATTGTTAGGCGTTATTTTTAATCAAACTTTTTATATGTTTTGCATAAACGGTTGTCTCCACTCCAGAACAAGTTGTGGAATATAAAGACGTCAAAATGAATCTCGATGCAAATTCAGAAAGCTCTTTTATTAAACTGCCAGTACATATTTTTCACCATTGAATGCAATCGTGTTTCGTAGTGCTTTGTTAAGCAAATATTTGAGTATCTGAAGATATTACATTTCTTACCGCAAATGATTATTGCTGTATTGTGCAGCGAGACAAATTTCAAAAATGTAAATCTAAGCATTTCCATGATACGAGAACAAAAAAAATAAAAATAGCGAAATTGGCAAACTTTATGGCATTTGTGGTACATTCATATCTCTATTAAAAGAACTTATAGGGCTTTCATTTCAAAACTAGCCACCCAAAATAACACTTAAAAATTTTAAAAGAAAAAGCAAACCATTCATTTATATTTACTGGGTGACACATTTTACACGTATCCTGCAGTTTCAACCCCTACGGGGGGTGAATATCCCTTCTACAGGTTTAAATAAAAAGGGCTATCATGTTTTTGCCAATCTTGTGACAGATCATTTTTTAAAATCAGATTCTTTTTACAAAGTAATTACCTAATTACATTAAAAAGAAAAACTGGCTTAACTTAACTGAACACAACTTAATAAAACAAAAAAAAAAAAGATTTCCTGCAACAATTAAATAATTATTCTGAAGTCGGTGTCTAGTTAAAGTGAAAGTTATTTAGGAAATACATTTATAAATTGAACTTTGTAACTTGGCCTTGACTTCAGAAAAAGTATTTAATTGTTGAGGGAAAAAATAATTAAAGGAAATGCAATACCTACTATATTGGCTTAATCATAAAGAGAAAAAATATAAAAATGAAAACAACCCGTACTAGGGAACTTAATCATTTCATTTTGTTTGAGGAATTTACAACCGAGCGTAAACGCCCCATAATTTTTTAAATACTTTGTATTAGTGAGGTATTCCATTAAGAAGCTTCTAAACAGAGCAAAATTTAATTAAAAAAAGTGAAAAAATCATGATTGAATTAAATTAAGAAATCACCGTTAGGAACAAATGATAACAGGCTACACTGAATATTTGAAATTAGACAACGATTTCTCTACCCAGTGTACTGTTGCTTAAACTATAATTGAGACTAGATACGCATAACATCACCAATTTTAATAATTTATATTCCTCTAGTTTCACAAAATGACATTCCTTGTCATGTGCTAATGGATAAATTACGCTAGAAACTGTGCACTAACTCACACATGCCAGTTACTCTTCTCAATCCTCATATTAAATTTGAGATTCCAGTGCTGTCACTCGTATGTAACACATGTTAAGTGTCAACTAACCACATGGGAATGTATAGTGTCAGGTGTAACTACACGTGATATTTTACCTGTACTGTAATTTCATTCTAACATGAAGTGAATGTTGAAAGATAATATACAAATATTAACTAAATTTACCTTATGGGTTTAATTCAATTAATTACATCTTTCACGTCTGTCGTTAACATGTATATCAGTAGCAATGATGAAAAATTTAAAAGAGAAATTTGGTTGACGTTTTAAAATAAATACATTGTCAACGATATTTGATAATTTAATACCTAATCTTGATAAAATATTTGAAATATTCTTTGATCACATTTACATATTGTTATTCTATATTTGATCAAAGATATTTGACGTTAATTGCCAGTGAAATCGATTATTTGTCCCTGCGATGTTTATTGTTAATTGTACAGTAACAATTTTATTATTTGAGTATAAAGACCGTTGATTTTTTATAATGTTATATAAAAATAGAAACAAGAAGTTAATTGCCTACAATAAAAATTGTTAGTACCATTGTGTGGACGTACAAACACTGTTAAAGAAATCGCGGCGGATTGAAAAGTTATTAAATATACTGAAAAAATTAGAGCACTTTTATATGTTCAATGTTGTACTCGATTAAAATGATGTAGGTGAACCCTGTATATTATATATTTTTTTCATTTGTGTATTTCTTTAGGAATTAAAATGAACAATTATTGTATCAACATCTATAATGTGGCCTTATCTATTATTCATTTGACATTCTTGCCTTCTGTCTCAGCCCTTTTAATAAGTTCATGTGTACAGTAGTTGCTTACTGATTCGGTTTGTTGACCGTTGGTGGTTGTCAGCCTCATTTTTATTCTTCTAAGAAAGAAAACCTATGCCTATTTGAAAGAACTCCAACAATCGTAGAATTAACTGTTTGGTTAAACCGGCAATATGAAGTTTTGCTTATCAGACTCTCCACCGATAAATTATACCTTTCTAGGCGCCCATCATTTTTTCTTTTTAAAATGACTGAAACTGTAGCCATAAAAACACACCATAGAAGCACAAACAAGTATAAAATTACATAAATTCCTCATTTTGAATGAAAAATATTTGATAGAATATTTGGTGTAGCGTAATATGTCATTTAATGAAATTTGTTCTGACATTCATATCAAATATTTGATCAAATGTTTTATGAACGATTTTATCAAAGATCTTTGACAATGTAATGCCAACCTAACATTAATTAGACATTATGTTTTCACAAAACATCCGAAACATACTAAAAATGTTATTTCGTCCGAAATATAATATGAAAATATGTATATCGCAAGTCATCCTGGGCATTCTAAGAGGTAACTAATATTTTTATGAACCAGTACTAATATGCTTATACAAAAAATAGAATTATAATATACTGCACCCTACAAAAGCAATCTAGTTGCCTATGGGTAGGAATGGGATATAATTGCTAATTAATGGTCGTAAAACTAAAATCTAAAACTAATAAGTACTAAAAATATAGGAAATTATATAAAAATAAGTATACAAATTTACTTAATTCTCTTTTTTATATTTCTATTATATTCATATTATATTTATATTATAGATATATCATATTTATATTATGTTTATACTCTTAAATATCAAGCAAGAGTATTGTTTGATATTTACTCAATGAGAAAACATTAAAATCATTAAAACAATTTAATGACCATGACAAGACTTCTTTTCTCGCTACTTCTCTTTTTTATTTTTGGCAACTGTAGACTTTTACATTTGGTTTTGGAATTGCATGTAATGTATCTATTACTTAATTCTTTATAGTGATATAATAGATGTTGTAGCGAGAAAATTTGATTTAAATTCATTGGGTTCTTGTTGACAAAGTATTTATTCTGGTTTATAATTTTTAAAGTTTTATTTTGTAACCATTGCATCAGATTAAGATAATTATCAGAAGCTCCTCTCCATGCTATATGGACATAATTGATTATACTATGGAATAGAGCGTATTAAACCATTCCCAAAAAATTATTTAAAGATACCCTGTTCAAAATTGCGGATGAAAATTTGGGAATCAGTTTTTTGGGTTTGCTCAAAGTGGAACTGATACTACAACGAACTGTTGAATCGCAGCTCTATTTCAAGCAAATACACGTAAAAAATATTTTTTCTGTCGGTACATAACAATGGCTGAAACATTGATTTATCATTATACGTGAAAATAGAAAAGTGTGTTAGTCGATTGTAGAGGAGGGGGCGCAAAAAAATTAAAGCATACGATGACACAACAGTCAGCAGGCCAAGTAATGGCTTCCACAAGTCGATGAAACCGATAGTACAATTAAACATCTTAGATTGTAGATCTCAAAAAGATGCTCCAGGGGAAAGCGATATGGCCCCATTTCGAGTTTACAGCCGAAACTGAATCTTATTTTGCTGTGTCCAAAGTTTTTTCGTTCTATACTATATAGGGTGTTTCGAAAATAGAGTTCCAACATCTGCTATATATAGAACTCATCATAAAATAAGCCAAATAGTCCATATCAACATGTGCCCTAAAATGCACCCTTTGGAAGTGATATGCAATTAAAAACGCTCAAACAAAACTGTTTTTCTGTTATTGACAAAACGCTCAGAAATTAACCGACATTTTTTTATTAAAATAATCACACTTAGGTAATTTTCACTTATATTTATTTACTATTAAAACATTGTTTCATCTGGTTATTGGCTTCTTCTGAATACAAAGTAGAACTGTTCTGATTTGAGTTCTAAAGAAGGTTGGTAACGGGAGTTTTCGGTACATATTTTTTTATTTCATTTTTTTACAATTTTCTCTACCGATTAATAAAATCTTAAGAATTTTACGTAAAACATATTATATTGGTCCAAATGGATATTTCCAATGATTTTCGAGTGAATTGAGTTTGAACTATGCTCGTTTTACCAAATAAAAGACTGACGTTACCACAACTCAACAATTTATGTTATTGAAAAACTGTCAATTGACTGGAAAATTTATTGTGGCAACGTCATGGTAAACAGATTTCTGTAATTTTGGGCCTAATAATTTACAGAGCAGAGTAATTTTTAAACTTAATTTACTCGAAAACCACTGAAAATATCGATTTGGACAAACATAATAAATTTTGCGTAAAATTCTTAAGATTTTATAAAACAGATGAGAAAATTGTAAAAAAATTAAATAAAAAAAAAATACGAACCAAAAACCCGCTTCACAACCCAAATTGGACACTTATGATTTGCATGTCAAAAACGGGGAAGCACATGTAATTTAACATAAAAAGTTATGTAAGACCCATAATTTTTTTTAAATTTATTTTCGAGGGAAAAAGGTTTGTTTGAGCCCTTTTAAGGGCATATAACTTCCTAAGGATGCGTTTTTGGAAACATGTTAATAGGGACTTTTTGGCTTATTTTAATGAGTTCTATACAGCCTATTTTAGAAGCACCCAGTATATGAAAAAGTGGAAGAAACCCTTAAATGTTTAAATTACTATGAAATGTTGATGAATATAATCGATTTGGCAAGGTGTATTTATTGGGTATTCCCAAGATTTAATTACAAGTGTTCGTTTCAATTCAGTTCAGTATAGATAAGAATTTGTATTCGACGTTAACTAAAATCTAAAACGGTTTGGAGTCAGCAGTATCGGATAAAAAACTGTCTATCGATTTCATAGTGAATGCAAGAGCGAGAGAAAAAATGGACAAGCAAGTTGAAGAAATTTTGAAGAAATTTAATGTCAGGTTAGAAGAGACAAAAAATATCTAAGAACAACTAATAAAATGATTAGATGACAAAAGGCAAAAAAAAACAAGAACAATAGAATACGTTAGTATTAAATGAAAAAAATAACATGCACAGTTATTGGCATTTCAACAACAACGTTTCTAATAAATGGGACAGCTGAAAATTAACTAGCTGACTATAAAATATCTGAAATTAAATTTGAATTTCACATGGTAAATAAGAACACAGTAATAGTAAAACATTTTGTTGAAATACAAGCTAACTACTACACGAAGTATAAAGTGAAAATCGAAAGTGGAGATTGAGTTTCAAAAGGTTAAGAGAAGTTTAGAAAGGAAATAATGAGAATATCAAAATATAGCGATTACTAAAAGTTCTTTGGTGGAGCCACTCACCTTGGAAGGAACCTTCAAGTTTGTGGGATAAACTCAAAGCAAAACCGAAGCTCCTATCTGAATTGATTAAAGCCTACAAGATCATGTTGTTTTCGCTCCGGACAAACGGAAAATCTTAAAAGAGATCATAAAGTGAGGCTACCACAACGATCTCGGCAGTTTTTTGGAAATTTCCTACTCAAATATGATATCAAGGCAATGCAAAATCCTCCCTCTGCGAAAGAATCAACCATCTTCAAATGGATTGTAGAGATTGTCACCTTCCTATGACAGTTAATTGCGTCAAACAACTAACCAAGAAAAATAAAGAAATTAACCAGCGAGATGATATTTACATTAGTTGAATTAAAGCCAAGGCGAATGACATTTGGAGCCACTGCAGGGTAAACAAATTGGAAACTCAGATAGCGGATCAATTTTGACAAGGAAGAACGAAGGGCAGGCGTGACATCAATGCAAAAAAATATCTAATCAAGGAATGGTAATAAACTTGTTGTGAGTTTAGAGTGATTTTTCCATCTGAGAACTGAATATTGAAAAGAATCTGGGAAAGCGCCTGTAGAAAGCAAAGTCCTAGTTGTTGATAGCAAAGAATGAAACCGTTGAAATAATTCTAGAACGCTTCTATTGGGTAAACTATCACTATGATGTAAGAATAGGCCGTGAATCTAATTTATTTAGTCACTGAGATAGCCGGACTATTCCTAGAATCCAAGACAGATTTATGTGTTGTTTTAGATTACCTCAGCAAGTGGCCCGAAGAACTGGCAAGTATGCGTTTTGCTAGCTATCAATTCCAGGATAAGAAGCCGGTATGTGCAATTCACACAAGACAAAATGCTAGTTCTTCGAACACATCACCCTCATGGGATTGACCATATGAAGTTATCAGAAGGAGTCATTATATTCTATATATATATATACTACATCCAACGCAGCCAGGCAAAGATAAAAGTTGTCAATCTGGATTGTCTGGCTCCTTACTGAGCTGAGATAAATGCAACCGGGATCATCAGAACTACACTTACACTTCCCTCTGGAACAAGTTATAATGCTGGGACCCATACTCTTTAGGCGCCCTAACTATGTTAGTTGAAAATCATCCAAGAATATAACCTGAAACAAATATCGTTTAACCAAAAATGTTTGAAAGCATAATAAAATCAGCAAAATATTATACAGAGTATAATGTTCCCTAGTATCAAAATTAGTATATTATTGTTACTATAGTAACAATACTAGTTTAGTATTGTTATAAAATTTATATTCGCCGCCACCGGAGAAACCTATATTAGTCATAAAATAAAACATTTAAGGCCTGAGAGTAAAAACAACGATCTAGAACTTACTACTCAGCAAAAACGTGTTAGCATCGAACACTCGAACAACGGTGGAATGCCCATCGGGAACTATGAAGAACTACGAGAAAAATCGATGTGGATTATAAATACGATGGTTTTACATTTCATAAATAGTACAGCTGTTGTGAATATTGGATTTTCATGTGTGAACAAAGTTCTAGAAAGTGAAAGTAAATTTAATTTTTTAAAATTTGATTTGAAACCACGAAGTTTACTGCAGTATAAATAATATCCACCGCATTAACCAGCAGGCATTGTAACCTTAACTTTATAAAATAAACAAATTGCAATAAGGGAAATATGGAACAAGTACAAACTACTAAAAATCTGACTAAAGTGAAGAACAAAGGAAAGATCACAAGACAAGACAAAAGGAAAGAGAACTGGCATACGTATCAGAGTTATTTTATATTTACGAGCATTATTTCTCCGAAAGGACCGAAACTATACGCAATAGATGAAGGTCTATTCATAGTAAGAACCAGAAGCTGAAGACGAACTTTCTTAGAACCAGTTGCTGTCAGCTTTCGTGCTTGTACTAAAAGGTACAAGCGTGAAATACAAATCCTTGTGACCAATATCACGTATTTAAGCTACTAAATAATCTAATATCAGACAATATCACTGGCAAAAAAAAACAATGGGCATGAACCAGTTTGGTTTTTGAAATGATTTTCCTTTTGAGTCAACAGATTGTTGTCCACCAATGAATGGATATCACTGAAAATGTTTACTTGTACTTTGTTGCGGAGATATTCGATTATAGTTAGCTCTAAAAACTGAAAAAAAGTGTCATACGAAATATACTTCCCGTCTCTCATTTTCTCACTGCCTCTGATTCTCATTTTTTGTGTCATATTGAGTAATGGATATAAATTGCAGGTGAATTAAAATAGTTGTCACTACTTTGGTAATTCAATTCGAGTATCAAACCTAATGTGTATTTCAATTCTTACTTTAAATATATCTGCTAAGTAACATGTGACGTGTACGTTAATTTGCTTTTTTAAATAGGTACATAATGTTTTACACACAGTTAACACAATTTCTTTTAAAACAGTGATGATTATATATCACTCAGTGAGTAATCCAACAAATGCTTAAAGACGAAAAACTTTAAATGCTACGTTCTTATTTAAGATGTAACTTTGTATCTTTACCTCTTTATGTAATTTAAAATTGTATTGACGATAATAACTGCTGATAGGTACCACCTGAAAAATGTTCTTGACAAACACATTTGTTACTCCTTGAAATTCATTCATTTCTAAATATTTTTTCATTCTACTTTTAGACTTCCTGCAACACTAAAGCCCGATAGCTGATCTATTTTTAGGGTTCCGTATATACAATATACGGATACCCTTATAATATCACTCAGGATTTCTGCCTCTGTCACATCACAGCCATTTTCTCCTAAACTACTGGATGGAAGAGGTTGAAATTTGGTATCAATGTATAGTTTGGTGACCCGATCAGGAGTACATATCGTAAAAGAAAAAATTTTTGATTTTAGGGGTACTTCTGGGGGGAAAAACTAAAAAAATCGACCGTCCCCCCCCTGATCTCCGCAACTACTGAGCCTAAAATTTTGAAAAAATAGGAAATATAGAGCGTTGCCCGAACTTTACAGGAAAATTAAGGAGAAATAATTAATATTAATTTTGGGGGGCAAATTATAGAATTAAATAAAAATTTAAAAATAAAAAAAAATTTCAAACGCATCATGTAATACATCAAATGAAAGGTCTCATTCAGCGGAACACAAATATATTTTTTTTCATATTTAAAAAAAATTATTTAAAAAGATATTAACGAAAATATACCAAAATTTACCCATTCCCCCCCCCTCTATCTACGAAATTATAAAACGTAAAGTTTTGAAAAAAAATAGATTTATAGGTTCTGACCTGAAGTTTACTGGAAAAATAAGGAGAAACCTCTACTTTTAATTTTGGGGGGCCAATTACAGAATTAAACGGAAAATATAAAATTAAAATTGTTTCTAACCCATCATGTTATATATCAAATGAGAGGGTTCATTACGACGAAAACAAATATATTTTTTTCAAAATTTTAAAATAAATAAATTAAAAGATATTAACAAAAATATAAAAAAATCGACTATTCCCCCCCCTGATCTCCGAAACTACTGAGCCTAAAATTTTGAAAAAAATAGGAAATATAGAGCGTTGCCCGAACGTTACAGGAAAATTAAGGAGAAACCATTAATATTAATTTTGGGGGGGCAAATTATAGAATTAAATAAAAATTTAAAAATAAAAAAAATTCAAACGCATTATGTAAATATCAAATGAAAGGTCTCATTCTGAGGAACACAAATATATTTTTTTTATATTTTAAAAAAAATTATTTAAAAAGATATTAACGAAAATATACCAAAATTTACCCATTCCCCCCCCTTTATCTCCGAAACTATAAAACGGAAAGTTTTGAAAAAAAATTAATTTATAGGTTCTGACCTGAAGTTTACTGGAAAAATAAGGAGAAACCTCTACTTTTAATTTTGGGGGGCCAATTACAGAATTAAACGGAAAATATAAAATTAAAATTGTTTCTAACCCATCCTGTTATATATCAAATTAGAGGGCTCATTACGACGAAAACAAATATATTTTTTCAAAATTGTATAATGAATAAATTAAAAGATATTAACAAAAATATAAAAAAAATTACCCATTCCCCCCCCCTTATCTCCGAAACCATAAGCTGGGAAATTTTGAAAAAAAATGGAGGTATAGCCCTTCACCTGTACTTTACTGGAAAATTAAGGAGAAACCCCTAATATTTATTTTGGGGGGGCACATTATAGAATTAAATGGAAAATTAAAATTAAAATTGTTTCTAACCCATCATGTTATATATCAAATGAAAGGGCTCATTATGACGAAAACAAATATTTTTTTTTCATATTTTTAAAATTAATTAATTAAAAGATATTAACAAAAATATAAAAAATTTTACCCATTCCCCCACTTATCTCCGAAACCATAAGCTGAAAAATTTGGAAAACTGGAAGTATAGCCCTGAACTTTACTGGAAAAATAAGAAGAAACCCCTAATATTCATTTTGGGGGGCAAATTATAGAATTAAATGGAAAATAAAAAATTATATTTGTTTCTCATTAAGACGAATAGGTACAAATATATTTTTTTTAATTTTTTTAAAATGAATATTTTAAAATATATTAAAAAAATATTTTAAAAGAATTTCCCATTCTCCCCGTTATTCCCCAAACTCTAAGACCTCATTTTTTTGTTTATAGGAAAAATATGAAAAAAAATCCCTAATACTATTATTTGGCCTCCAAATAATAGAATTAAACGGAAAATAAATTACTAGAAAACCCCCATAGTAATTTTAGGGACAAATTATACAATTAAATGGAAAATAAAGATTCAATTTTCAAACGCATCATGTAATATATCAGATAAAAGGCTCATTATGTGAATTACAAATATAACATATTTTTAAATCATTTTTATAAAAGATATTAAAAATATTAAACATCGACTTAATTCCCATTTTAGAAACTACACTATTTAAAATTTGAAAAATATATTTTATTTATATTTTTAAATAATTTGAATAACAGATTTAATAATTTATAATTTAAACTTTGACCTATTTTGCCGTTTTTCTTCCAATCTACAGAGCCTCAAAACTCAGACAGTAGATTATAAAAGGCATTTCTGAAAGTTTATTAGTAAAATAAAACTCTAATGTTACTTTTTGAGGGCCAAATTAGAAAATTAAATACATATGTATTGTGATAAAAATCAAGCGAATCCTAAAGCAGATAAAATAAAAAGTCTATTTTTGGAAAATCAAAGTGTATATTTTTTATAAATTTAAAACGCTTCCTTTAAAAGATAAAAGGGTAAGTATAAGAAAATGCACTCATTCCCTGCTTGTCTGAAACTGAAATATTAGAATCTTGAAGGTGATACGGAACCCTAAGTATGCGAGTCCAACTCGCACTTGACCAAATTATTTTAATGTTACAATTAGCTACTGCCCAACACCAAATCTTATTAAGTTTTAAAATAATGTGCTCCAAAAAATATTTACACATTACACTAATGCTACCCTCAACTCACTAATACATAATTGATTAATTCACCTTATTCGAAATGTTATAGAAAGGTTAAACGTATAAGCCCTAGAAATCTATTATATGTAGATATATTTAAAAATTATTTTGACTATGTACAGGGAGTTCCAAATATAAGAAACAACAATGTTTCGTTTTATTTATTGGATAGAATTTTTTTTGATTGATACGGTTAGTTGTGATAGTCCGTGTCGTATAAATTGATTAACTCTGTATAAGAAGTCAACATTCAAAGATGAAACACCTGAAGCTCTCGGCAATTGCTTCGTAAAAGTGGGCGAACTTTTCGTAAAAGCTTTAGCATTGAGATGGAATAAGGGACGTTCCACCTTTTACTACGCCGCGGTAAATAATTTCCTATATTAATTTGAATTATTATTCAGAAGTCTTAATGCAAAATGTTTACTTTATTGTATGAAGCTTGATAGCACACAAATTTAATGGCAATTAACGCTGCCCTGTTTTGTGGTTTTCTTTTTGACTTCTGAAGTATTTCAAGTCTCTTAATATATTACAAAAGGCGAATTATGATGTTTATTAGAACAACGAAAAACAAATTTTGTGCAGGTATTGTATACTAACTGACTGTTTTTTTTATTTCCTATAATTTATGGATTTTCTATAAATTGAGAGATATTTAATATATTACCTGGTAACTGTTTTTTACACAGATAATTGAGTTGTATGGGTAATGGTTATTTCAAGATCAAGTTAGTGGGGTGTCGGTCGGAATATGTCGAAACAGAGGCAATTTAAAGTTATGGAATTCACTCCCATCCTCCTATTTTTTGATATGTGTAAGTGTGGGCCTCCGTTAAGAAGCTTTTGCTTCAATAATATGTCTTATTGTGATACATTATAGAAAAATAAGTGCGACTACCTTGGAATCTTCCTTGATAGACAACTACAAACTGTTGAAACTTAGGTGAGCATTTTTTAACATTCCTGTGTTATTAGTTATCTATCAAAGTTGCATCTTAAATAAAACTGCGCTCGGATCTTCGTAAATAATACTGACAATAAATAAAAGAACCAGTCAGCCCTGCACAGAATTTATCGCCAATGTTGCCGAGGACACAAAATAAAAATGTTAAAACTCGAAATTCCTAATACCTTCATTTATTTGCTGTCAAGTTGAGATGTGACAACTGTACACCTACCAAACTCAACCAAATCCCAGTGAATTATTGTACTACCTTTATGAAAACTTTTTAACTAAAAATGAATAGGATTGACGTGATGTACATGAAATTTGTCCGACAGGTGAAATTATGGAATGTTGCGGGCCTAGTGATGATTCCAAAAGCTACTCCATTATGTAGGTAAAATGTTGCGTTGACAGTGTGATTAAGGGGGACTTTTCGTGATGTATGACTGCCACTGGAATATAAAAATGAACAAAAACCACAGAATCAATGTCTGTTTTATGTGCTTGCTATTGACAGCAGATATTTATATTAAAACATCGAAATAATTTCGAAGTCTTGTTACGTATGTAAACACAAAATGTTCTTTTTAACAACAAAGTCGTCAATTTTATGAGGCAAATACTCAAATACGCCAATAGAACAAAATTGAAAGCATTTATGGATATAAAATTTACAGAAGTTGGTCATCGTTTTAGTAATAATTTATAGGGGATAACTGACAATTTTAACAACGAATTTATAGAAGAAAATTGTGTAAGCAATAAAAAATCAGCAAAACTAGACATTTTTTTGTTTTTTGCTTATATTAGGAAATATAACAGCGGGAGAATCAGAAATAGACGTTCGTAGATCCAGATTGGGGCAATTTTCAGTGTCATAATAGGCTATTATAACCATGCACGGGTAACTATATAGGAATTGTCCGTTCAGAGTTTCAACCAGTCGGTTGATAAAAACAGATATACCCCCAATTATATCGATCTTTGTCAAAAACCTCAGTCGCCGCTATTTGACAAATAGAATAAGTTTTCTGTTATTAATGGTTGCGTGGATTGTGTCCATGAATATATTTATCTCTTACTTTTATATAGACAATAAAGGACAAATATTTAGAAATAAAGAAACTATTGTTTTGTGAAAGTGTAGGTAAACTTGTTCCGTGTTTTATTTTCTCAATTTTTAATTTCTGTTTATTGAATTGTGAATTGTTGTAAGTTAAGTTGAAGCTCTCAAATTTCATTTTATTTTGTATTCATTGAAATCATGGCAATCTATTGCTGTGTTCCCTTTTGTGGAAATACTAATTTAAATACAGTGATGCATCGGTTCCCAAAAGAAACTGAGGTAAATAAAATAATTACATGAAAATATGTAACTGTATTTACTAAATAATATTTATATTTTGTATAATAAAAGAAAAATATTTGCAGCTACTTCAAATTTGGGTCAACCAGATTAATAGCAGTAAACTGTTGAACAAAACGCCCCAACAAATTAGGATGTCTTACAAAGTGTGTGATGCTCACTGTTCCTCAGAAAGCAAGATTTGTTGGAGCTTAACAAGAAGGAAATCGAACTTGAAATTTGGTGCCATTCCTTCATTATTTCATAATCATGGTATGTAATTTATTTCAGAATAGTTTTGATGTCAATACAGTACATTATTGTAAAATTTCTTAGATGAGAAAACTAAGGAGAATGTTAACCTGGATTTGGAAAGTGAATAAGATAATATTTGCTTAGATTTATCTTTTGCAATACCACCTGCTGCTAATTTTGAACATGGAAATATATCTACAGCAAAAAATATAAGAGGTAAAAATATTACTAGAATTTAATTATATTTTTAATATATAAATATATTTTTATCAGGATATCAGGAGGCCATCTCACCTTCTAAGAAGTGTTAAAGGCAAGATCATGGATAAATAAAAAAAGTTCAATTGGAATAAGACAAACTATGTAATCTTCAATAAAACTTGTTTACTATTGTATTTCCTTTCCTTTTATAACATTTTAAACATAATAATTAGTCATCCTGCATTTCTGATTGCATCTTGGTAAAAGATGAAATCAGAAATCAGGATGACTAAGAATTAAAAAAATATAATGTATTTAATGCTAATCCGTATTTAATTTTCCCGCCTTGTATGTTTTTTCAACCACTCACTTGAGCGCTGTAATCTAGTGAACGCGTTTTGCACGGAGAGTTTCCCATCTATATACATATACTATAAATCTCTTATCTATGATTATAACTAGGACTGTCCGATTGGGATATATACTGCACTTTACTTTGTCTAACATTGATTTTTGTTGTATTTGCGTCGTGTGTCGTGTGTTTGTGCTCCAGCTGTGTGCAGAAATTTGACAGCTGATTTCAAATATATTTATTTGAGGTTGAGTTTTAACTATTGTTTTACTTCAAATAGTTCATATAAGTCATAGACAATATATCCAATAAACGGTTACCACCTTCATATCTCTTTGTAAAGATCTTTTATCCAGTAGGGTCTTCTTGATCTTTATTTTCTTCTGTTTAATATGGTCATACAAAACAATAAAAGCTGCACATATTCTCCTAATATCGGACATCACAAATTTGTTTATAAACACAACAAGTCAAAAGTCAGGTGAAACTGAGGTTAGTTAACAAATTCAGAAATTTCGTACGGCAGAATTTGCAAACGCGTCCACATCAATAACTGAATGCGGCGCAAATCCTTTGATGTTCGTCGAAAAACCGGCGGATCGCGTGCGTTTAATGTCGAATAAATTCTTGCGTGCGTCAAAACGTCCACATTGGCACAAATTCTCCCACACACACAAAAATTTACATTGAATTTGCCATTCGGCGCAAATTTTTATAGATCTGGACCCGGCTTAATGCTATAATTACGACAATAAAGTATACCTTATTATTTTGTGAAAGGTGTTCAAATTAATAAGACATTGTTGAACATAGTTGGCGATTTGGGATGCCAGCCAAAATTCTGAACGTTATTGGTAGTTTCGTTGAACATGTGGTTCTTTCCCTATCCATAGTTATAGTGTTTGTCGAATAATTGACGGATTTGAATTTAAAGAATTTCTAGACATAACCCTTTTATAAAGGGTAACAGTTTGGGGTTTAACTGTGGATTTCTACAATATAATTATGATGTGGATTTATGCCATAAAGTTTTACTGCAGATATATACCATAAAGATTTATATACCAAAACGTTTAACTTTTAAGTTTTTCAGGAAATTCGGTCGAAATGCTACTATGCTACATTTTGCCGGGTGGTTGCAGTATGACGTACTGTAGTACGATTAATCGTACGTTTGCGCTAATTTAATGTAGAGATTTTTTACATTTACCTATTGTTTTTGGTTCTTCGTTATTTCAGGGGTGTTATTATGATTTGCGCATCTTATTGAAAAACTATAACCACCTTAGATACAAAAGCGATTTGCAACGATCTACCGGTTAGAACCGTGTATAGAATCAAACACATTCTAGCGGTCTTGGTTAAAACCCATGACATCATGTAAACGTCACTAATGAGCCCATTGTTACGTCATTGTTTGAAATATCATCAACCTGTAATAACCCAAAGCAGTAGTTGTTTTTGATTGTCTATCTGTTTCTGAAAAGGCATTTTACGTTATGCATTTTACTTCCAATAAATCATATATGTATGTACAAACAAATTAATATTAATTTGTAAATAACGTTTGGATAGCTATTACAATTGTAATATAAGTTTTAGATTTTAGTAAAATTGCTAGACAGTTACATAAGTAAATTTTATTTGTACTTACATTTTTCTTGTTACTTCTATTAGGGTAGATTATGGAAATTACATTTTATCTTCTGAGTTTTTGGGCTAATAAATAATAAGTTTGACCTACTTTGAACTGAAATTCTAAGAAAATTATCTGATTTAAATATTCCCAGGTCATTTTAGGGACCAACAGAGAAATTCAACTTTATAGGTGAATGTAGTTATAAAAATATGGTGGTCATTACGTTTTGGACTGCATTTGTTTTCAAATTTTTTTTAAATTTGTAGTTTATAAAATAGATTATTTTTTTATGATAAATTAATGCAGTATAACTGAGTTCTACTTTATTTAGAGGCAAGTAGTCTCTCTTGCGAAATTAATTATTTTTTGCCACTATTTTTCTGATACATAAGTTCTTAATTTTTTACAGGCATTAATAAACTAGTTCTTATCTATACAATGAAAATACCCATACTTATACATAAGTATTGTTGAAAAAATTGTATGGTTATTTAACCGCTTAGAATTGTTTGTTTATTTTGTGATATCTATAAGCTTACAGACACTCTTCACAATTATGTTTTTTAAAAATATTTCAATGTCAGTGGTGAAAGAAGCATTAGAGTTACCGAGTAGCTGATTCGGTTTTAACAAATTAATCTGGAAATTCAGAAATTTTCAATATCATTTCATTCTCATTCATCCTTAAAATTGTACAGATATAAAGTCCAATCTTCATAATCAAATAACAAGTCACTACAAATGTTTAATAATAAATTTTGATCCATTTTATCACTTGAAGATGACTAAATAACCACAAGAGCTAGAAAGTTACACATACGTGTATATACTCAAACAAAAACAACAGAACATATGATTTTGACGTTGACGTTTTCTGGTTGACCCAAATTTCCATCTAGCCAATGAGTTTCGGTTTTACTTTCAGTATTCAGTACAACCACTGTCAACTCAAGGCATAACCAAAGGTATAACCGGTAGATCACTACAAATAGCTTATAATATGGTGTTAGCAAAGAATAATTCAATGGTTTTAGGTTCCTGGTTGAAGACCACTCTTTTAATCAAAAATAAAGTGTGCAGCACAGGAATTCTTAAAGCAGGTTTACGATAAGTAATTAAAAGCATCAATTGTACAAGATAGGTTTATTTTGTGGGCAAGTTTTACCGATATTCCTTACAAGGACATGTCACAAAATTTGTTAAATTATTTAACAATATTTATACAGTCGTTGTTTTAGCTACACTATTATGACACATAACATTTACATTGAAAACCATGTAGAATACCATAGAGAAATTTGATTTTGTTTGAAGAATTTAATTGCTTTAAACCTAACATAATTAGAGATGTTTATATTGTGTTATTTTTTTTTCTATAGGAATTTCTATGCAGCTAAAAGCAATAAACTCTATCTGTTCTCATTAGTTGTGTTACTCTCCTACAATTTCGACTTACAGTTGCACTGATGAAGATACTGTAATAATAAGCACTACATCCAATATTGATTAAAATATACCAGTGCTCGCCCAGTGGTCGAAATTGTAAAGAGTATATTGTGGAGTAATCGGAGAAGTAGATGTAATCACCAAAATTGTTCACTCATATTGACAAATCTATTGAAATAAAATGAAAATAAAAATGTAACCAAATATCGGTATTCGAAATATTTTTGACAAATGAATGACCCCTCAAATTTTTGGCTGGAACCGCTCCTGGCAAAATATTCGATATAATAATTGGAAGATTGTTGTTTGCAACCTAAAAGTTTTCGTCATTTGCGGTTTCAATCAAGTTCAGGAATTTTACAGAAAAGAGAACCAACAACCCTAGGAGAACTTAAATATTTAATACATGCTCTTTTGTCCGCTGTCTGACAATTTTTTACACAATACCTTCAGGAAGGTTGTGATAATAATATATTAATCAAATAATTAAATTCACATTAAAAACAGAATATTTAATATGAAAGTTACTGCAACGCGTCCGAAAAATCAATACTGATCTCCTACATTGACTGTTTTACCACTAAGCAATAACAACGCTTGCATGCCACTTCCAGAAGTACATGCTCTAAGCATATATCAACGATCGCTCTCTTCATATAAGTATAATTACTCAATGTTTTAGGTTTTGACCGTCTGGCGGCGGCGGCACCACAGATCAAATAGGCGGCACTGTTAGTTGTTGTTGACAGTTGTTTGGCGTTAGTTATTTGACGTCACTATGGACGTAAATAATGAATTTTTATTATATTTTATTTAATGAATGAACTAATATTATAAATTAATATTAGCATTCTGCACTGAAGTTCGTCAGTAGCTACTAAACAAAAAAAAAAAGAAGAAAATCGGTTGAGAGACAGAGGAGAGAATGGTACCTAATCGTTTTGTGTTTGCCTATTTATATATAGATATAACTATTAGTAAAGGTCATGTTAATAAGTATACTATTCTAATTTAGCCAATGGATATTGAAGAACTAAACCTCATACTGGATCTTTCATTTAAAAGGTATGTCTTCAACCATAGATTATTAAAACTCTAACACCCTAAAATAAATTCTTTTGTTTTATTTTATTACAGTGTCCACTTCCTAAGAAATGCTTTCTAAGAAAAACTATGGTAAACATATTTTATTATCTGTCAATATTACCATAGTATGCCACAACGTTACATTTTATCAAGAAAATGCATAAAGTAAAAATAAAAATGTTTGTATGAATTCTTTAAATGAATGTTTTTTTTCGATTAGCTGAGTCGAAGTATTTGACGTCTAATAACAGAAAACGGATTCCTTATTTTGGAATTACTGATGCAAGCTTTATAGCACCTGAAGAGGCTTTTAAGGATCACTGAAAAAAATCGATTGTATTGTAACTAAGCAGGTTACGAAGAAATAACAGATGAGTCGCTTGAAAAAAAGTGAGGAGTAAAAACAGAAAAAACATAATAGTAATTTTGTTACTACTTACCTTACTGCAGTATTATTTATGTTGCACATGCTTTTGAGATGATCAGAATGCTTGATATTGAAAAAAAGTCGACTAAACGATAAACTTTTTTTGCAGTTGTTCAAAAAATTAAGCTTTTTGTCAAAATCACTAGCAAACGAAAGGTCTTAAGTAAAAAATCTTGTAATCGACTTTTTATTTTTCTAAGATAAAAATTACCAAACATTTTACCATTTGAAATTGGTACTCAACCACCATTACCTTCCTGAAGCATTTAGAATTACAAAATGTAATAACGAAGGATTTTGAGGTACCTTTTATTCATATGATATTATAGCATTTGGAATTCCCTAAAACATAGTTTTTGGATCATTCAGCGTGAAAATTGAAAGGGAAATAGCAAAAGTTTCCAAAGACTGAATATTGGTTCATCGAGAAAATATCATCCTGCGAATTTTGCCCGATATGTTTCTTCTATGATTATTTTGGGTAAAGAAGCAAAGGTGGCATCCACCTCCAAGGTCAATTGAGCTTTGAAATGTTTTTAATTTTAAACAATGCAAAAAACTTTTTTTTTCCAAGAAACAACAAAATAGCTATTCTAAGCAAAAACTGAACACTCGCCCATAATTTAGTTATGGCTACGTTTGTTGTGTAAACTATGTAATGATTTTTTGTTCAAAAAAATAAATAAATTTTGAGCGTTTAGAAACAGTTTAGCAGACTTCAATGGAAATTTCAAGTCAACATTTAATTATATTATTTGAGATAACATTTACACCTATCGAGAAGAGAAGAGAATATCAATTGGGTTTATTTCATTTGTAATTGATCAATAGTTGGCATATACACCAGTTTATAGAGTAAAATTTAACTCATTTGCTGACATAAAATTGAACAGCAATTCGGTTATACCATCACGTCAGTAATAGTTTATAGATAACTATTGCTAAGATTTTTACAGCAAACTCGTAGAAGTAAACTATTTAAATAATAATTTAATAATAATTGAAGGAATCGTAATGGCGTTTACATGAAAGTTGTAGAAAATAAGAAATCCTTCTTAATGAGTGTTTTTCATCCTGATTGTATCATTTGTTGCCAAGTAAACTGAGAAAAACTGTTCAGAATTGGATTTTTTTTTTCAAAAATATATAACTCTCTGGTAACTAATACTGGAAATATTAGTCTATTATTAGATACTATTGAATAAGTAGTTTTTGAATAATTCGAATAATTTAGAGAGCTATTTTTCACATCCCACCGCATTAACGAGATATGTCCGACGGGGATATACTAAAGATATTTTTGAAGTTCATAAATTTCAATTTGTCTATCTTGTTTTTTCGCTATAATGCGGAGAATTTAAAATAGTAGTAAACATTGCATAAAGTGTATGAATATGCGAAAGTCAGCCAGCGGTGCATTGACAACAGCTGTCAAGCCACTTGGACGAATTTAAAATGTTTTTAAAACGGGTATGAAAATTATTGTAAATTGTATTATTTTATGGTTTTCTCCGCAGTTTTTATTTACCTAACTATTGCCTGCCCCTGTTGGTCTATTTTTCCATTGGTTTATTAAGATAATAGTTACCTCTATACAGTTTCCTGATATTAATTAAATTACTTTTTTCCGCTGACTGGATCCGCCACTGTCAAGAGATCAAGTCTAATAATTATTTTTTTCGAAACAAATGAATTGCTAGGAAACGGCCGATATTCATTTTTTGCGTTTATACCTTTCGGTTAATTTTTTTTTGTTTTAGTGAATAAACTATTTTTTTTAGAAAAACTTGTTATATAACCGATTTGAAATTCAAGCATCGTGTAGGTAGAATTACTAAATGTATCAAGTATTGCAGTTATCGGTTAAAAAATTACATAACGTCATTCAGCTCACATTAATACCGTCGTAAGAAATTTGCACACTATTGAATTATTAGGGTTGTCCTGTTTGCTAGTTTTTTTTCTTTTATTTAGATACATTTAATTTAGTATGTTCCATAATTTACATGCACACTGTATGTCTATGGGACGACCACTAACACCTTTCAGTGAACTATTAATCTTTAAAAAAATATAGTTTAAAAAAACTAAAAATTACGCTTTACTAGCAAACCGAACTAATAATAATATAATTTTTTTTAGTCTCATAACGATGTAATTATAATTAAAAGTTTACTCCATGTTTGCTAACATTTCCATTTCATTGTAGTTCTACTACTGCTAACTAGATGGCGGTATTTAATAGACGAATTTGTATTTAGTTAAGAACAGTGACAAAAAGACAACAAACGGGAAACTTCAACTTAAAGAATTGTATTGTCATCGGTCCTTGATACGTGTGTCAAAATTCAACTTAATTGGACTTCTTTAAGTTGGTGAAAATTACGTTGAAAGTGCCGTTACATAGATAGATACATACATACACCTCGATTTAATAAAAGCGTATTAATTACTTTCTTTCTTCTACATATTTATAGCAAATACATACAGTGTGGAACAGCCAAATGGTATAAACTCGATAACGAGTAAAGGAGGGCGTGTTGGGAAAAACACTTAGACACGTCGATCTGCATTTTTAAATGCACATTTTTTCAAAAAAAAATATATAGGGTGTGTCATTTTAGAATAGCCAATACCAACTTCCTTATTTTATATGCAAGCCCTATTTATTAATAATTTTTTGGATTCTCCAGAAAATTCTAGACATAATTCATGTACAATGTCCTACACCTATCTTCAACTGTTTCGGAATTATTAAGTGTTTTCAAATTTATTACAAAAATTAACATTAAAAAACATTATTTTATTTCAAAAATTTGTTACATTAGACTGAATACTTAATTCATATTTAGATCTTGATATTGAGATATTAAGCAAAAACCATTCCTGCTTTCCCTTTTACTGATTCCAAAACTCACAGCCTTAGCATCTTGTTGTTTGTCTGCATGACAGTGGTGATTGTCGTTTGAATTTCGTTAACTGTAGGTAATAATATCACAAAATTGGTTCATTTAACAGAAATGCACAAAATAATCATTCAAGGAATGATTAGTTATGGAGATAACACAAGGAAACTAATAGAAAAAAGCATTCCCACTGTTCAACGTTAGCCATACATCGAATTTCGAATATTAAAGGAAAGTAAAATGAATCCCTATAAAATGATGCCGACTCAGGAGCTCATAGGAGATGATTTCGATAGGAGAACGCATTTCTGTGAACAAATGATGGTAAGGTTAGATAACAATTTGATCCAATTAGAAGATGTTTTGTTTCCTGATGACAGCACATTTACACTTCACGGTCTTGTTAATCGTCAAAATTCCCTCTATTTGTCAAATGAGAATCCTTAACTTGATGACAGAGAAAAATATCATGAAAAATTAATGTTTGGGCAGGAATTGTGGAATTTTTGGAAATCATATCGTAGGTCCCTTTTTCATTGTTGGTAACTTGAATGGAGATAAATATTTAGAACTACTCCAAAATAATGCCGTGCCAACTGTGACAAACTTGTATCCTGATACAGTAAACCCACAAATTCTTGCCAATACAATATAGTTTTAACTACCCATTATTAACGCCCCATTACCTAATCAATGTCCGGCAGTACCTGAACCAAATTTTTCCAAATCGGTGGATTTGGAGGGGCGAATCGATAGAATGGACTACTTTTTGTGGGAATATATCAAAAGTACTGTATACAAAACTAAACCCCTCAACTTAGATGACCTAAAAAGACGAATTACGCTTGCGATTAGATCAGTCACGCCTGAGATGTTGAGTAACGTCAGAAGACATTTCTATACCAGATTAGCATGTAGCCAAAACCTTTAAGGCGAGCATTTTGAACAATTTCTACATTGATCTTAATGTGTTTTTTTATATTATTAAGAAATAATTAGTATTACTTAGGCTTTTAGTGTAATGTAGTGAATGCGTGAAATAAAATAATTTTGTTTTTTTTTAATGTTAATTTTTGTAATAAATCTGAAAATACTTAATATTTTCGAAACAGTTGAAGATAGGTATAAGACATTGTACATTAATTGTGTCTAGAATTGTCTGGAGAAACCAAAATATAAGATATGAAAGTTGGTATTGACCACTGTCACATGACACACCCTATATAATTTTGTTTGTTTAAAAATATACGCCCTCCTTTATTCGTTATCGAATTTATTCGACTTCGCTGTCCCATGCTGTATATTAATAGTATATTTCATAATAAATATTAATCAAACTATGCATTTTTCAAAATACTATTTTGTTGAGAAATCGTGAAATAATATCCTGCATTCCAGGATTCAAGACGCTGTAAAACATAAAAACAAATTCTCCAGTAAACACAACCTGCTAACTTAAGATGTCATGAGAGAACCTCAACCGCGCAAGTGAGATACGTAAATTAATTTAGCGTCTATTATTCGACATTTAATTTTGCAGGCGGCACTGTGGAAATGAAAGGAAAAAAAAAACAAAAGCCGTAAAGAACACACTGACCTTTATATCGATCCTTTTTTTAACTATTCTTCCTGTGAAAAGTCACGCAGTGGGGAAGTCGATAATGGCTTGGGATGCTTTCGTGCTATCAGCAAGAATTTCGTTACGACAGTGATGAAAGAAGGTGTTATTTCAAAGATAAAGGTTGTTAAACCTTAATGAATTTGTCGTTTGATCTTTTTCTATGCATACTGAGTTTACACTAATTATGCTAAATTAAGATGGACAAAAATGTTGAAATAGACACGCTGGTATATTGAGTTTCCACTGTCTAGAGTTGTTGAATATTGGGAACAACCTATCCTAAGTATTACAGGAATTACTAAATAATTTATTCAATATATTAATTCTTTAAAAAGTCTAGGAACGGCTAAATTTCCGAACAAATGTAATTATTCATGGGAAAACCTAAACTGAGTGAAGAAACCTTATTATATAGAAATACTGTTTTGAGAAAGTTCTGAGAAAATTTATATATAAATTTTCTTTTTTACTTAAATCACATTTTCGGACGTTTATCTCTCTCTCATAAAGATTTTTACTTCGCCTATATCTCAATCGGGCACATTACTTGCTATTTGATTTTTTCGTTTCCATACACTAACTGAATATTTTCTGCCATTTCACTGTATGGTAAGCGATGTAAAACAACTTCGTTTCAAAAACACCTGACTACTAATGAATCTAAATCAAAATCGTTAGAAACACCCTGCACGATAGAGAATTATTTCAATCCTTTTACATTTACATTGATTTTAATCTTTTTTATTGGCATATTTTACCGATTTTTTGAGAAATGGTATGTTTTACGTTATATACTGAATCAAGCTGACATTTATTTCTCTAGAATACAATATAATTCATAATATTCAAACTGATTCTTTTTTCTGATTTTCTGAAAAACCATGAACTTCACGTCATAGAAAATAATATAGTACATTCCCGTAATATTCTTTACTACAATGCAGTTTAAACCTTCAGAATCGCTTAAACTGTTCTTGAATAATCATTGAACAAAAAAATAATTAGCCGACGAAATGATAAATTCCTTCTTTTTGGAAGTCGATTAAGAAAAGAAAAATATGTATTTATCAAAGTGATGACGTCGTCGAATTTGTTTTCAAATAGCATTAGTTCAGGAAATTACATATAAAGAGAGGCAGTCATCTGAGACTGAACTATGGAACTGAGAAGAAGCTTCTTAGGCATTATACTACCCGTCTCTTGTTATCTCCTGTCTCTGTTGCCATTTCCTTGTGTTATCATTAGTAATGGTTAACATTTGCAGGAAAATAATTGTCACTATTTTGTTATGACTCAAGTATTAATCCTAATGTGTAATTTAATTCTTAATTTAAATTTCTATAAGTGCCAGATAAAATTTGTTGAATTATTACCTTGCAAGTTGGAAGCTCATATCCGACAAATTATACATGCGTCAAAAAATTTAGCAAAAGGTGTATGAAATTAATTCTGACTTCTGACATATGTCAGGTCCGTAATGCAATATATTGCAAAGAGAGAACTGAAGTTTTTATTAGAAAAGCAAAATTTGTGCAAGTTTTCTATATTAATTGGATCTTATATTAGTTTATTTCCAATATATTATTAATATTCTATAAAAGAACAATATCATAATGTATTTTACCTGGTCTCTGTTTCTTATACATTGAACTGAATTCTATGAGTATGTCAAGTGTGTGGTGTCGATGTCGGTGTAGATGTCGGTGTCGATAGGAATGAAATCTCCAGTTATCCAATTCATTCCCTTGCTCATCTATTTACATATGTGTAAATGTGGACCCCCGTTAAGAAGTTTTCGCTTCAATAATTAGTGCATAATAGTTTATGTGAGAGAAAAGTAAGTTTACCCTATAACGTTTCTAATTTGACATTACCCAATATTGCAAATCAAAATGACTTACGAAGATAAGTTACAAAACCATGGAGAAGCACGTGTCACAGATTTACCTTGATGTGGCAGACCTAAAATGAATTAAAATGTAAAATTAAACCGTTTATTAACCCGTTTATTAACGTTACGAGAAAACTCTCACACAATAACACCGAAAATTGGTCGATAAGAAAATGAAAGCCAATCGTCTATTGCAAAATATGTAAATAAACTCATGTTTCGTCCTTACTAGGTGTATTTATTCATGAGCTGACGGAAGTATTTATATTCCGATAAGGTTACTTTTTGTTTAAATGGTACAGCAAATCGTAAATTGAGTGGCCACTGATATCTCCAGATTTTGCTCCAACGGATTTGTTCTTGTGAGGTCATTTAAATAGCAGAGTTCACACCGACAGGCCAGACATTGCCGGATTTGATTTTGTGATGCATTATTTCATAGATGTCCAATTTATTTATCTAATACTAAAATTATACTAATTTATACTAAATATCCAAAATGAAACGCCGAACTATCTGCTATCGTCATTCACCTTATGAAGATGCCAGATACAAAGCTATTGAAATGTTGTGAGTTCAACCATCTCAAGACGATGGAAGCCTCTGGAAACTTGGAGGAACACTATAATTTGTTTTATGGAAACAGACATCAGACAGATTGTAATGTCTCAGTATTCTCGTGGAATATTTATATTTCTCATAGTCAATATAATCAGTATAATCTATTCGCTCATTTATTACTTTATAAACAGTTCTCAAGTCAATATAACCTCTTCTATTGTATAGAGATAACAAGTTAATTGACTTCAGAGTCTGTTCATTAACAATTTCTTCTTTGGGAATGCCTATCTTGAAGAAGTTATAAATTTACAAATTACTTTTTAACCGACTTCAAAAAAGATTATGATAATTATGAACCAGTTTTGATAATTTTTGTTTTATTTGAAAGAATATACTTCCAGATTGATAGTCCATTTTGCAGAAAATCCAAAAAATCTGGTTAATTTATCGTAAAATATGGCGAATGCGGAAATGTTAAATGTTGAAAATAGGTAGCTTTATTTAAAATCCATAATGGATTTAATTGAAAATAGATTGTGATGGGAGTTTTTTTTCAATTAGACTACATATGTGTTTATAGGAATCATATGGAATATTACTTAACGAAACGTATACGAGATTTGTCAAAAATGATTAGTTTTCCTTAATAATGAAGTACCCAACTTTAGTTTTGGCAATATCGGAACTGGTTACAAAATAATATTAATTAAAATTTTAAAGAAAAATAAATGAAATTTGGGTGATTTTTGATAGATATAAAATGAGTTCTCATGTAAAATTAGGGCACGTATTGAAGGTGACGTAGCCAATAAGTAGTTGCAGTTAAGCATTTATAAGTTTGAAATATAACGCGTTTCAAAATTATGATGCAGGGTGATTCAAAATATATTAAAAACTAAATGTTTTAATAGATGGCCCCTAAGCAGTTACATACACAAAATAGTTTGTAGGATTATTGAAATTTAACTGATTTATTTCGACTTGGAAAAAATTAGATTACCAAGCAAATGTCCGATTATTTGGATATATGTCTCCACATTCTTTATTAAAGATTAAAATAAAGTGTGCAGCTCAGTCAGTCAGGTACTAACATTAATTTTAATTAAATTGTGCTTCAAGTCTTCATAAACAACTCTCAGTGATCCGAACCTAAACTCAAATCGTGATATGTAACTTTTTCAATTGTGTAGAAGGTTCGTAAATAATTTTGAAATTTGCCTAAAAGCAAAGTATCATTTTGTCAACATCAAAACTTGATATGAAACAAAGTTAATTAATTAGAACTTAAAAATGAATCCAATTATGCCATTATATCACTAAAAATTGTAAAATACATTTAAAAAACGAAACCGACTACAAAAAATGTCAAATATAACTTAACAAAAAAAAGAAGCAATAGCTTTAAAATAAGTTAACCGATTTCAAGGGATAATAACAATAACAATAAAAAGTAAATAGTCTTTCAATTGGATATTTGAAATAAAAATGTTATGCGTTATACAACATTATAAAATTGTGTTTGAAGTAGGTGCTAAACTTGAAAAACATGTGTTCAATAGCTTTTAAATTAAATAATATGAAATTGTTTAATTTATAAATTACAGTTTAAAATATTTGCTTGACACCAACTTCAAATAAAGTTTCATAGAGCACATAATATATTTTATTTAAAATTTTAAATTTTATTATTTTTTTGCTTTTTGTTAAAGTATTGTTAACATGCATTTAGGTAAAATATTTAGCCAATGATCCACATCGAAGAAACCTATTTGCGTAAAATTATATACCTCCAAAAAATACATTTAAAATATGTGCTTTCGTGGTTGCCAAATGCATCGCTAACAGCGTGTCGGTAGATGTAAATATCATAAGACTGAATATACTTAATAAATACTGAAATAGGCGTTAGATATTAGTGACAGACCTGAGAACTCCAGAACTCAATCTTTCTAGTTCCCTAAACTCACCAGAATACTGAAAACCATATATTCATAACTGTCAGATGGTTAGAAGATGTTGTCCTGTGATTATGGGACTATGTGTTGATGAGTTTATTGATGCCCGCTGATTCTAATAGTATTTTAATTCTAAGTGAATACAACAATCCATTTTTAAACCAAAAAGGCCGTATTTAGAATGATTAAAAAGAAGATAGAAGAAAGTATTACCACGTACCTAGTGGGATCGACCAGCCATAACGAATGAACAATAAAACCCAAATCGTATGCACGTTAAATTTTTGAATTTGTGTCTTTTTGCCTAATTGAGAGGGACTTAATACCTTGGGGAGTATTATTTATATGCTCAAAACAGTTTGTACTCCCAGAAGTAAGCACAATGCCTATTTTAACGTTAGATACTTTGGACACATATCTTTTCCAGTTACTGGGGAAATAAAATATCGAGAGAAAATGTATTAAAACTAAGTTTGAACATTGAGGTTATCTTAATCATCTTATTTTTATGTATGCAATATGCCACATTTTATTTCAGGAAACAGTATTACTTTAAATATTTTAGTCAAATCACACGTGGACGAAGAAGCGGGTTGTTGCCTTTACCTAGAAGTAGATTAATTACCAAAACAAAATACAATTTCCAGTTATTAATGCAATTTCAATAATAATTAATAATTTACAGGACCAAACATATACAAGTTGCTTTTTACTAAAGTAACCATGTTTTGTAGTTTGTCATTTTATATTTCTGAAATAGCGAATAAATGCTCGTATAAATTAACATAGTGGATACTGAGAATTTTACTGCTAAATTCTCTTGCATCTTTATTTATTTACTACAATAGTCTGCCAGTTACTATAATAATTTATTACTTCTAAGGAATTATATAAGTTTACTAAATTTTATAATTATTTCCCTCAAGCTACCTCATTGCCCCTTATAGAGAGAATTTTGCTGTAAATGAATTCAGAATTCAAAACAAGTTACTTTTGATAACCTGAAAGACAAAAATGTTCGTTCGACCACAATTTGAACAAGTAAAAAGTAGCGACATCATGTCTGCGAACTTACATCTTTTGAAGGAAAAATGATGAGTAATATGGCAAAATTACCCATTTCAATTTATTGCAAAGACGGTTTGACGTAGAAAATTGTCATTTTCTGGGTTTCTTTATGCAAATTCTTTCTTTAATATACCGATGCACTCATTTCTGTTCCCCACTTTAAAATACGGTTTAAAACTGAACAATCCATCTCCATTAGCTCCTGGAACTTAAGTTTGTAACTCAGTATAACATTATATTGACAGTCTCCAGGAAATGCAGCGTGAAATACGATATCAATAAAAAACCAGTGACCTATATATCGATTCCATTTTTAACCCTTACATTCTATACTAAAAGATTAAGCGTCGATAACTCAAGACGGAGTAAAGTCTACATTCGTAACTGTAGTAGTAAGAAACAATTAATGAATTGTGAAACATATCATTGTATTTATATAAAATATTGCCTTTTATAGTCAATTAGGGACAACTTATAATGGAAATAATAAATTCATGAGAGATACAGGGAAGTAGAAACAAATACTGTATATTAAAACACTTTACAATTTCAACAAATATTCAAGAGCAACCTCAATTTCATTTTAGCCTACGAAGACCGCAACATTCACTATACCGAGTAACTTATAATATCACAACTTTTAATGTCTTCATTTCTTAGCATACCTTATCATATTTTATGAATTTCTAGAAGAAAAATGTTTACAAGTGTTATCTGGACAATATTCGCTATTTTTTTATTACTAAAATATTGCATTTAAACAAGTACACACATTCCTCAAAGTTTCCTTGGACTTCCATCGTCTTTAAATGGTTGCTCTCACATCGTTTAAACAGCTTTTTATCTACTGTCGTCATCAGGTGAATGATAGGGAATTGATATTATCCATCACATTTATACTCTTAACCGGTAAGTCTTATAGGGTATTTTTAAAACTTTTAATATTTAAATATACAAAATTTGACCTTTTCCCGCTTTCCCCTACGAAAAAATTGAGCAAAAAACTGACAATATAATTTCACATCCTACTGTTAAGTAGAGTGGATCATGAGGCAAATCAAATAAAAAGTTTGTTGTTATAAATCAAAGTATATATTTTCTATATGTAAGTCTCAAATGCGTTTTAAAATCTGTTTAGTAAAATGCATTTTCTTTGTTTATATGAAATGAAATTAGAAAACATATTTTGAATGCTGTTGGTACAATTACATTAAAATATCCCAATGATTATTAACATTCAGTTTTATGTGGGTAATAACTTCATTAAGCCCATTCCAGGATATTGCAATGTATAACTCAACGATACACATGAGTCACATAGATTTCTAATTTAAAAGAGTATACGTTTTAAGAACCTTATCTTTGGAAATGTGAACCACGTTCCACTACTGATTTGGCTAGGTTTTCCATTTCTCTTATCGAGATGTTTGTTCTGTGACCCTTAAGTCAAATTTCTAACATGTGAGGCTCTATTGATCTTTATTATCGATTTTGATGAAAGCTTTTGCATTTTAGAACTGTTAGAACAGACTGAACAACTCTAGAATCAAGATAAATCGGTAAATCCTTATTTTTTAGTGCCCTAGTTAACATTTCAAAGATAGCCCAAATCAGTCTTCTTCATCTATAAATTTCTGATCCCTGAATTGCTTTGTTCTATGTGTCGCCAGTCTTTGGTTTAGGTTTTCTGTTCTAGGTTTCCATAACATGTAACTTTTGCTTTAGTTAAGAACATTTTTAGGTAAATTTCATTTAGTACTTCCAACATTGTTTACAATTGTCCGAAGTTCGTGCGATAAGAGCTATTTCTCACGTTATTAATTTTTTTTACAACTATACTCGTATTACCACATAACCATATAACCATATTACCCTGGCTAGGGTAACTTTTTGAAGACGTCGTCTAAAGCTCTAGTGACATCTTACTCTACCTTAATTGATTTATCAAAAAGCATTATGTGCCAATGTCTTTTTGTGGAATATTTTAGGACCATATTATATCTAAAGCATTTCTCCAAACCAATGCCATACATGGGATAATGTTCGACTGGTTGGTGTGAGCCTAGTTTTTGGATATTTATTTGCAAAAAACTTTAGTGGACATTTTATACAGTTGGGATACAGTGTTTAAAGATCCTTCGGTGTTAGGGGTCGTTTGATTCATCTTCTTGTGTAAAAATGTCTTGTTTAAATTACTCCAGGTCAGTGAGATCTATCACTTTCATAAAAACCTTATGAAAATACAATATTGTTAAGAAATAACTGTTTTGTCTTCCGCTTATAATCTATAATCTGATAATGTTTACATTATACCTTTTATAGTTGTCTGGATTATTTTTAACCGACTTCCAAAAAGGAGGAGGTTATCAATTCGTCGCGTATTTTTTCGCTTTTTTTTGTATGTATGTTACCTGATTTCTTCTCCTGTGGTGCACCGTTTTGAACGAATATGGTCTTGTTTAATAGAGTATATATCCGGATTGGTGAAACTTCAAATTTTGGAAAAGAATTCTATTGGTAAAGTGATAAAATTTGTGAATGAACACATGCGTGCATGGAAATCGACCAATATCCCTAATATTTTAGTCGATTTTTCGATAACTCCTTATGGATGTGTATAGTTTTTTAACTTTTAATCTATTAAGGAAGATCCTTAGGTGATCTCATATACTTTTCTGCGACGTGCAACTTGCAGTTTTGCAGAAAATCGCCGAAAATTCCAAAATTCTTATCAAAAATTTCATCGAAATGACAACGGACATTTCCTCATAAATATTTTAATTCCAAGGTAATAGTGCGGTAATTTTAGGCACTGGAAGTTTTAATTGCGAATTTGAAAATTTTCTATGTACATCTCAAGCATATAGGTAGTAAAGCATAGTATTTTCGGTTCCTTAAATTAATGAGTACCAAGCTCGTTTTGTTTGTATACCAGGCAAATACCTATTTAAATGCAAATTTTTCCATTTTACGAAGACGGTGGTTTTGGTTGTCACATTCTCCCGGCCTAATAGAAAATCAGTGACAACACATGTCAAACTTTAAACTGCTATTTGATACGTTTATAGACAGGGTGTTTAGTTACAGCAAACAAAATCACAAAGTAAAGTGATAGAAGGAGTTGCATTTATATGAAGATTGAAATATAGGACGAACTAGAATGATAGTGGTCCGTAGGCAGCCGTATATACAGGATGGTTGGAATATAGGGTGGACTGGACGTTTGGTGGTATAAAAACGTTGGAAAAAAGTGAAATTAAAATTATATAGGGTGATTAAAAAACTGTTATATGATGTGGACATAAGCAAATCATATACAGGATGGTTGAAATATAATTTATTTATACAGTGTGATTAAAAAATTATTTCTTTTATAGCCCATAAGAAGTTGCATAAAGTGTGGAGAGGAATTAATGTTACACAGGGCGATAACATAAAATGTTAAAAAGGAAATAATTTATGGGGTAGCCCACAAGGAGTTATATACTATGGTTGAAATATAGGACGGATTTGACTCCATAAATATAGGATAGATTCTACTCCGTCCTATAGTTTACAGAAGGCCGCTAACAAATTTTTGCTTGTCCGTGGGCAGTCGTATGTACAGGCTGGTTGGTACATAGGTTGGAGTGGAATTATCTAGTTATACAGGGTTGTCTAAAAAAGTTGAAAAAAGGTTACATGGCGTAGTCCATAAGGCATAAATACATTTTGTTCGTGAAGATTTACCTGTCAATTTAAATGAGAAAGTATCATTGCGTAATGTTGAGGCTTTCGACGTTACCTGGTTCTGTATATTAAGGTTATACAAACATAAAAAATAAAGAATGAAAACTAAAAAGTTGAAAAGAAAACATTTAAAAAAATATATAACCGACTTCTACCTATAACTAAAAAGCTAAAAATAATTATAACAAAATACAACTCTAGCAAATAAATAACACATTCAATGTTGTAAGGTACCTACCCAGGAAGGAAAAAATGTAAACATTAAAAGGTGCTCATTCTGTACAAATTAATTACCTACCAATCTAGTATATTTTTAAAGTCGGTGCCAAGCAACAATCAAGTTTGATGAATTAGTAGATAAGTAAGCAATGAGGGATTTTAGATTTGCTTGGCACCGGCTTCAAAAATATACTAGATTGGTAGGTAATAAATTTGTACAGAATGAGCACCTTTTAATGTTTACATTTTTTACTTCCTGGGTAGGTACCTTACAACATTGAATGTGTTATTTATTTGCTAGAGTTGTATTTTGTTATAATTATTTTTAGCTTTTTAGTTATAGGTAGAAGTTGGTTATATATTTTTTTTAAATGTTTTATTTATTGTTTTATTCTATTTTTGTGCTTTCAACTTCCAACCTTATCGACATGTAAGTTCAACACTTTACCATATTCCAAAGCAGGTAGTTTCAATTTCCCTAAGTCAATTTTTGCTATTTGCTTTCTCAATGTCAAAGTATTGAGAAAAATCATAAATATGCTTTTGTAAGGACTAAAATACAGACTGAGTGCTATTCTAGATAATGAATAATATCTATTCCTCATTATTATTTATCTTATGCATCATTCTGTTACGAAAAACGGGTTAAATTGTTTCAGTGATCCCATTAACGTCATAAGGGAAAACCTAGGAAAAACCTTATGAACTATCCCGATATTGGGTTGTTCAAAAGGAGGTTATCATTAATAATTTCTTCCTTAATTGTCGGTAACCAGATACGATTAAATTCTACAGAAGTAGAAGCAATATAATCGTCTTCATTCAAAAGAATTAAGGCATACTCTTTTATTTTTCATTTTGTGTTGTTGTTCTTTGTGAAGTATAGTTGAATTGTCAAATTGTATTTTATGGCCTAGGTTCCAAGCATGTTCACAAATTTTCGATTTTTCAAATTGTCTTGTATATGCAGTTTTTTGAGTTCTGGGTTTTGTTGCTTGGTTTTGTTTTCGATATTAGACATTTCAGTGTATTTCTTGTTTGGAATGTTGTTTTAACATTAAATCTGTTGCCCACTCTTTTCAATCTTTCGGACAGACCCTGTATATATGGTATAGTTGTAACTGTAATGTAGTTGTTTAGCTGCTGCCGATTATCACAAATATAAATTGACAATCATATATAAATGTAGAAAATGTACATACGTGGTAGTTGGTTTTAATATTAACACAAGTAATTAATTATGGCGTGTTAAATTTCTAATTTAATTTATAGTGGCAAATATGAATTTCACTGAATATAGTAGCTTTGTAATTAATTAAATGTCAAAAAGTGTATGTTGAAGTAATTATGCGTAATAAAGTACTTTTATGCCAATATAATATCATTAAGCTTGACTGAAACTATTATTCAGATACTGTTAAAATTCTAAAAAAAATATAGGAAGTTTCCTATTAAGTTAATGTAATGAGTTTTCAATTTTGTCATGTTTTCTTACCCTTTAGCAGGATAACGTTAGACATATAGTAAATATAGGGTGTTATCAAATATTTGGTAGTAGGTTAGGTAAGCGGGTAGGCATTTCTCTATGATCTAAGTAGAGGGACTTCGTTCTTTAAGGAAATGATCCTAGTGACATCTAACTCAACTCTTCAATACTACCCACTCCAAGGAATGAATGATGACTCAAAACTAACCTCTGTTCAAAACAAATATCTTATACTATCTCACACCAGAACTCACCCAACATCTTGGCCCGAGCGATGTTCCGGGGCTTTCGGCGTTTTCCCGACCAAGTTAACAGTCAGAAAAATAAAGCAGAAAATCACCATGTTGAAGAAGGCTCTCACTGGATATCAACAGTAGCAAAAGTAATTGTAAAGGCCATCTACTATGATGACTATCGGGAATAAAACGAATAGGTAAATAATGTACGACATCCAAACCCGTCCAGGTTCTTTATGAAAAATGCGAGAAAAAATCAAAAACCATTTTTTCTGCAGAGTTTTAATTAAAAACCCACATTATTTATTAGAAAATTTGACAATGAATTGGAATGAGTTGTTTCAATAATAATTAAATAAATACCAAAACAGACCAAACATATACAGTGATAGGTATCATTATGATTTCGTATAGAAATAAATAGAAATTTTTACCAGTATACCGTCAGTACGAAATGAAATCATTTTGTCCCAAAAAACAACATAACAAATAGACATAAATTTCTCCAGACATAAAGACTAAAATCTGGAAAAGTAATATTATGTTACCCAAAAAATAAAGAATACTAATTATTAACATTTAAATTTAATTTAATAAAAATGGTGACAATTACAATTTTAATATAGAAAAGACCTCAGGGAAACTAAATTATAAAGAATGACGAACGGAGACTGAAAAATATACTTTGGAATGTGTTAAAGAGCTAAACAAGCTGACGGAGGAGGAATGGAACTTAAATAACAAAATATGAAAGTTGCAAATGCGGTAAATCAAATTTATAGACGCAAGATGTAAAGACCAACATTCTATTGTGGGAAGCGCAACTGATGAAGGCTCCCGACTAGAAACAATATATATCATATATATCGTCTTGCGTAAAAAAGAATGACACCTCGAAAACAGTATGCGAAAAATTAAGTTAGAGAAAAAAAAATAAATGAGGAACTCAGTGATAGAATAAGTGAGACAATGTACAATACAGGAGAAGTGTAGCAGTAGAAGGAAGGTAAATATGATCATTCTAATAAGTTGAAATGGCAACTAGATGACAAAAAATCTATAATACTATTTGCGCAATTGAAGTGAAAAAAAATAATAGCGAAATAATTGGTACTAACAGATGAAAACAGAAGAGAATTAACGATTTGGAAGAAATTTGAAAAATCATATGTGAATCTATGTGAAACAAGGAGAGGCAAATAAAAAACGGTTTCGAAATAAAAATGAGACGGGAATTACAAGGCTAATGTTAACAAACATGTGCCATCTTTTCAAGAGGTCACTATCATGAGAAGAAATTGCAATAACCAGGAAACTTACAACTATGATATTATAGCACCTGGAACATACTAAGCTAACGCCGTATGGAATACAGACACATTTTTTTATAATCTGCCAGAGAGTGTAACCGTTGCAATGGTTGTTGAACTATTACGTAATTTGCTATAAATACTGTAGTACGAATCAAATTCTTTATCATATTTCAATTAAATATTTTGAATAATTAATGAATTTTATTCATTGAACTTCCTACAATTTCGTTCCCCATAACTCAATTGTTGTCACTCAGATTTGTACTGACGGTCTAACTTTTACTCATTTGGAAATTTATTACTTCTTACTTGGGTCTTCGGTAGGACAGTAATCAAAACTCATTTTCATTCCTCTTCAAACCAATATCTGGGTTTTATTATAATAATATTATTCTTAATTGCCTCTTTCTAGTAGCATTGCCATCTGGAACAGTATTATTTCGTTCTCCTTAAAAGTTTCTGTTTTAAAGCACTTGTAATTCAATATTAAATTTTATGTATTGGTAAGTGGAAATGAAATGAGGAAAGGAATGCTATAAAGTGCACCATGACCTTTATTCCGCTTCCCTATTTAATAATGCCTGTTTAGAAGAGAAAAACTGGCAACAAGAACGACAATGCATGCATTCTGTATTAAGGAAATGTCAATTAAAGTCAAGAGAATAATTAATACGAAGAAAAAAATTAACTTACCTAACAAGCGAGTACCAATCTTTTCCAACAACAATTTAATACTTATTTTGAAGTCGATACAAAGGGGAATATACTTACCTAATTATTGAAAGAAAACTCATTTATCTTTAAATTGGGACTAACTTCAAAGTTCATATTTAATTCTCGTAGAAAATCATTATTTCTTGTTTTTATGTTACTTAGTTATTTTCGGGTATTTTTAAGTATTTTATATATTAGTTATTATTTTTTTTAATGTTATAATGGCATAATTGAATGCGGTTTTTAATTAAAAAATATTAGATTTTCGGAACAATTACCAATAATAAAGGTACTGTTCTTCAAAGCATATTTCATATTTTTTACAATCCTGACAAAAAACTAGAAAACCTAATATATGAAGATTTCATTTTAGTTTCGGACTATGCAGATCTTTTTATAAACAATAACTCTTTTTTAATAGTGATAATGGGAAAAACTAAGATGGACACACGGTATATACAGCGAACTAAGAGATTCATTCCATCTATTGTGAAATCGGTCAACTAACTTTTATTTTGACTTAATTCCCGGTCTACTTTCAATGAATCCAAGCATGGAATTCGAATACGATTAATTACATTTAATCTAATAACACTGGCTCCTCCGCCAAAACATTTTGATTAACCATATAAAACCTAAAAGAGTAATATGTAGTGTTTTCAGTTTTAGTCTCGTGTTATTCAAACTTTCATATGCAAAATAATTTTTAGTTATGAATGAATAAGAAATTTTGCCATATAAATGCAACTGTATAGTGACACTGTGTCCCTATACTGCATATACAGAATAACTGAGAACCTCCATCTTTACCGAAGTCAGTTACCTAACATTTATTTTCATTCAATTTATTCCATTTTCAAATAATTTCATCTTATAGTTTGAAACGAAATAACTGCAATGAGTTAGTCCTGTTCAAATTGATTAGGCCATTTTCTATTAGTCGTTGATCTCACATAAAAACGAGCTTCTCATTTTTCGAAATCGGCTAAACATATGGAAAAAAATAATAAGTGAACAGTAGGTATATTCGTATAGTCCCACTAACAGAGAAAATAGGCTTATCCGGAAAAAAAGGAATAATATGAAATCAGATTTAGTAACCTAATGAAGTAGCAGTTATATATTTAAATGAATACAAAAAGCTGTCTTCTGTTCGATATCATATATATCTGCGAAAGAAAGAGATATCCAGATTTTAATTCTTATTAATATAAATTAAGAGAAATTAGATAGATGTAAAAATAAACAAGTAAATTATTTGCAATTTCTATGAAATGATGTAAGAACTAGTATCAGGAAGTAGTAATTATAGAGTACAATAAAAGTAATGAATATATACTATTACCCATATTTTTTTCATTCCCTTAATATGCAGGTGATACTTTCTGTCCCCTTCAGATTTAGTATTTGAAATTCTCTTATCTAGAACGCCTTGAATATGTGTGTGCAGATATCTTGTCTCGAAATTGTGGAATTGCCATGTAGATGACAATGATATAAGGTAATAATATTACAATAAAAAATACCAACATTATATTGCTCAGCCTAACTTCAATGTGACGGATCCTTTAATGATTTGAAGACGCGAGATATATAAAGACCGACATCTAGGATTTTCGATCTTTACATCTCGCGTCTTAAAATTTACCGGTATGTATCAAATACATAAAGAAGTGTTCGAGAGGACATTCAATTGTGGAAAGCGCAACTGAAGAAGGTGCCCTAACCAGAAACAATATATATTGTTTATATTGTCTTGCGTACAAAAGAAGAGATTATCCTTGAGTGACATCATAAATATGCAAACTAGTTGGTTAGCTATGCTTGCTCCTGTTGGGAACAGGATAAACACGATGCCGAAGTGGCTGGTGGGTCACACTTTGAATTATTCTCAGTTATCAACTTAGATTAGGAGATATAACATTTGGGTTTTTCGTCTCGTAATAAGAATAGTCCAGCAAATGCATGACATGCTCTCATTTATAGCATTTTCACTATAATACCGCTTCGACTGAAAGACTAATATCGACCAGTAGATCACATTATTAACTTAATAAAACACTTTTTATGTATTGTGACTAATGTACGATAAAGATCCAAACAAATCGAAGAAGTTCCAATGGATTCATCATTTTCGTCTGTTATAAACATCCCATTTACGTAACATATTGAAATCCATGGCCTCCAAACGATAACTAATATCTTTAGACAATTTCATAAAAAGGATAGTCTATGTAACTATAGGGCACACAGTGTATCAGATTTACACTAACCTAACCTAGGCAGATAGATACCTAAATGCAGGGATTTAATTATGAGGCTACTAAGAGGACATAACATCTATATAGTTTTCATAACACTTAGTAAAATAAAAGATATACCTAATACAAACACAAAAGGAAAAATTGCTTTACGAGATCAGGGGTTTGTGACATGCTATACCTAGATTGTAATCTTTCATACGTTGGCCAACAAATAGAAAAATCAGCACCTGTCAAGATCAACACATCAAGCCGACAAGAAGAAGTCAACTGTGGCTGCCCTAGAATAACACACCTTAAATACTGGACAAAGAGCCAACTTCAATGAAACAATAAACATTATGACTATTGAGAATTATAAATCCAGGATTGTGAAGAAATTTCGAAAATATTGTTGAGAAAGTCTTGAATTATTTTGTCTGTTCATTGGGGTTTTCTCTTCTCAACATTTTTCCTGCAACATTATTTAATATAGTATTTGGAGAACAAAGTGTAGTTATTCTGAGAGAAAGAGATGCCGTAAAATGATCAACCATTATTCCTGTATATAAATAGTGTATGGTATATATGTTATCCAAACAGATAAGTATAACACAATATACAATACACAAATTATATACAGGAATACTGGTTGTTCATTATAAGACATCTCTTTCTCTCAGAATAACTGTGAGAAAGAATTTCTGTAAGGACAGCCAGCAATCCGGGCAATTTTACGAAATTGCATTACTACATTTTGTTCTCTAAATACGATATTAAATACTTATCTGTTGTAGGAAAAAATTTGAGGAGAGAAAACCCCAATGAACAGACAAAATAATCGTGAAAAATACCATAGAAATCGAGGAACAAAAACCATAACCAATGTAATGACGTGGACATGAAAAACGGTACTTGCCGGAAACCGAACCCAATCAAACCAGCATCCCTCGGAAACTGAGCTTATAGGAACCAACATCAATATGCGCGAACCAACGATTGGACAGCAAACCCGGCTTTGACTAGTCAAGACGGATAGGACAATCAAGTACCACTGAACCTACATTTAAGTTAGTACTTGCAGTGCAGCGAGACAGTTCAGGTGAACATAATAAACGAGATTTCCGAAAATTGAAATGACTACATGCGTGGCTGGATTACCCTCGGTACATCCTCTCGTTATGGAATTACTTTTTATTCTTCAAAGATGTACTTTATGGAATAGTCTTCCTAATAATCACCTGTACTAAAACAAAATGTATTATTCATTCTGATAAAAAATTATTATTTTAGTGCATTAGGAAAATGATTAACTCATCATAACAGTCCATAAACCTCTTTAAAGATTATGTAACAAAATTAATTCTATATAGAGTTATGCATTGAACCTCATTTCTGAGTCCCGGGACTGATACACAGTTGGCGCCTCGTTTGTTTATCGACATAGTGGAGGTATAGAATGTTAAATTGTTTTGTGTTTAAACGATGAACAAAATCCCACGACAATGCACATATCCAAAATTCGTTGAAGCCGGTGGTGAAATTGAACAATTTATGAATAACTTCAACACCACCACATTTACCAGATCTGACCCCATCGGATTTCTACCCATTTGCAGATCTCAAAAAGTTAGTTCTTTAAGAGATTTGGCTCCAACGTTATAGCCGTAAGTAAAGCTACTTTAGAGGCAAGAAACAAATTATTTAATAAGATTGCCATCTATATTTTTTGTAAAAAAGTAAGTTGGCTATGTTGATCAATACAATCGGAATATGCAAAAAGTGCGATTCTAACTGTTAATCCAGGGACCTATTGACCTATGCGTTTTGGCTTTAGCGTCGTTTCAATTTAAGACAAACTGAACAGCTGTCAATTGTTTTATAATATGATCATTATCACTTATTAATTTGGTTATTTGCCTTCTAATCCGAAGCTCCATATTTTATTTTTGTAAATAAGTTGCAATTTAATTGCTTTTAAAAAACTAAGATTTGCTCATAAACCAATATTTATAAATTTGCGAAATCATTAACAATTTCAAACATTACTCAATTTATTAATTAATATCAGCTTTATTTGAACAATCTACCGAAGTTTAAATTGCTAACAATGGAAAACACGTTAGAGAGTTGCTAATATGTTTCCATTGTTAACAAGAAACTTCAGAATAACGACGAATTACTACACAACAATATCATACAGAGAGAAATTTCCTAATTATATCTCTAGAAGTTATTATCTTCTGTATAACAATGAACAGTTATACTATAAAATCATTAATTACTTGCGCAGGACGAATTCCTCTAAATTTAAAATTATTTATCTAATAGTTTTTCATAAGTGTGTTTTTGAATTTTATTGTTTTCTGTCCTTACAGTGAAGTTTGTCATTAATTAGTTACACTAATTATTGGAATATAAATAGTTTTTTCTTAGGTAATTCGATTTTTCGGTACATTCCCTGATTCTTTGGATATATATATATATATATATATATATATATATATATATATATATATATGTATATATTTATATACTTTGCCTACTTAAGTTCGCGGAATATGGAAACTTTGCTCTTACTAATTTTACAGAAACAGTTATTGTTCATGAAAAGTTCTGCATGGGATAATAAATTTTTTCACTCTTATACGAGGTATATGTCAGAAAGTCTGAATTTTGCTAAAGAGTATAATACATTTACTTTGTATAAAATTGTTATCGATAAAATTTATTTAAAATTTTAAATTAGAATCCAATAAACTGCAAACTCTTTTGTTATCGAACAGTTAATAGCTTTAGGTTTTCCAAATTCTTTGTTGTAGCATTTGGATGATGTTTTGAAATAATAGATACAATTAAATGATCTGTGGACTTAACAAGCAAGAAAACAACAAAGCAGGCATTCACAAAATAAACAAAGAAAAATGGATAGAACATTAGCGAGAACTTGACAGCAGAAGAAGGATAACTAGTACAGGAACAAAAATAGAATTCTATAAAGTGATAGTAGTACCATCTAGTCACTAGTAAATAGAGATTTTTAATTGACATAAAATTCAACAGCAAACTGCTTATGCCATTCCATTAGTAATAGTTAATAGACCATAACCTGATTTTAAGAGCAAATTCAAAGAAGTAAATTATTCAAACAATAAAAAGCCATTAAAATATGATTTTCTTTTGTTTTTTTACTTGTGTTATGAAAACTTATGAATGATTCGGAATACTCTGTATGGAAAAGTTGTAAGGAATCGGAAAATTTTAATTTAGCGTCTCGATCGGAGGCCTTTTCGCTAAGAAAGTCCAGAAAAACATAAAAAATGACTTTTTTTTTAAATATATAGTTTTTTTGTAATAAAAAGTGCAAAGTTAATTTTCCCTTCAATGATACACTACAATGGAAGAATTAATTAAGCTCAAGGTAGATTATGTCAGATAAGTAGTTTATGCAAAATTATAATATAAACAATTAAAAGAGATATTTTGCGAACGGTAATTAATTCCGTCAGTTTTCATTTTAAAAAGTTCGTATCATGTACTTCAATTTGTATAACTTGGATTTTTGTTTAAATGGTGTAAAAATGGTTAAAAATGCAGGTGAATATTGTAGTTTACATACGAGCTCGTAACAGAGGGAGACAGAACAAAATGTGGTGTGAGTAGTCAAGCTAATTTAAGGGAAATGAAATTTTTGCACGACGGATTGCGGTCTACCTATTGGGTGCAAGAAATTTTACGTGAATGCCAAAGGTAAAACTGCAAGTTTTTCGATGCGGTAATAGAAACGTTTCTTCTACATTTTATTATCATATATATTTTAGACTTTTAAATGTATTGCTGCTAAGATTTTAGCCTCGAGAAACATGATTGGCACATCCAAATGAGTCGAGTTTGATAAGTGGATGTTAACGCCACTCTAATTTATCGAACATTTTATATACTGAAATATGAAACATTAGCAATATCCTAATTAAATTCTTTTAATGAACAAGATTGCTCAGTCCAAAATTATTATAATTCTTGTTTCACTTTAAAAATAATGTAAAAAAGAACTTACCTACATATTAAATACATTATAAAACATTTACTCTCGTTTATTTACCAAAGTGTAGGTACATCATTTGAATAAGGCTGTGCTTTCATCTAATAAATCTTGTAATCCTACATGTCTCCGTTATTTAATCTAATAACCACTTTTTTTTGGAATGCACTACTATAACCTACAGAATAATCAAACCAATAAGCTGTCACAATTTTAATAGTAATTGGTGCGTTCCCGCAATTTGTTTAGTGTATTGTTTTAAATTTGATTGAATTACTTCATTGATTTTTAAACTTCTGCACCTTTTCCAAAACCTTCCGTCATTAGTCGTGTATTGTATTCGGACGCTTTTGATACCGTCTTAAGACGGCCGCTTTTTGTTGTTATTGTGTTACGATTCCGCGAGTTATTAGTTCCGGTCGTAACAACCGCTAAACCGCTTTCATTTTGTTTCTTTTGTGATAACAAAAGCGCATCATTTGTTGTTAAACCCGCATATTTGTTTGCTCAATCAATGAACATTACGTTGCTATTTTTTGTGTAACGTGTTGTCCAGACGAAGCTCTAAAAACAGTTCCTGCCGCTGCGGGGCTAGCCTCTGAAGAAAGAAGAACCAAGAAAACACCACCTGCAGAGCTTCAACGTAAAAGGTTAGTGATTAACTTTATTTGGTGAATTAATTTATGCGACGACACGTGTTTTATTGATTGTTCCGCTAAAGGTCCTTCGTCAATTATGTACTTGCATTGAACCAGCATTGAACTAAAACCGCAACATCTAATTCATTATTTTTTTTTGGATATTATATGTATTGTGTCATCGAAGACATTCCATAATTTGGTCCAACTTCGAGCCGGATGCAATTTGAGTTAATTTCGTGCAAAGTTTATCGATCAAACCTTTGATTTTTCGTTGCAATTATTGTTGAAAACCGCATTGAATTTTCGTTTCTTTATTAGTTAAAAGAGAAAGCAGGTTCGGGATATTCACTCATTCCGTTGGAGATAAATTTCGCATATTTTTTGCCGCCTTAATAAACTTACAAGAGCTCGTTTTGTTTGTTTGGTTATTTTGCTAAATTGTTTTGAATTTATTTGACATTTGGTGAGATATTTTCAACTTCAACAGTAAAAAATTGTACATTTTTGGAATAGTATTTTCGTTCTATCGTATTAGATTTGTTCAGTGGCGTTGCAGTGATTTTAATTTATTGTTAAGATTTCAAAAACCGCTGAAAATTTGCGTAAATTTAAAAATCATCGACAATCGGAGTTTAAAAGATTAGAAGATGTTTATTTTGCTGCCGAGAAGGCCTTAAGAGGTGACGACGTTGAATTGTTTGTTTGCATGATTGATATGGTTGATTCAATCCATTCAGAATTTTTTAAACATCACAATTCCATTGTAGGTTTAATTTCAGAAGCAAACGATGTTTTTGACTTTGGGATGACATTTGAAATAAATTTGAAAAATTGTTTTATTCATTTAGGTCTATTTTTGCTAATCTGTTCAGAATTCTACGCCACAAAATATAGCTCGGGAACAGGAAAGTGTTGCTTTGCCGCGAATTGATTTGCCTTCATTTAGTGGAGACATATTGGATTTTGGTATTTTTATTGATTTGTTTGATTCATTAATTCACAAAAATGAAAAACTCAGTACTATACAGAAGTTCAAATATTTGCAGTTAGCTTTAAAAGGGCCTGCTTTTGAGGTTATTAAGAATTTTATACTAACACAAAACAATTACATGAGTGCTTATGAAACACTTTTGAAAAAATTCAAGCGAACTCGTTTAATCGCGGTCAGCTTTAGAACAATTCCCCAACTAACTTCAGATAGTCCTTCAGAGGTTCGGAAGTTATTGGATGACTTCAGTGATAATTTGGAAGCACTGAAGAATTTGGATTTACCAGTAAATCAGTGGGATTTTTGTATCGTTCAGATGAACGTGGTACTGTGACCGCTCAAGATGACTTTCCGATCCGCTCGGAACATTTTTCCCGTTTCACTACATCGTTGTTTGTCACTAAGAATAGAAATTGTTTAGTTTGTAAATCCGTTCATGCGATTTACAAATGTTCTGAATTCTTGACCAAATCAATATACGCGCGGTTTTTTAGTTTTTTAAAGATTTTAGACTTTGTTTTAATTGCTTGGGCAATTCTTATCAGTCCAATCGCTGTAAATCTTTATCCACTTGCCACAACTGCAAACAACGCCATCACACATTGCTTCTTCCGACCTATGCCCGCTTTGATTCAACTCAACGGGCTAGGTTCTATGAAGAGGAGTCTGACCTTTGCTGAGGACTCTCTTACCCTTTCTCTTCGCTCTATAGTAAAGCGTGAGTGCAATTTTGTTGTTGATACTATTGTTTTACCCCGCATTTGCAATGATATGCCTGTTGCGCCCATTAACATGACTAACATGGCATATCTAATCAATTTGAAACTTGCTGATCCTGGTTTCAATAGCCCAGACGCTATTGAGCTTTTATTGGGTGCCGATATATTCTCTCAAATTTTGTTGGATGGACGCCTTCTGGGAAAGGAAGGTGTTCCTGATGCTATTAACACTGTGTTTGGTTACATCCTTATGGGTAGAGTGTCTTCGAGTTCTGTTAACTTTCACTCTCAGTCAGTCATAAACCCAACTTCGCTTTTTTGTCAAATTGAAGATGTAGATGATTCAATCCAAAGGTTCTGGACAATTGAAGATGTTCCTACCGCACTGGTTCAGTCCCCTGATGATCTTATCTGCGAAAAAATAGCGCGTATAGTGGCGCTTCAAGTCACCGCTTCACCAAATTTATTTGGTACTTTGTTAGAAGAACATTCTTCTATTAATCGCATTACCCGCATTATAGCTCATGTTTGTCGATTTGTTGATAACGCTCGCAATCCAGACCTTAGGGCTCTGGATCATTTTTGCTGCTGAGTTATATCAGGCTCAGCTTCGCATTGTTCGATAAATTCAAGATCAATATTTTTCTAAAGAGATTTCTGTTCTTCGAGAACGAAAACTTTTGCCCAAATCGCTTCGTAAACTTTCACCGTTTCTTGATGAACAGGGAACTCTTAGAGTTGGTAGTAGATTGGCTAATCTTTTTTTTGATAACGTCTTAAGACGGCCGCTTTTTGTTGTTATTGTGTTACGATTCCCCGAGTTATTTGTTCCGGTCGTAACAACCGCTAAACCGCTTTCATTTTGTTTCTTTTGTGTTACCAAAGCGCATCATTTGTTGTTAAACCCGCATTTTTGTTTGCTCAATCAATGAACATTACGTCGCTATTTTTGGTGTAACGTGTTGTCCAGACGAAGCTCTAAAAAACAGTTCCTGCCGCTGCGGGGCTAGCCTCTGAAGAAAGAAGAACCAAGAAAACACCACCTGCAGAGCTTCGACGTAAAAGGTTACTGATTAACTTTATTTGGTGAAATAATTTATGCGACGGCACGTGTTTTATTGATTGTTCCGCTAAAGGTCCGTCGTCAATTATACATATACTTGCATTGAACCAGCATTGAACTAAAACCGCAACATCTAATTCATAAATTTTTTTTTGATATTATATGTAATGTGTCATCGAAGATATTCCAATAATATTATTAAATTAGTATATTATATACAACCAAATTTTAAATAAACACACAAATTTTAAAATACAGAATGAAATTTATTCATTACTGTATAATTAATCCATTGAATAAATGTTGCATGAATATATCGCAGTCAAAACATCTTGCATCTTAATAATTTTGGGCCACTAATAGCCAGCAACCAGGCTTGCGCAAATTCCCCTTAAATAGATTGGACGTCGACTGACGCTTCTCGCCCCACCTTTCATGTATTTGTGCCTATAATGCGATTTTCACAACCGTTTTAAGTCACCTTTCCGGGATTTTAACAAAAATCTAAGATAGAAAATTGGAATTCATTTAATGGAGTTTCAAAGGATCCAAGTAACACTCCAATAGAAAGAGCGTGGTTAATATAGTAGGGTTTATAAGGGTTTATAAGAATTTATATTTCTGCAAAAATCATTTATTTCCCATATTGAGGATAGGTAATCGTAACATCATAAGCTCATTTTGAGGAAAATGAATTTTTAGTTTTTTATTAGAACAAAGTTATGAATTTTGGAAAATAAATCAATTTCCCCAGAAGTTTTTAACTTTTCTTGGCGAAAAATAGGAAAATATACTCATTTTGAAGGTTTTTCAATTTTTTACCACTTTTCCAATGACAAGATGCCGATTCGTTCGTAGGTTTTCTCAATACAAGTTAATATATATATATATATATATATATATATATATATATATATATAAACAAATTGTTTGAGTAACGGCTGAATTGGCTGCTTCCCGAAACCTTTCTCACATTATATATATATATATATATATATATATATATATATATATATATATATATATATATATATATTCTGCCCCTTACCAACCCGCACTGAGGCAGCGTGGTAAGGTATGCCTCATATCCCCTGTAAAATTCTAAGAATATTCTTCGTCTTCTCAATCCTTCGAGACAATTCTTCTTACAAAAAGTCCTTAAGCTCTTTATCTGTTCCCTCAAGACCTTAAGTGTCTCCGATTAGCTCTTCAGCTTTCGCTTCATTAATACATTTCGTTACGAGTCTAGTTATACAAAGGCCAATTCCTCAAACTCTAGCCTTGAGTTTCTTCTCAATCCTTCGAGCCAGTTCTTCAATTCTTCAGTCCTACACTTCTTCTTCTTCATTTCAGTTAGTAAAACCGACCATTTACCTACCTACCTTCAATTCTCCTGAATAAAGTCCTTCAGTCCTTCTCACAGATCTTAAGCTCTTCTTCTTCTTCTTCCTCTGTTCTCAAGACCTTAAGTTCTCCATTTCCACAGCTCTTCAAGTTCCTCTGTAATCTTTCAATTCTTCAGGGAGGCTACACCCTGAAAAATTGGTTGAATATAGCTGCATATGATGATGATGATGATGAGGATGATATATTTCTACGAATTTGCTGTTAAAATCTTGTGAGATATGACCTATGAACGTTCCTGAATGGATGGCATCGGCAATTTGCTGTTGAAATTTATGTCACAACAAAATGCTTTCAATTTTGCTCTATTAACTGATGTACAATATTGGGAAAAGTAAATCTTGAACATTACAGAAACAAGTTATTCAACGAATAGAGGCTGCAAGGGTGGCACACTAAGAAATCGACAACATGACATGACAAAATGAATACGGAACAGCCTTTAAGTGTAATACAGAAGGAAATAAAGATTATTGTTTATTATATTGATCTCATGATGCCATATTTGGACAATTTTGACCTATTAAAAAATTATTGATCTTTATATTCAACATAAAAGCTGAACTTTTTCTGAATATCGGAATCTTATAATAAATCCTTATACAGTTTTAATTGATATAGAATAGTAGGAAGTAATTTTAAATTCTAATAACTTTGTCTGATAATAATTTCAGTTATTATCAAAAATAAAGGTACTTAACAAAATGTATATTCTTTATCAAACCTAGTTCACAATATGGAAAAGTCACATGAAGATCTATTATATAATTTTTAATGATGTGACATAATTAGATGCATTTTATAATTCTTATTACCCCAGTTTGATAAGAATTTTATATATTATTAAAGGTTTTTTACTTTTAATCAAAATTCATATTTGCCGACAAACCCCGTATACAGTTGACAAAGTGACATGTAATGATTACAGTATACATTTCCGACCATGCAAATATTTTTATGAAGAATAACTTTTTCTCTAAATAATATTCATAAGAACGTTTTTTGATTGAATTCAGCTTATAAAGGCCTACTTATATATATATAGAAACCATCTGGGAACATCCATCTTGAAGTTGAGTAACTGACATTTATTTCGATTTATTTCGAATAAAATTTCAATTTTTAATAATACAGGACAATTGGATGCAGTTTTCAATCCCAATAAACTTTGTTTGATTACAATTTGAGATATTAAACAAAATTGATATATTTTTTAAAACCTAGTATTTAGTTGGAAAAATTACAGAAGTACTTATTATATAACTTTTAGTGCAATGGTATAACTAGATACAGTTTTTAATTCTAATTGCTTCTATTTTTTCTAACAATTTTAGATCTTAACAAAAACGAAGATATTTTAATTTCTAATCAAAATTCCTCTTTGATGACAAATCTCGTCTACATTTAAAAAAGTGACATGGAATGATTACTGTTACGTTTAGACCATGCAAATCTGTTGTTGAAGCATGAATTATTCTATTAAGATTATTAACAAAAAGAATTCGTTTGATTTATGAATACACACTGCATACTCGTATACATATTAACTGACATTTATTTTAATTAGTTTAATTTATTCATAATTTAACCCTAATTCAGTACAGTTAAGTTGTAATACCAGCGACTCCACCAAATTTTACTATAAATGATATGAATTGAGAACCTTCTTCTTTTTAAAATCGGTTGAAAACAACTTTGACACAGAATTTTGTTACGCCACTGCCTTAGATGTAAATAAATGAAAGTTCATACACTATTGAAAATAAAAATGGCGACAGCAACATTTTACAAGATGTCAACTAAAATCTAGTGAATCGGTAAGAACCGTTGAAACAAAATTTCCTGTAGTCCAATCAACCATACAGAGAGTGTTAAGAAAGAATAAGTATCATAAACCCATAATAGTTCATGAATTTAAGGAAACTAATTTTTCAACACAAATGCGCTTCTGTGAGGGGTATAGTAGGAAGTGTAATGAAAATGTCGATTTTGTAAATCTTGTTTTGTAGTACGATGAGAGTAGGTTTATGAATTTTAATAAGCACAATACTCACAATTGGGATGATGAAAAACCCGAAAGTGGCAGAGACATGTTTACAGACCAGAGTAACGTTTGCAGTTGGCTCAGCGGTAATTTAATTAATTTAACTTGCGTTTTTTAATTGGGTACCTATTATAAAGTTATGAATTTTTTAAGCAAATGGACCTATAGGAGCATTTTTGTTTGACTTCCACTCATTAATGTTATTTTGATACAAACAAGTCATGAAATCCTTAGAAAAATTAATGTCTAACTTTATTAAGTGCGATATTTTGATGAAACTATAATTTTTTATGTACTTGTGAGACATCACTGGACTGGCAATTTTACGCTCCGTCTAAAAATAAAAAAATCTAATATGGCAGCTATAAGAAAACTGAAAGTTGGGGCTGTTAGCGGGATAACAAAAGTCGATTAGACATGTGATACATGCTATCTTATTCGTCTTAAAAAGTGTCCGAATAATGTCACATCTTGACGCGAAAAACAAATTTCGCCAATTTTAACCGATCGTAAATCGTAAAGCCAGATATCAAATTCACTAAGTTTGCTCTAAACCTTTCTCTATTTAACCTTTGCTGTAGATATAATAGGAGCCGAAATGCCTGTATAGAGAAGCGAATTTGGCATACATTGTATACATACATATATATCATTAAGAAAAAATTATTTAATGAATATTATATAAATGAAACCAAAAATGCTAGCTCGTTTGCTCCATTTCGATAATAGAACCTGTTTTATTTTCAATCACAACTTTATCAATGGGTGCACTTTACTGTTCCATTTATATTTAACATTGTTATGTTTAGGCAATACAAAAGCGGAAATTGTAGTTTTTCCTAACGTAGAATAAAAATCACTAACCGCTTCACTACACATGAAATGAACAGAATGGACATGTGAATAAAGCGGAAAATACATGTGCTACAAAAACACACTGACCTGTATATTGATCCGTTTTTTAACTATTCTTGCCGTGAAAAGTTACGTAGTGTGGAAGTCGATAATGAGTTGGGATGCCGCGTTCTATCAGCCCGCCAATTCGTTACTGAATGCCGGGTAAAATTTTACGGTGTTGCTACAAAACCGATGGTAAAATTAAAAGTTTTTGTAATTTTTTGCGTTAGGGTTGAAAAATAGGGCGCCCACATGTATTAATTACTAGAACAATTTATCTTATCTTTAAGATTAATAACAACTGAATGGCTGGTGGATTAAGCTTTTTTTATTCTAAAATGTCATTGCAATTCAAATATTACTTGAAATGTTGTGATTGAAAATATTTAAGACAATATGCTGGGACAATCTAGCATTGTTTTAGAAGCAATAGTTTATAACATATTATTTAAAACTGATATGTCTTGAGATAATAGTTTCCTAAATGATAATTTAGTATTTATTGATTTCTTGGGATTCATACTTCAAGTGTGGTGTTACACTATTTAAGAAGTTTATGCAGACTTCATCTACTACGGATAACAGGTAGATTGTGATACTTTTGCTTGGGTAACGTTCAAAAAATACGGTCATTTACTGGGAGTGGGGAGGGAGTGTGACGTTCGCAGTTTATCAAACTATTCTGCCTAATTTTACTCTTGAATTTGCACACAGAAGTTCCGAATCTGGACCGTTCCGTGTAATTGCTGTTCTCCCATAACTGCTAATTCTCTCGAAAATCCTAGATGTCGGTCTTACATCTCGCGTCTTCAAATTTAATGAAATGTATCAAATACATAAAGAAGTGTTCGAGAGGACATTCAATTGTGGGAAGCGCAACTGATGAAGGTTCCCTGACCAGAATAAATATATGTAATATATAATATATAATGTCTTGCGTACAAAAAATGACACCACGAAAAGAGTATGTTAATACGACAGTTGATCACTTCTATCGCTTCTCGATTCAATACAGCCGAAAACTGTAAACGGCCCAACTCGAACGAAACTCGCCTTTTATAAGGTAGGTCAAAGATACTAATAGCTGGTAAAATTTTATATTTACTTATGTTTATTTTTTAACATCTGGTTTCAATGTAGATCCAGTAATATAGAAAATAGCGCTCCTACAGGTCTGCGTTCTCTATTCAATAACAAACGAAAATATTTACTGAAAACTCGTAAAATAAAGCAGCATCTACAATAGCGCTGTTATAGACATAATTCCTCATGTACAGTAGAACTTGGTTAACTCTGGTTTGAAGAATTCGGATAAATGACTTGTTACCTTAGCGAGTTATTTATTTCATTTCTTACTTAGTAGTCACACACAACAAATATAGATACACTCTACATCTCTTGATTTTATGCTCGTTATTATGTGTACTGATCAGTCTACATTAGCATTTTTTATATTTAAGAGGTGAGAAATTAGAAACAAAAGGCATCTGTGAGAAGTTAGTCGTACTAAAGTTATCTAACACTTATAAAATACGTTATCCAGAAAAAGGAATTAAATAATTTCTACCGAACGAGCAAAAAAATGAGGAGGAGCAAAAAAATGAGGTGGTGGTTCTTAACATCTATATAATCTATGGTCTCCCAACAACTAACAATTTATTTCATCGTTATTATAAATGAATATTCATTTATTTAAATTTTACTTTTAAATAATTTATATTGAAAAATATTTAAAATTCTTTATTATTAATCCCAATGTGTTTATGTAGTTGTTTAGTACCAGAGTCCTTATTATGTCTTGAAATTTCACATATCATCTAACAAGTTTTTTATGTGAACTAGTTTGAAACCTTAAAGTAGGTCTGAAGTTGGTAGACAATGGAACTCATTCCTCGAAGTTTCTTTGGACTTCCATCGTCTTGTAGTGGTGATCTACCACACAATGTTTCGATAGCTGTGTATCTGCTATCGTCATCAGGTGAATGATAGGAAATAGATAGATAAGAAATGTTAGGCTGGGCTAGATAATTATATTTTCCTTCGAGATTATATATGCTGTCTCTATGAATTTTCTTTTGTACCAATGTTCTTCCTTGAAAATGGCTCTGGCCTGGTCCCAGTTGATACATGGTGTTCCGTCCAGACTTCGTTACCTCCGCCCTTTGAGAAGCTGTGCGGTGTTCCTTAACCCTGGTGTCCAGTGGTCGCTTTGTCCCTCCAATGTAAAGATTGCCACATTCACAAGGTATGCTGTATATACAGTTATTTGGTGCTGGTGCGTCGGGCCTCGTTCTTGTTATCATCTTTCTCAAGGTGTTGTTGCTTTTGAAGATCATTCTGATTCCATAGCTGTGTGCTGTCTTGTCTAAGTTTCTCCGACAAGCCTTTAGTATACGGTAATAGTAGAGTTGCTACCGTGGTATCCTCTTACTGCCTAGGTGGTTTGTCCAGCTCTTCAAACGCCTCGGTAATGATCGTTTCCGGATATCCATTCGCCAAAAGTTTCACTAGTTCTTCTTCGAGGGCTTCTGGTGTACTGCAGATATTTTCGGCTTTATGGATTAGTGTTTTGATGATGCCAGTTTGCGTTGCTGTTGGGTGGTTGATATTGTAGTAAAGGTATAATCCTGTAAGCGTAGCCTCCCGGTAGACTGTTGTTTGGATTCCGGTTCTAGTCCTTTGACACTTTACATCAAGGAATGGTAGGCACCCACTCTCTTCCATCTCCATGGTTAATCTAATCGATGGTTGGGATTGATTCAGGTGCTCTAGGGATGCCTGTAGTCCTGTCTGTCCGTGACAGGGATTAAATATAGATTCCACTAACTCTTAATCAGACTATATATTTTATAGAGGCAGCTTTTCTGGTTTGTAGGTGTTCTTTATTGGTCAAGAAGGTTGTAATGATTTATTCAGTTGAGATAGAAGTCTTATGGGTATATTAATTTAATAATTTCATGTCAAGTTCAATAATATTTACATAATTCCAGGTCTGTGGGATTTCAAAGTTTGATAGCTACTTGTTTTAAAGATGGCACTCTTCTTTAAAATATAGCTTCGGTCTTATTTTGTGATTGTAATCAATATTCCATTTTCATTTGGTGCTCTACTATACATTATACGCTTCAATGCATATCTAAGTTCTTTAATTGTTAGGTCAGGTATGCTTTCCAGGCTTTCATTATTTCACCTCACATTTATAGTAGTTTTGTTAGTATCATCTTTTGAGTTGCATTTGCTATTTGTTCCAATTCATCTAATTAAATCCTTTTTACATTTTCTTCATCTATTTACTATATGATATGGTTTTTTTAGTTCTTCTATCTCGGAGTTTTTCATATTAGCAACATTTAGCCCTGCTTGGTTTGTAGTTCCATTATTATTTTCTTGAATATAATTTGAAAACTATCATTTCCAGTGATTTTTGAGCATCTCACGTTTATTTGACTACTCAATGTTTGCAGTTAGTTTTTATAACGGTTTTTCTTTCTTATATATTGATAATTTTTTTTTGTAGCTTCTGTTAACTGTTTATATTAAAGGTTATTACAGTTATGTTTTATACTATTTGATTTTCGTGTGGTATTATGCAGTCTAATAGATATTTTCAAGATTTTCCAATTCATTGAAGGCACGGCAATGTATTGTTTTAAGTCGAGAAAGTGTATCACATGCGCTTCATTGAAATCCGAATAAATATTTTATATAATTTCTTGGAGACGAAGGAGTTCGTGTCATATAGTAAGATTGCTATTAGATATTCTAGAACCATACTTCTTCTTTCATTTCTCTTGTCATTGAAGAAGAACAATACATATTCTGCAATCACTTTTGTTTTATTCAGAATCTTAAGTTAGAGTTTTTTGTTACTAGAGGGGAAAAAAGTTACCTTTCTCTATTTTAATAACACCTAAAAGATAAGTGAAGCTACTTTTTCTAAATAATTAACAAATTTTCTATTATAATGCAGATTTCATAAATTTGTACCCTCACTTTCAAACATCTTTATTTACCAACTAATTCACTTGTTTACAAAACACAATGACTAATATTAATACCACAGTTGATCTATTCGATCGCTTCTCTATTCAATACAGCCGCAAGATATGTTAATGTTTACTTGTTGTTTTTGCCGGAACGATTAATTTAGAAGGTTTCTTTTTTCTTTCTTGCAGCTTAAAATGAATTCTATAACAATATTGAAAAAAAGTATTTTCATCGTCTGCGCCTTTGGATTAAATTATATTTAAGTTTATGTCTTTTCACTGGTATATCATGAATACCTAGCGTAAATGAAGAATTTACGATTTTCGATCAAACTTTCATTTCACAATATTACTAGTTAGTCCTTATCGGTACCAATATGTAAAATAGAGTAACAACGGCCCGTCGACTGGCGCTAATCTACTCACACTAAAGAATTGGCATAATTTCAAAGCACCCTAAATGATCCTAAACTGTGAGAATCTAGCTGGCACTTGACTGTATTATTTTTATAAGTTTGTTTATTTAGATTCCAGTGAATGGTTCATAACCACTTTTTGTAATCAAACCTGTGTAATAAGAGATTGTATAACAAGAACAATCTCTGTTTATTTATACAAAAATCAAATAAATTCCTAGCCACAAAACCATAATTACCCTATACAAGCAGTTACCTAAAATTAAATTTCTGTTATTGTTATTAGCTACAAAAACATCAAATTGATTGTAGAATAATGACAACGTCAAATGCGACAGCGTCATCTGCTCGTAACATTAGTGTAGTGGGAAAACAGGAGGACTTCGGAAAACAATGACGTTTTGTCTTTAGTCAACAACGCAGGGTTCTACAATATTCGAACAACAAACATTTCCTCTCTGGACAAATTCCTAAATTGGGGAAAACCAGAAAGTATATTTTCATTAAAGGGAAAGCCTATCGTATCAAATGGCATAGACTTCTGTTTTGCCAGTAATGGATGAGGAACAACTTTGTGAAAGATTAATGTGTCTTTAGAAATGAATGAAAAGCGTTTTTCACAAGTGTGCCACCATCTGAATACTTTTCTTTATGCCAGAACTTTTATAATCATTTGGTTTAGGTCGAATGAATAGCTTGAAAAGCCAAGACTTGAAATGGAAATTAAAATGTTACAAATTGCTATTGTGAATACATTCTAATATTTAGAGAATCGTAGTCTTAAATTGAGATCACACTATTTCCAACTCCATTTTTCTCTTGTAATTAAAAAGTATTAATAGGTTGAAAAAATTTGAATTGTATGAACCGAAACGTATAAAAGATAAAGACGAATTAACAAATAGTATTAAGCAGGGACTGCTGTATACATAGAGGACTTTTGTTGCCCCCACGCCCTCATCTAATTTTTCTTGACTAATATCCGATCAGTAGCTACAGAGTTATGAGCGATTTATTTGATTTATAAAGACGAACCACCATTGAAGAAAAATCTCTTGAAGAAAACATTGCGTACTTTACTACAGAGGTTATACGTTTTATGAATATCACAAGTAAACAATTACGAACTGAGGAGAATTTAGATATACCGTTTAGATTGGTGTTGTTCGTAGTTTCCATTGAAAAAATAACTTAAGCAATTTCTAATTTTGCAAAAGTCGGTCGTATACTGCCCGAAGCCTAGTGAGTGTTTAATGATAGTTATCCTAATAGAGAATGAGTGGTAAATTTTCAAAGAACTGAACATGGCCGATAAAGGGAGCAACAAATCCATCAATTTCAGCAAAAAAACCTGGCATTATGGGGTCTGTTGCTAATATTCCCAAACAATCAACTTCTAAAGTTTCCAGCTTGTTTACCAGATTAGAGATCTCTCGATTTTTGTGGGAATATTTGAAATCCAAGGTGTACGTTAAGGAATTTGATATTATTAGAGGGGCCCAAAACAAAATAAGGGGAACTTGTGCTAATATCCCAAATAAAATGCGTGTGTCAAAATATCTTTGAAATTAGACATGATAAGAGCACCCTTTCCTATTGGAAAATATGCTGACAGTGGTACTGTGTAATCTAGCACATGTCAATTTTATATTATACAAAGTTTGACTGACCGCATTTTAAGTGGTTTTTGAGATCGATATCTTTTTCAATTTGCGTCTTCGAAAAGGGTGTCATCTTTCATAGCTAATAATTTATTTCTGGAGCAGATCCAAGAATTATAAGGACGAGGTCTAAAATAGTGTTAAAATTTTTTATTGCGGTGCTTTATAGTGTTAATGTTACTGTATTAATAGGTATTATTAAAACAAACAAATAGATCATAAAAATTCATCTATTCTATTGTTTTGTTTTTATGTGTGAAGGGCTTTGGCGATGATATATGAAACCCAACTACTTATAATACTAGACGAAGTTTGCAGTTTAGAAGCGCATTTTTTATTACAGCAATTGGTCCAACAATTTGTTGGCAAACATTTTGAAATTGTTATTACATTTTTAGCAGTGAATGTCATTTATTTTATTAATTTATTGGTATTTAAATATGGATAATAAATTGACTTAACTCATCCCGGGAAAAATTTGTATAGCAAACGGTCTAAACTTTCAGACATTGCCGAAAATTTAAATAATCCGTGAAGTTGAGTTGCCCATGGAGCAATGAATAAGTAATGCTATATTTGATTTTGGTAACTATAAAAATCTACAAGAATAGTGACAGTAAATATCGCTAAGAATGTGGATATATAAGATCTGATCAATCGCTTTATTGCGTAAAATTCGGTTTTTAATAACAATTTATTTTAGAGTTTGGCAAAACTCAAGAGACAAATAATAGCAATCCTTATAATTAAATAAAACTATTTTGCCTTGGCATTTGGGGTTTTTCTCGTCAGATTTCTACTGCAATTGTAAATCGGGATCAAAATGTTATAAGACAATTTCGACAAATTATTTTCGACTTTTTAATTCTACATTAAGTCGGTTAATAATTAGAAAAAGTTTTACCTTTCCCTGTGACAATAAAGGATCTAAAACTAGAATTAAACACAACCAGTATAATAGCTAAAAATATCGTGTTAATTTCTAATTTAGTAATGAATCAAATTTTACATAGAAAACTCTTAATAATTAATGTAGCAAAGTAACTAGCTTTTTAGTTAAGAATACGTACCACGTAAAGCACAATTCATTAACTTGCTTGGTAATAAAACAGCTAGAATCATCATCTGAGAATACTACAAATTAAATTAAACCACAGTTAAAATGCACTCAAATTTATTAATTAACGGCAGATAATGTCTGTAACAACCCATGAGTTCTTCAGAATAACATAGTTTTATAGTGATAACACTAAATTGGATCGGCAAAAGTTTCAGGGTAGACCCATGTCTGGAAATATCTTCCTATCCAGGTCTGTTTACTCCAGCGTACGTTTTGATCAAAACTCTTCTGCTTTCTGCGTTTTCCATATTGTCAGCTTCGCTATGTTCTCTACTCGGAATTTCTATTGGGTCTGAATTTTTGGTTAATCGGTGGTCAATTTTCCTAGAACACCGTAATTCTTCATTTCAGCATAATTTCAAGTCAACTGTTGTGAAAGGTTGGCAAATATTTGTGAGAATATTCAAGACATTATCATATTATCATCATATCATACTATTAATAATAAGTGAAGAGAAAAACGCACAACCCCGTTTTCGTCCTTTATTTTGAAAGGGAATACAACGTATACCATTCGAAACGTAATGTGCCATGTGTGCCATAGATGTGTAGGATATATAAAGATTTTTTATTTATTTCTTTTAAAATACGTAACATAAAGATAAATTACTGATAAAATAAAATCCAAGTGAGATGGCGCCCACTATGAACAAGTAGATAGGTCTGAGTGTCTGAGGACCCTGTTGAACTCTATGTTAGGCACATATTATGAAAGCTAAGAAGACATATTTGTAATCAGGAGGACTATTCTGACTTAATGCTATTTTTGCTTACGTAAAATTCCGTGTTTTGGAATATTTAAGTGTATTTATTTGGATTGTTTCATTCAGGTTATGATTTTAGAGATATTTGTATGTATAATATTCTTATCATATTATATATTTTCAAACACTTTTAAAGAATCATGGATATTTATAATTAAGTTTATTGCCAATGTTAAAGACAATAGTGCAACCTAATTATAGTTTTACACTTTTATTCGATTTGCAATAAAAATTATAAAATTGTAAATTTACTACTGTAATAAGTTAGAGGACATACACCAATAATTGAAATTGCATCTCCACAAACCAATGTCATGAATTCAAGCACATGTGTCTGTGAAGTATCAAACTGTCTTTTAAATATATGTTGCTTATATGTAAGGGGTAATTTGTTATAATGCCACAAAGTACTCGTACTGGGCTCTTGTCGTTTTTTGTTCGGTGTTCGAACCGTTATGTTTGTTCGTAGAGGTCAGTTGCCAATAATTCCACTGATTTGAAAAATATTCACAAATCAACAATCTTGACAGTTGGCAGTGTAAGCAATCGATTTGCCAAAATTTTACAAATAGTTGGCCTCTACGAACAAACCTAAATAAGAGATACATTAACTAGTTCAAAACAGATAGGGAGGGGTGCGTCAAAAACTCATGGAATTTCTTTTAAATGGAGAGAGGGGCCAAGTCCCTCAAGTCAACATTTTAATTTATTATTATAGCATAAAACATTTTGTATTACAAAATCAAGGCATACCCCATGTTATTATTTTCAACATGAATTTTTATAAAAGCGGACTTCTTTTCATGTTCTAATTCAACCCAATTTTGTTTAGTATTCCTTTAATGTAAGGTAAGGCGACTGTATTAACGTAAAGTCTCTTCTATATATAAATAGGCAAAGAAAAAACGGTTCGGTACCATGTTCTCCTCCGTCCCTCACCCGATTTGCTTTATTTTTGTTTTGTTTAGTAGCTATTGACGAGCTTCAGTGCATAATGCTAAAATTAATTTATAATATTGGATCACTTATTAAATGAATAAAATAATTTAAAAAAATCATTATTTACATCTATATTGTCAATGCCAAACAGTGGCGTCAGATTGCTTGGAGAGAAAATCATAATATGGGTTGACTCCAATGTGAAAGCCAAACTAAATTAAATGTAAAACTCCAGGTTTTGGCCCTTTGCTAAAATCATACTACATAGTAATGGTATTGAAATTGAACTAATGAAAAATTATAATACATACTAATCGCCGTATATTGCTCGCTCGCAAGTGTGCAGTTTGCAACTTTCATTGCATTGTATATGTGGTTTGTCCACTAACATCAGAATTATGTTGCACCTGATTAATTTATTTCTGATAATATCTTATTAATTTTAACCTTATACTTTTAATTTAAATTCTTTTTATTTTATCTGGATAACTTTCATATATTTTAACTAAGGATTACAAAAAATAGTGAACATAGATAAAAAATAAGATGTATTTAACTAATAGTGGTTAACAGTATGTGGTTCATATTTCATTATATTTTCCACATTAAACAGAAATCGTCATGGGTTACTAAGGTTGGTAAGTGTATTTTAATTCACATTTTTAATTCACATTAATTATATACATGTCATATACTGAATCTTAAGATATTTGAATTTTTTTATATTGAAAATCATAATGAAAATAATGTTTTCTGACAATGTGGGTATCTTATGGTTAATTTATTTTATATTACATGGTCACATTACTACAAAGTTCTTTCTTTTAAAACCTGGTGAACAAGTTTTACTTAACTACAAAATATTATTGACATTTTTAAGATGTGTTTGAATATAAAAATGTTATTAGGTTAAGTTAGGTACATTTACACTAGAGTAAAATATATGTTGAAATAATTTTAAATTCAAAACGCTCTACCACGACAACAGAAACCACTGAACAATTATATATGCTAGGTTGGTTATCAAATGATAAACAGGGCAGTGACTGGGTAACGCTCTTTCACACCATGTGATGACCATCTTTTACTGTCCACTGCTTGGAGTTGCTTATAGGTCAGTAGGAAAATATTTAGTGTTGTAAATTATAGATCATTATTGATTTTTCTTCTGTCATTAATATAATCTTATTTTCACAATAGTCCGAAGGTGTTGTGCAACAAAACATCGATGAGCGGACAATAGAAATGACATTAAAGATAAGTTAGTGTTCATTGGGTTGTTTGTCATCTCTAGTTTTGAAATAGTTTGTGTGTACCTAAATGACGGAAACTTTTAGGTTACAAAGAAAAATCCGCCGATAATTGCATCGAATGTGTTGCATAGATAATATTACATGTGTGATAATGTATAAGATATAGTTATGTAAACATAATCCTATAATAATATATATAAATAAAAAATAATTTCCTGAATTATTTCTACAAATGTAATCCGAATGAAATAATAGGGATAGCAAAGGCCAGGCCTACTTTTCTAATTTCCCCTTAATTATATTTCTTATACAGATAGAATAACGTCAATAATGTTCAACTTAAAATTTTAATTGATTAGGATCGAATTTCGACCATTGTTCGACCGCTAGTTTAGTATTATTAAGCAAAATACACGAATATCTTAAATGAATTTGCTTATTTAAACATTATGCTTAAATCTCAAGTCAGAGGTGTCTCACCTTATCTAACAAAATCTCATTAAGGGAGAGGGAGTCCCAAATTTTAACATATCTCGTGATTAAGAGATGCCCTCATACGTCATAAGGTTGAATACAGTTTTTTCACAAAGATAAGGGACATTAAGTAGTAGAAAAGATAAAAATTAATCTTGTGAAAGGATTTAACATGAGTTATGTGGCACTCTAAATGAACAACAAACAACATTGTAGTTCTAAAAAACATTATTGAAATATTTAGTTTTAACACCGCCAAACTTTGGAAACAGCATGCTAAGTCTTGTAAGTTAGATAAGTCACTTACTTAGGTATATTACGTCGCCAAGAGACACTTTAATAAAGATTCTATCCTGTATTGGTTAGATTTAATATTGATACAAATCAAACATACACGGTAAGACCTGGAAATCCTAAAAACAGCAGTAAAGAGTAATTAATAAAATATATTTTTATGATTGCCATTCATAGAATAATTTACTGGCGAAACGACTTTTGCGGTATGCTACCCATAAAATTCTCTGTCTAAACCATACATTATCGTTATCTTTCTGACGCCCGCTGAAGACTGACAATTTATTGTTTTCAGTCTAGAGCATTTTATTACTATCTGCCTCATATGGAGCATTTCCTAATATACATCGTAAAATATTTGACATAAAACCTAAAATTCTTGTGAGATTAGACGACGGTATGAATACTCTCTCGTATTATTACCTCTTTAGTGCAACCTTCTCTAGACGAGGCCCTGGCAGAATAGCTTCAGTGCTTTCATATGTAAATTCGGTTAAACGTATTCCTTTAATATGATCAAGTAAACAGCGTATTGTATTTAAAGACGTCGCTAACACAAAAATAAATATAACGACGTTAAAAAAAGATTCATTTCGCATATGAACAACATAAATCACTTTATTCGTTTTATTTTGAAATGCGTTTAAATTTTAGGTGTTTGCTTCCATAGATAATCATGATCAAGGTGTTATTTGTTTCGTAATTGTTTCTAGAAATAATTACAACAATTAAGCCCCGAAAAAAGTAATAAACAATATAGTAAAAAACATTGGTTTTGTGCGATTATTCCAAGATCACTTCCAGTTGTCACAAATCAAAAATAAAGATTTTTAGTAATTCATATTTAAAAAAGAACCGACTTCAGCTGACTTAAAATAAAAACCGTTTAGAAACCGTGTACAATCAATCACTATCTTCTTCTTTTATCTGATTTAAGGGACAATTCTATTAAATATTTTAACGTATTCTTATCTGTTACTCTCTCTTTGTCTCTCTCTTTCTCTCTCTCTCTCTCTTCTCCCCCTCTAATTTGTATTCTATAATACATATTTTTTAACTTTTTATATTTTTTTATTTGCTTTATAATTTCGACCATTTTCTGTATGTGTACCTCTATTTCACTCTATATTGCATCCACACTGTATATGCTTCTGAGTATTGGTAACGTCTATATAACTTATTTATCTATCTTTTTCTGAACCACCCTGTAAAACTATAAATCAACTCCTCATAATATTGCAACGGGCCTGATATCTTTATAAGTATAAATCCTCCACATACTATTGACTGTTGCTATTTTTCTATTGTTTAAACAATTCCTGTATATCTGTGAGTTTACTTCGCCCCTTATGACTAGTATTCTATTCAAGCAACTGCTCAGGGTCTACCCTATATAACAAAATTCACATTTATGAACCACATTTTCTGACTATAATTTTACTATACCATTTATTTCAGCCACCCTGTATGTATCTGCTCATAAAAATTTTTGAACCCATGTTTATTATTATAGTATACCCTGTCCTATAATTCAATTATCCTTACTGCATATGCTTATATAACAGATTTTTGATACACCTTATATAGCTTTTTTTAACCGCCCTGTATAACTGTAATTCTACTCCACCTAAATTTCAAACATCCTGTATATTCAACTGCTTCTAACATTTTTTGAAGCCTTGTGTATAACTGTAATTATACTCCGTCCTATAACGCGAATATCGACTCTGCATAACTAGAGTTTTGCTCCACTCTTATTTCAACTAATGGAATATTTTCTGTCATTTCACACGTCAATAAGCCCCTTATTACATAACTTAGTCTCTAACAGAAACTCCAAATGAATCAAAATAAAAACCATTACAAACACCCTGTACGATATACTTTCATGGCATATCTTAACATTTAAACTAGATATTTATGATGAAAATTTGATATTTATATTGATGTTTACTGTTTTCTTGCACATATTTTTCCGATTTTCAGAAAAATGGCCATATCTTACGTTATAGCACATTTAATCATCAAAATTGCCGCTATTGGTCTAATGAGTATCCTCACTTGGTGACAGAGAAACATACGCAATATCCTGAAAAAGTTAATATTTGGCAGGAATTGTTGGAGATCATATCGTAGGTCCATTTTTCATAGATGGCAACTTGAATGGAGATAAATATTTAGAGCTGCTCCAAAATAATGTCATGCCAACTTTGACAAACTTATATCCTGATCCAGTAAACACAGAAGTTCCTGCCAATACAATATGGTTTCAGCAATATGGGGCACCGCCCCATTACGCAATCAATGTTCGGCAGTACCTGAACCAAAATTTTCCAAATCGGTGGATTGGAAGGCGCGGATCTTTAGAATGGCCAACACGATCTCCTGATTTGACGCCATTGACTACTTTTTAAGGTATTGTATTCAAAACTAAACTCCTTAACTTAGATGACCTAAAACGACGAATCAAGCTTGGGATTAAATCAGTCACGCCTGAGATGTTGAGTAACGTTAGAAGACATTTCTATACCAGATTAGCATGTTGCCAAGATGTTCGCGGCGAGCATTTTAAACATTTCCTAGATTGACATTAATTGTTTTTTATTTTTTTTATATATATATATTATTAAGAAATAATCAGTATTACTTATTAGGTTTTTAGTGTAATATAGCGAATTTGAGAAATAATACAATTTTCTTTTTTAATGTTAATTTTTGTAATAATTCTGAAAATACTTAATATTTCTGAAATAGCTGAAGATAGGTGTAGGACATTATATATGTATTATGTCTAGAATTTTTTGGAGACACACTCTATGTAATTTTTTGATGTTGAAAAAACGCTCATTTAAAAATACAAAACAACGTGTTCAAGCCTTTTTCCTAACACGCCTTCGTTTATTCGTTATCGAATTTAGTCTACTTGGCTATTCCATACTGTACATATGCATAATTTCCTAAACACTCAATTATTTAATAATTTAATAAAATTCACTAAAATATCAAAAGCCCCTGAAATGTTCAAAATGTAAAAATCTCATATTGTAAAAATAACCAAATATACAAAAAATATCAAACACGTCTAACTTATATATAAATAGGAAAAGACAAAATGGTTAGGTACCATTTTCTCCTCTGTGCCTCAACCGATTTTCTTTGTTTTTGTTTTGTTTAGTAGCTACTGACGACCTTCAGTGCAGAATGCTAAAATTTATTTATAATATTGGTTCAGTCATTAAATAAAATATAATAAAAAAAAACGTTATTTTTGTCTATATCGTCAATGCCAAACAGATAACAGTAACAGTGTCGTCAGATTGCTTGGAAAGAAAATCATATGATGGATTGACTCGAATGTAAAAGACGAATTAAATTATACTAAAAAGTAACAAATTTTGACGCGTTACTAAAGTTATTCTACATCGTCATGCTATTTGAAACGTTCATTGATTTGTAGATATGGTTTGTCAACTAAAACAAGAATTATATTGCAACTGATGAATTAATTTCTGATAACATTTTATTAATTTTAATGTTATAGTTTCAATTTAAAGATTCTTTTAATTTTTTCCGTATACATTTCATTTAATGTGAATTAGATTACATAAAATGTGAATTAATGAACTGATTGTAATATTAAAGACAAATCGTCAGATCTGGCAGCTCTAAATGCGTGGCTAACTCTGACGTAGCGGCTTGATTTGAATTTTGAAATTTCAGAATATTGTTTGGCGTAAGATTCTTCATGCACGATGATAAAGGTCAGTTGTAAACTCAATGTGTAAAGTTCAAGATTTCAGTATTCCTTATTTATCATTAATTAACAGCAGGTGCATTATCTTTCTGTATACAAAACAGAAATAGTCATTGCTTACTATGTCTTTTAGTTAAGTTAATGAAATTATATTGAATCTTAAGATTTTGGTATTTTGGTTGAAGGTTTATTAATATGTACTTATGTTTTGTATATTTGGAATGTAACAGTGGGTATAGCACCTTCGTACTAACTTTTGAGTTGGTTGATTTTCTGCTTACGAGCTGCAATCGTTAACTGTGAAATGCCAGAATGAAGGTTCTATTTTGTTTTATTTCTCACTTTAAAATTATTGAAATTTTTAACTAATGCTTTAGATATTACTTTTAATATTAATTTATTATTTAAATAATGTTAATATTTTTAAAGGGATTTATTTTTTTGTGTTGAAAATGATAACTAGTACATATTTGAATATATTTAAAGGCCGAATGTTTCAATTAGTTGTAGGTAGGGAATCAGTTAGTTACGGTTTTGTGTTCATGCATTTTATCTAATAAACAATTTATTTTATTTCCATTTATTTTCCATTCATGCAAAATCATCCTGGTTTTGTTACTTTTACCTAAAATAAACATGTCATTGGCATTTTAACGATCTTTATTTAAAATATAAAGAAATTCAAAGCATTTACTTATTTGTTATGGCAAGTTAGGTACATACGTCTATTATACAAAGAAATATATATTAATTGAACATATTTTTCCTTCGAAAACGGTCAAACTATTGAGTAATTATATATGGAAGAAGCGTTACCTGCTGTTAAATCATATGAAGACCATCTTTGATACTCAGCATCAAGCGTAGTTTATTGTTCAGTAGTAAAATAGTTAATGCAGTAGATCAGAATCGATAAACAAATTGACAATTAGTGGACAACAGAAAATATATTAAAGGTTTTAGTTTTTGTAATGTTGTTTGACATATATGTTTTTATTTTATATGAAATCCATTGAAAATGCAAATGACGAAAACTTTTAGGTTACAAAGTGCAATCCAGCCAAAAATTTGGGGGGTACATTTGTCAAAACTGATATTTGATTACATTTTTATTTTCTTTTTATTTCAATAGAGGTCACGCATTATTCAAAATTATTTGGAATTCCTATATTTGATTAAATTCTCATATATATTTTTTTATTTCAATAGATTTGTCAATATGTCATGACGCCTTCTTCTCCGGTTTCTCCTCCACTTTATTTCTGATAGACATATACTTTTGACAAACGAACCTCAATAATGTTCACAATTTGATGAATTTCGACCACTGGGCGAGCACTAGTGTATCTAAAATGCTAATTGCCCATATGACAATTGTCAAATTGTATACAGTATCTAATATGCAAAAAAAAACGACATCGACAAATATAGAAAACATCTAAACAACAAAATTCTTGAAAAAACGTTCAAATAAAAAACAATGTTAAAATTTAAAAAAATTTCAAAATATAAAATACGTCCAAAATTTGTTACAAATCTAAATATTGTCAAAGATTAAAAACTATAACAATGGCAAACATTTTCGCATACGACTAATTTTTCAAAAACATCAAAGATATCTAAGGGAACAAACAAATAAAAAATATAAGGAATAAAAATGTAAAAAATATCAAGAATGCCTGAAGGTAAAAAACAATTTGGCAACATGCCAAAAAAGCCAAATTTGTCTAAATTAAAAAAAAACAAAATTACAAACATCGCAGATGTCAACATATCTGCCTAAATAGTAAAAATTAAAATATCGTGGTGAATAATTTGTTTCTACAATGGATCAAATCATTAAAACTTCACCTGAGTAATGTCACCAGCCCTAACCATAGTTTCATAAATATAGTGTCACAACTAAGTTCAATCATAAAAGTTGGTTATAAGTACAAGAAATATGTCACAAAGTCACTAGTTATGTTCGAAATACCAAGCAGCTGAACCAATCCAAACTATTGATAATATATTTTTTTCTGTTAGTTCGCACATTATTTGAAAACTAGTGAATTTAGGTTACGTTATATGTCCTCGATTTAGTTTGGTGGAAAAAGGTCCAGTCTATAGTTAGTATTGTAATACAACTATAGACTGTGTGCTCCCACAATTTGAAATTACTTTCTAGAGTATATTTTCAAACCCATAAGTTTTTATTTAATAATTCTTATATCTTCTTTTGAGAATTGTGAACGGTTTTATTTGATAATTGAAGTTTTGATAATTGATTATCAATTATTATAATGATTTAAATGACATAAGAGTTTGAAATTAATCTATGGTATAAATAGGCGGAGACTAAACTTTTTTTTTTCTCGTTTGTCGGTTCAACAAATATGTTTTTGTTATTCTTGTTCTGTTTGTTATGTAATATATAATAATAGCACCACTATGAAACTTCCGGTCGATAAATGACCCTATTGTTCCATATATATACAGTTCGTCAGAATCATTTTAATGTGTGCACACCGTTTACTCAAAAACGGCTTAAGTAATTTGTTTGTTTTAAACTAAAAAAAATGTACCAAATAATTTTCTGTAAAGTGAAGTTTATGGTTTTCGAAAAAATAAAAGAATAAACCGTTATAAAGGGACTGCATTTCAATGAAACTTCACTGTTTTCTCTAAAATGACTCAATGAATTTAAATTTTTTTAATTCTATTATACAAATATATATTCCGACTTGATTCTGTATGTTTTTCTATAATGTTAAAAAGACTATCAGAAAATAGGAAAAATGTGTGCAATAAACGGCAAACGTCAAAATAAATGTAAAATAAATTTTATACACAAATTTCTAAAATTAAATGCCAAGATATAACATAAGGGAATATTGATCATACGGGGTGTTTGTAGGAGTTTCAGTTTTGATTCATTCGAAGTTAGTTCTTTTTATCCGACTTCCAAAAAGGAGGAGGTTATCAATTCGTCGGCAAATTTTTTTTATGTATAACCAGCATTTATTCAAAAACGGCTTTTGCCGTTTTGGTGATTTAAACTGCATTATATTAAGGAACATTACGGAAAGATATATAATTGTCTATAAGATGAGATTTACGGTTTTACTGAAAATCAGAAACAAAAATAAATAAGGGTCTACATTTCACCGAATTTCTATGAATCTTCACTGTTTTCCCTAAAACTGCTCAGGCAATTTGTATATTATAAAGTGTATTCTGCAAAGATATGTTCCAGCTTGATTCTGTATGCAAAAAACTTTAAACATCATGGTAAATGTCAAACTTCCATCATAAATATTTAATTTAAATGTCATGAAAGTATATCGTACAGGGTGTTTGTAATCATTCTCATTTTGATTCATTTGAAGTCAGTTTCTTTTAGAGACGAAGTTAAGCGGCTTATAGTCGCGTGAAATGTCAGAAAATATTCCATTAATTTATTGAAACGAAAATTTGTTATGCCGGCTATCTCTTCTGTATGGTATACGGTTGTAGGTGTATGCGTGCGTGTATGTGATATTAGGTGGTACATAAGCAGTTGCATAGAAAGATGGTTGAAACGTAAGTTGGAATTAAATTAGTTATACAGGGTGATTCAAAATATATTGTATTAAGTTGCACATAAGTAGTTGCTATACAAGGTGGTTGAATTAAGAGTGGAGCAAAACTATAGCTATACAGAGTGGATATTTGCGTTTTAGGACGGAATAGAATTACAATTATACACAAGAGAGAGAGAGAGAGAGAGAAGATTACGCTAAAATATTCAACAGAATTTTACATTAAATCACATAAACAAGAAGAACGTCTGAAAATAGTGATTGATTGTACACGGTTTCTAAACGTTTTTTTATTTTAAGTCAGCTAAAGTAGGTTTTTTTTAAATATAAATTATAAAGTGTAATAGTTAAGGTAGATTCAGCGGTGATTCCATACATTGTAATGTGACGTAAAACAATATTTTTGAGTAATTCGGAAAAATAAAAGTCAGAAAAAAGTCAATGATTACTAACGATGTTTAAATTGTTTTCATTTTATTTATTTTTTAATATTTATTATCATAAGAAAGGTATATTTAAACAAATTGTTTACCAATACTCGAGGACGTAACCACTGTTAACAACTAGTTTAGAATAATTTTTCCAAATTATCGTTGGTTCCACTATGACAAAAACATTCCATAATGATCTCACATTTCACAAGTTAATAAAAATGGTAGTCAAATATTACAACACCAATAATCAATCGGACATTATAATCGGCATTACAATTAAATTACAGAACGAAAGAGGAAATGCAAAAGAGAGAAACAGATTCAGGCAAAATCGAGCCCAAACGAATTATGCTGAAAGCGGGCGAAAAGCATAAGGAGAAAAATAAAAATCATTATTATGCAAAATGTAAAGGTCTCACTAAATCCCTAAAGCCATCCTTGTATGTTAGTCTTGATCAAAGAGAGACCGGAAAATCGGAATTTTGCAGTGAATGTCACATTAATGAAAATCCGAAGTGATTACTGGAATTACTGACGAAATTCCGCTATTTGGGGCGTCAGTGCGGTTACTGGAATTTTACGTGGACGGAGCACAGCAGTTACATATCTGAATGTATTTAACAGTATCTAGTTTGATTGTGCGTTCTTGGTTTAAAGGTGTAATTGATTAATAGCTGTAGAAGTTTTGTGATTTAAGTTGATTAGATTCGTGATTTAATCAGTGCCTATTTAGCAAAGTTACACTACACATCTGAACGCAATACTATATAGTGATGTTCGATAGTTTCACTTAAATTTTTTTGTTTTAAAATTGTGACCAAGTTAATATGTAATTTCGAATAAGTATACTTAAATGTTAACAGGTCCTTAGTTAATTAATTGATAGAATCAATAATATATTTAATGTAACTAATTCCGCAAGATCTTAATCTTAAATATATATATATATATATATATATATATATATATATATATATATATATATATATATCTGGTAGTAGTAAATTCTTGGGTATTGCTCCAATCGTGCAAAACAAAAAAACCAGTTCGTAGAAGTTACCTGATTGAAATTTAGTTAGAAAATTGTATGTTTGTAATGTATCCAAGAACGAAACTGATTTTCCGTCCAGGAATTTAATTTTTAGACGACCATAAGAATATTTATGAAAATTGCCAAAAGACTTGTTTATTGTAACAGTTTAATTTTATAAACGCAGATAGCTGGTTTCTATCATCTAGGGCTCATATCGCATTATAAATTAAGTGGAAAATACTTTTTTCAAGGGTTTATTGCATGGGTTAGATATTTTAGGTATTGATTCTATGTTAGATGTTTTAGGTCTGTATTATCTGAATACTATCAGTCTAGAAGTCTTGTCAAGTTTCATCATTTCAAGTGTCATATTTCTATATTCTGACCATGATTCAAACCTGGAACTGTTTGGTGATAATTTTATTCTGTCAAATTCCGTAATTATGGTGGTTAATAGGCTTATTTTTAAAAAAAATATTATCAAATATTTTAAGGTTCAAAATATATCCGTCTATCTAAATCTTGAAATACGGATATCAAATTATAATCTAATAAACAAACTGAACCACTTCATGTTTTATTTAAAAGAAACTTGCCATTTGCCAGAATGTATTTGAACATGGTAGAATGGAAAATAATGCGAAATCAATTTGTTTCGCATTTTGGGTTTACGTACGTGTATGATGTCTCATTATTCACAGAACGTATAATTATTTGCAACCTCGTTACTATTGTTAGTATGTCTCCTAGCTAGATAGTAGATGTATCCTGAGCATCCAATATTACTGTTTACAAATGCGAATGTCCGTTTCAAAGGAATGATAGATTTGGCATGGCATGACGTTAATGAGGCTGATATTGTCATATCTAGTGGAGATATGATTGCATGTCCGGTTAAACGGAATATTAGTAGCCAGTTAACACACACATATGTTTGGTTGGTTTTGGCAAAAATACTTTTTAACGAAACAATAAGCCTTACATTGTCTTGCAATTTCTCGCTTAGCCCGGGTAAAACTGGGTTCTCCTCCCGGAATATGGTAAAAAATATAGCAAGTTCAAGCATTGCCGATTTTTTCAATTATATAAGAGGTGAAATTGACTGACGAATATACGGGATGTTCAAAAAGCCTGAATGATTGCTCAGGTAACTTGGCTTTTAACTTGTTCAGGAACTTGATTTTTAAGGTCATTTTCAGATACAATTTGATATTTTAAATAGCAGCCCCTACCTTAATTCGAAATAGCGTGAAGTTTGATATGACGACATGCGTATTTAATGTAAACTGAAGGTTATTTAAATTTTAACAATGCATTTGGCTTTAACCTACAGCCTATCTTAGAAATTCTCTCAAATTATGAGAGTCAATGAAAATACGTTGTTGGGTCATCCTGTAATTGAGACACTATCATTGGTTAGCTAACACTGAGGAAGTAAATGGAGAACAACACGGGAAATACAAGTAAATATATTGTACACTAAAGGAAGTAATAAAACGTGAGGGGCGAGGAGATTCACGTTAATGAAGCTAACCGAAATGCGTAAGGCGAAGGGACCCATATAACTCTAGCACTCCAAAGAGATCAAATTTTACAAAGTCCACGTCGTTGTTCCTGGGTAATGATAAATGTAAAAAACACAAAGTTTGTCTTGGAGTGACTTTCAGTATCAAGCTTAAAGTTAAATTCAAAGACATCATTGAAATAGTCTTTGAAAACTGCTCCGAATAAAAGAAGCTCGTGTCAACCCAACCCAAACCTTGTTCGGGTGTAATTGACATTCAGGTAACCTTAAAGGTAATCATTGATATATAAGTGAAATACAAATTTGTATGTAAATCTTTCGAATGTCAGTGTTAAAAATAGGGGTCCCTGATTAAAAAAATAGTTGGCATTGGGGTGTCAAGCTTAACGGCAAACTCAATGTAGTTATATAATTCCTCGTTGAAACTTACTTCACAGGCGAACTATTTTGAATAATATTTTACCTAGCAGTTATTCAGTTGTAAACTTTTAGGACACCCTGTGTACCGATATACTACGGTCTGAATAAAGACCAAAAGCATAAGCAATAACATTATCAGTTTACATAAAATATGAAGAAAAGAGTCATCGGAACTGTCTGGAAAAATGAAATACTTCGATCTCTCTGCATATTTCTTTCTTGCCCCCTCCCTTTCCCAGTCCTTCTCATTGCCTATGAATTAGAGTATTGAAATGTAGGCAGAATTGTAGATCACTTTTATCACGTTACAGAAATAATCCAAAACATGAATCTCTTAGGAGAATTCGGCAGTCAGTTAGACATACAATTACAAATCTTTACATTAAATACACCATACATCGAGTGTTTTATTGTTTTTGTAGTAAACATTTGTCTTTACAAAGTATTCAAAAGATAGTATTATAAAGAAAATTATAGCAGCAGGATTTGTACATGAGCGATATTGAGTGTTTCACCACAAAAATCACACTAGAACTTTATTTGATAGTATTCGAGGGTATTAAGTTTTGTGAAAGTGTAGAGGTTGTTCATGGGCACATGGTACATTACTTCAATTAGTTCCGATGCGTGTAGTGACAGTGACGGAGCTATCTGTGTTAGAGCTGACCATTGAAGTGTCAAGAAATTTTAACGTTATAACGTAGAGGAATTTGTGCTTAAGCCAGCTCTCACTTATCAAGGCGTGGCCAGTAGCTGCGAATCAGTTTGACGCACAGACGAAATTTTTTGTATCGTTTGAAAACCAAGAAGTCAATTTGCTTAACCCGATCAGAGATGGTATCTATCTTTTTGGAATTATTGTAGGAAAGAAAATAACTTAAAAAATGAAGTAAAAAAGTAAATATTATCTTCTGATTGTATAGTTTCAAATCCAAATCTGACCAGACAGTATTTCTGTACGAAAAGAAATGCAAGGATAATTTGTGGATATAAATAAATATATAATTAAAATTTCTTATGGTAAAAGTGCATATGGTGGCACTGAAATTATTAATAATAGCACATTATGGGGCAAACGTTACTTAAACAGTAAGAAGGGCATTGCTTTTATTGTGAGCACAAACTGTTTAAAAGAAAGAGACAACTCGTTAAAGTCAGAATCGGATTTGTCATTTCGTAATTATGTTAAGTTGTCACCTTATGTTATTATATATTCTTTAGTTTAGCTTATATGAATAAACATTCTTTTTTTAATGTCCCTTTTCAGCACAATAATTAAATCGTAATAAATTTTATGTATGATTCTACCGTTGTTTGCTGTTCATTATTGAATAAAATTAAATTCTATTTATCTACCCTTTATTGCTCTACAGTTGTAATAGAAATTTGGTGGCGGCATTTATATAAATAAATTGCTAAATATATTTTGCTGAATAATTTTACTGCTTGAAGCGTCCCTTGCGTCTGTCGCATATTTTTGATATTCAGGATTAGGAACCAACACACGCCCACTGAATTTATACTCAAGAGCTCACAGGCTATTCATAAACCTTAGGTTCAAGTGCTCATGGAATTAAATTATTAGCTTGTTCCTGAGTAAAGTTATGGTTATCAAATATAATGTGAAATATTTCATGGGGTGATCTGAGAACACCACTCGAAAAATGTATTATTTTCGCCGAAAAGAAGAAATACTAAGCTTAATACTCTCTTACAGACAGGGAAGTAATGAACTGAAAGTCTTGTTCCAGGCACAAAAGGTACTATTGATGAAAGTTTTATCACAAACAACAATATTCGGGCGAACCCAGAACAGTCTATCTCAGACTCAAACACGGAAATTACCTCTTCTCATTTGGTTTTCAGCGGTAACATTTTTTTAGGATGATGTAGATGATTTTTCTAATTACTAATTTGCTCTACAAAATTACAAGTTTTGTTGTTTTATTTGCAAAACAATTAAATACTTTTTATGAAGTCAGTGCCAAGTTAAAGTGAAACTATTTTGGGAAGTACATTTATAAGTTGTACTTCCTAACTTATCAACAACGCTGTCCAAATTGGCACCGACTTAAGAAAAAGTATTTAATTGTTTTCGCAAAAAATTATTTCATGCTTTTTAGTTTTTTTTTTGAAGTTGGTTTTTGTTTTTTTAAGTATTTATTTTACAATTATTAGTGATGCAATGGCTTAATTGGATGCAGTTTTCAAATCTAATTAACTTTTTCGATATTGCCTAAAATAAGGTATTTTAGTTTTAAGCAACATTTATTAGCTTGACCAACTTCGAATACTGTGGAATAGAATAACTTGTTTTCTAGATATGTATATGTATTAGGAAAATTTTGTACATGATTCTAACTTAGGTGGATCCACAATATTGTAGACGGTCTGAGCAGCATCATTCTTTAGGCATGTTAATTACACCGACATTCATTTAATAGTCTCCTCTCCACGAAATCTTATAATAAATCGTTATACAGTTTTAACTGATATAGCATAATAGAAGTTTTCAATTCTAATTAACTTTGTCTCATAACAATTTGAGTTATTATTAAAAATAAAGGTACTTACTTCACTTAAATAAAATTTATATTCTTTATCAAACCTAGTACATAATTTGGAAAAGTGGCATGAAGTTCTATTATACAATTTTTAGTGATGTGGCATAATTAGATGCAATTTATAATTCTTGTTACTCCTGTTTTATAAGAATTATATATAAATTAAAATTAAAGGTATTTTACGTTTAAACAAAACTGACTAACCTCGTATACCGTTGAAAAAGTGACATGTAATGATTACAGTATACGTTCCCGACAATGCAAATATTTTTATGAGAACTGACTTTCACTCTAAATAACTTTATAAGAACGCTTTCTTTTTGAATTAACCATGTGAAGACACACTATATGTAGAAACCAATTGAGAACCTCCACCTTGAAGTTGACTAACTGACATTTATTTCGATTTATTTCCATTCAACTTTCAATTTATTACAATTTTTAATAATACCGCACAATTGGATGCAGTTTTCAATTCTAATAAACTTTGTTTGAATACAATTTGAGATATTATAAAAAAAAACAAAATTGACATATTTTTGAAACCTAGTATATAGTTGGAAAAGTTACATAAATATTTACAACACAATTTTTAGTGCAATAGCATAAGTAGATGCAGTTTTTAATTCTAATTACTTCTATTTGATAACAATTTTAGATATTAACAAAAATAAAGATACCTTAATTTGTAATCAAAATTCCCATTTGAAGACAAACCTCGTCAACAGTTAAAAAAGTGACATGGAATGATTACTGTTTACGTTTTAGACCATGCAAATCTGTTTATGAAGAATAACTTTTTCTCTTAAAATTATTAATAACAAGAAATCATTTGATTTATGAATACACAGTACACACTGTTTTTCCCGATTTTCTGAACAAGCTATGTTATTGAAAAAAAAAATGAGAACACTTCGGGATCACTCCGAACTAATCCATTTTCTTTTTAATTTTTTATACACCATGTTCCGAACAGGATTTTTAAGACCAGCGACTCCACCAAAGTTTACAGAAGAAAGTCGATAAAAAAGTTTTTCCCGATTTTCTAAGAAACGGTACAAGCTATGTTATTGAAAACATATGGGACTAGTACGGAATATCCGGGAACTAATCCAATTTCTTTTCAATTGAGCCCATGTTCCGAATAGAAAAATTCCATAGTTTTAAAACCAGCGACTCCACAAAAGCATAGTGTACAAGAAAATCGGTCAAAAAGTTTTCCTCCATTTTCTAAGAAACGGTAGAAGCAATGTTAATGAAAAAAATATGGGGCCACTTCGCTATTCCCCGAAAAAGATCCAGTATAAAAATTCCGTTGCGAGTCATCGCTGAACAAACATCAAAAAAATAGGTACCGTCGAATTGAGAGTCTCCTTCTTTTCGAAGTCGGTTAATTATAATTTTTTAACGCCCTGTACAAAATAAGCATTCTACATTTGGATAACAATTATTGTGGATCACTATGAAATTTTTTTTAATTTCAAAGATTAAATATAAAAATTTTCTTCAAAATCAGAATTCATTTATGCACGTACGGATTGAAATCAACGTAGTGTGTGCAAAAAAAGAAATTCAACATTTTTCGTCTATTATAGTCGCAGAACTTAGGCTGTGACTGGCGGTCTGGAAGAACGAATAAGACTAATCTTTTACGAATTTCCGTTTATCGGATGTTGACAAATCCTAAACCGATGTAATAATATTAACGTTAACGTTAAGTATCATATTTTACGTTAAGGTTTCGATATATCATATATCCAAAGAGATGCATGTGTCCGCCCAGAGGCCTATTTTAAAAAAACTCTTTCCCTTCCTTCCTTTGTTAAACTTATAAAATAATGTTTTTAACATAAACAAAAAGTATTTTATCAAAAGGCTTTTTCGAGAAGTCGTTGAGATTCATAATTCATCACAAGTTAGTTTCAGATCTAAACCAAACTATTAATTACAACTACCAACATTGTCAATGTGACCAAAATTCTAAACGCATATGTATATCTAATATTACGATCTCTAGATGTAAGTGTCCACTTCAGTAGATAGATTGAATTGTAACTGCACGATGTTAATGAATCTCGCTTGCATTGTTCTATACGCAGACATAGAGAATGTAGCAATTACGTTACATGTAATGATAATTGCTACAATACATGAAACATTTAACCATATGCATTAGACTCAATGAATATAAACTGAACTCTCTAAAACTTGTTGTTATTTGTAGTTACCACAGGTAGTATATTTCATCAGATTTTCTCAGGATATAGGCGTATATAGGCGAAAATGTAACCAACACATTGCGAAACAACTTTTAACTTTGTTTTCGAAACTTTGTAAAGAAATTAATAATTACGGGTAAGTATATTTTTTTATCAACATTCAGTTTGTTTCGTTAAATTGTTACTAAAATAGTTTTGTCAGATAAATGGACAAATCTAATTAGAGCACCTTGTCAACTGGTAAGCAATAGAAGCCGTAACTGTCAAAAATCAAGTGGAGGAAAAAGTTTAGTACCTAAACTTCATTCCTTTATTTATTACACTTAACTTGGTTTCACCAGCCAAGCTGTTATTTTCATGGAGTAAACCAAAAATATATTTACTTCCAATCTCAGTATTGTATACGACTATAGGTAAATTAGTTAGGCAAAGCTATTGTAATTTTTTTATTTTCACACTCGGGTTCAGTTCAGTTCTTGGATTTATTTAAAAACACTATCCAACTCACTCTAATTTATTTCCACTACTTCTACACAATTTTTATTCACAGAAACTACTATTTACATTTTATCTTAACTGTACAATACGTCCGACGAAAACTGAATGCCTCCTATCGCCAGCTGTTTCTTATTTATATATTTATCCTGGAATTGTATAGTACGTCCACGAAACATCGGGTAACTGTTTCATGTTCTGGAAGCTTTAAGGGAATTCCCAGTAACGGCAGCGGTCCGCTTGTTGAGAGACAAATATTTCGAGTTCCCAGAATTTATCGGAATAATGTCCCTTCCATGAATTTGTTGATGGCCGATTGCACCAGCGGTCGGATGAATTCTCTTAACATTGCCCTCTCCTTAAGACCATTTCGTCCCGGAATGTTCTAGAATCCTCCCTGGTGTGACGATATTTGCAGGACTCCATTTCAGCAACGGGAAGTTTGGTGGAAGTAGCAGTCTTCGAACTTGGGCTGCGAATATTGAGACAGCATACCAGGATGTTGATGCCACTGAATCGAAAGATTGTTTCCATCATACTTCTCACCACCCTCCAATTCAGTCCATCCAACCCGCAGGCTATCTTTGGGACCGACAATTTCATCAGATTTTTCTCAATCATCACATTCCTCAATTCTACCAAAGTCTTCCAAAGATCGCTGTATGTTGGCTTGTCTTGCGAGAATGTTTTTGCTACTAAATAAAAGATGTCTCTAGTACCCACTGGTTGTTTATCTTCGAGATGAAGGACTTTCCCTACCGCTGGATCTTGCTCCCGCAGCTTCTGGAACTTCCCGTACTTTTTGACAAACACCCTGGCTATTCCTCTGGACACCCGGAGATCTCGAGCCACACAATGGAGCCAGGGCAAATTCTATGGGCACCTCAAACAGGTCTCGGGGTTCCTCTGTGGTCACGTCGTGCTGCAATTTCTGTCCATTAGAGTACAGTGCCATAAACTGTTCGAAGTTCATCTCATCATCGGGTGGTTGGATGCTGCGGACTTGTGCTTGGTCAACTTCGCCGTCATAACTTCCGGCATAAGGGGCTAACCTGTTGAAATGTACCACCTTTGGCTTTCCTCGAGGCAGCTTCCTTATTCTGTATACAACATCGTTGATTTTCTTTACGATTTGGTATAGCCCCTCCCAAGATCTCTGCAGCTTGGGCGAATATCAACGCCGACGACGCGGGTTATACAACCAAACAAGATCATCAACTTGGAATTCTCCGCCCTCGGCTTTGATGTCCTAGGCTTCCTTCATTCGGGCACTAGCTGGATATTTGACCGGACTCGTTCATGAATGTCGTTCATCTTTTGACGTAGCTGGCTGACATAGTCTTCACCTGCAATCTCTTCTCCTGGTGGACATCCAAACTTCAAATCGCATGGTAGTCTTAATTCTCGTCCCATGATAATACTGGCCGAGGTCTGACCCGTGGACTCGTGCACAGACGAACGATATGCCATTAGAAACAAGTGCAGATACTGGTCCCAGTCTCTTTGGTGGTCAGAGACTACCTTTGACAAATGGCGGTTAATGGTTATATTCATCCGTTCTACCATTCCATCGGATTGCAGGTGTAATGCCGTCGTCCGTGTTTTATTGATCTTCAAGAGTTTGCAGACGTCTTGGAAAAGAGTAGACTCAAAATTTCTACCTTGGTCTGAGTGCAACTCCAAGGGAACACCAAAACGACTGATCCATTCCTTGACAAGGACATCAGCAACGGTCAAGGCTTCTTGATTCGGCAAGGCATACGCTTCGGCCCATTTACTAAAATAGTCCATCACCACCACTATGTATTTATTTCCAGAGTCGGATTCAGGAAATGGACCGGCAACATCAATGGCTACTCTTTCGAAAGGACTGCCCACGTTATATTGCTTCATGGGAGCTTTTGGTCGCTTCTGAGGCCCATTACTTGCTGCACAAACCGTACATTTCCGGCACCACTCCTTAACATTTACTTGGACGTTTACCCAATGGAAGCGTTCTCTCAACTTCCCCAGGGTTTTCGTTACTCCCAGATGTTCTCCAGTTGTACCATCATGTAGTTCTCGTAGAACCTCTGGTCTCCTATTTCTGGGAACTACAATCTGTTTTCTGTCGTTTCCTTCCTCTGGGGTTTCAAGGATACGCTTTAGAAGTCCGTTCTCCAGGATGAGAAAGTTCCACTGAGCCCAGTACGACTTTATGGTTGGTGAATATCGGAAAATCTCTTGCCACATAGGTTTGCGGTCTTCTTCCTTCCACCGGATAACCTCTTTCAAATCTGGATCTAATTTCTGGTCTTTTTGGATCTCCGCAGGTTGCCAATGGTCATCGATGGCGGTAGTTCTGGAGAGAATAGCCCCTTTTTCTTCTGCTCGCTGACAATTTTTGCAATCATCAGGGCATGGTCTCCTCGATAGGGCATCAGCATTCTTATGGCTTGTTCCAGCTCGATGTTCAGTCTCGAAGTCGAATTCTTGCAATCGCTCAATCCACCTGGCCACTTGTCCTTCAGGGTTTTTAAACTGCAAGAGCCACTTCAGTGCTGCATGATCAGTCCCCCTTTACCACAGTCAAGAGTTTCCTGCGAGTAACGCAGTAATTACGTTCAGGCTTGCTCAAGGTCTTGCTGAAATAGCCGATGACTTTCTCCTGACCGTCTTGGATCTGCGAAAGCACCGCACCAATTCCGACATTGCTTGCGTCGGTATTCAAAACGAAGTTCCCATCTGGCAAAGGATAACTTAAGACGGGGGCACTCGTCAATGCTCTTTTCAGTGTCTCGAACGATCGTTGGCATTCCTCGTCCCACTGATACTGCACCTTCCCTTCTGTGAGTCTAGTAAGTGGCCTGGCGATGTTGGCAAATCCGGCTACGTACCGACGATAGTACGTGCATAACCCCGGAAACTTCTTAACTGGTGGATATCTTTAGGTATCGGCCATTCCTGAACAGCTTTGACTTTCTGTTTATCAACACCTACTCCTTCTGCGGAAACCCCATGCCCAAGATAGTGAACCTCTTCTTGGAACAGCTGACACTTCATCGGGCTTAACTATAGTCCGGAACTTCGAAGTTGCTGAAATACCTCCTCCAGGTTCCTCACGTGGTCTTCAAAAGATTTTTCAACCACGATAATGTCGTCAAGATACACCAGGCACGTTTTCCATGAAAGCCCTTTTAACACATTTTCCATCAATCTTTCAAACGTTTCTGGAGGTCTACACAGTCCAAACCGCATCACCGTGAATTGATAAAGTCCTGAGCCGATGGTAAAAGCAGTCTTTTCTCGGTCTTCTTTAGCAAGTTCCACCTGCCAATAACCGCTCTTCAAGTCCAGGGTGGAAAACATCTTCGATCCAGCCAACGTATCTAGGGAATCGTCTATTCTTGGAAGGGGATAGCTGTCTTTCTTTGTAGCGTGGTTTAATTGCCGATAGTCCACGCAAAATCGAGTCGAACCATCTTTCTTTTAAACCAAGACAACTGGAGAAGCCCAAGGGCTATTGGATGGTTCAATAACACCTTCTTCCTCCATCTCGCGGACTATCCTGTCGGCTTCTTCTCTTTTAGCTAGGGGGAGTCTTCTCGCCGACTGTCGAATAGGTTGAGCGTCCCCAGTATTAATTTTATGTTTCATCAGATCAGTTCGTCCTCTTTTGCCATTCCATACATCGTAGATATCCTGGTAGTTTCTAACGATGCCCCTTAATTTTGCTCTCTGGTTTGGTTTCAAATTCTTAGATGAATCGATAATGAGTCTTTCCAGTTCCTCAGATAGTTTACCTGGTGACTTTTCTGCATGCTGTGTGCTTCTGACTACAGAGGAAACTGTTGATCAACGGCCCAAAGTTGTTCCTTTCTTTATCACAACCGAGTAATAATTCAGATTCATTATTCTTACTGGCATAATCTCCTTGACCCGAAACAGAGTCTTCCCCAGTGCGACTCCTCTGCCTACATTTCCGTCATTAAGTTCGAGATCAAACATCATTACTGTTCCAGCTTGAGTTTTCCCATCTAAGCAAGCATCTATAATGATTTCAGCTCTTTCCGGAACATTGACATCCTCTGCTAAGATGGCTCGAAGCATTATGTCATCTTTTTCATGAAGCACCATTTCTTCGTCATTCACTCGCAGAATTCCATCTTTAAAGTTTAACTGGAATCCCTTGGAGCTCATGACATCCATTCCAACGATTACTTCGTCTTCAATGTCTGCTACTAATGCCCGATGTAGGAAGGTTGTGTTTCCCAAGGTCATTTCAACCTCTATTTCACCATGGACTTTCGCTGCCTCGCCTGTCGCTGTTCGCAGTTGCTATTTAGTTGGTTTTATCATTGTCTCTAAAACAATATTGGGCCTTATTACTGTTTTAGTCGCACCAGTATCCAGCAGCATTGCAAATTGCCTCCTATTAATAAGGCCATCTACGAAGACACTGTTAACGTGGTTGCGTAGCGAAGCGACATAAGCGTTGGTAGTTGACACTTGTTTGCTACAGGTCGACGATGGTCCCTTTTCATAGGCCTTCTTTAGTTTCCCCAGTGAGGAAGTCTGGACTCCGTTGCTCTCCTTGCAACGACTCTGGACATGTCCTACCTTACGACACTTCCGACATCTCACTAGTCTTTTTTCGGTAAGGACTTCTTCTATTATCTTTCTTACAGAGGCTTCAACGTTTCCGCCATCTTCGGATTCTCCGTCAACGATTCGGACTCTGGCTTGACCTCTGCAGGTATTTTTCGCAGCCTCGAATTCCAGAGCTCGAGCCAGTGCATCCACTAATTGAGTCAGTCGAGCTAACGTCAATGCTTGCCTGGCTTCGTTGTCCCGAAGCCCATCCAAAAGCGCTTGCATTGCTAACCTTTCTATCACATTTTCCGGTGTGGCTGGATAGGCAAGGCCAACCAGACGGACAATATCGGCTTCAAACTCTTGTAGCGATTCATTAGATTTCTGATGGCGATTTTTTAGTTGGGAGTGGTACACATGCTCCAAATGGGTCTGTCCATACCTCAGCTCTAAGTGTTTAACCAGTTGTTCGTAGTCTTCTTGCTCCGAGGTATTCAATGTTTGCAAAATATCTGTAGCATCCCCTCTTAGGGCGAGGATTAATGCTATTGCTTTTTCCTCTGCTGACCATCCGTTTAACTTAGCTGCAGCCTCGAATTGGTGCCTATAGTTAATCCATGACGATTTACTATCAAATTGGGGAGGTTTCATTTTGTGCTTGTTCCCTCGAGGCCAATTTTCGAATCCACTACTTCCAGACTTTTTCTGCTTTCGGTCTTTGGTGGAGTTTCTCCCCTTTGTTTTGCCACTAGCTGCTCTTTTATTTTGCTGATCTCGCCCTCCATTACCTGTTTTAACTCTTCTATCCGCGTTTCACTTTTGAGTGACCCTTCGATTATTGTTTGTCTTAGCTTTTCCATCCAAGCCTAATTCTCGAATATTTTCTCTTCCAGCATTTCTGTGTGTTTCTGTACCATGCTTTTCAAATTTTCTTCTAGGGACTTAGAATTTTCTGCTAATTTATCTTCTAACGTCTCTTTCAAGTTTTTAGAATTTTCTAGTAATTTGTCTTCCAAGGTTTCTAGGATTTTCGAATTTTCTCGTAATGTATCGTCTAAAGTCTTAGAATTTTCCATTAATTTATCTTCTAACGACTCTTTCAAGTTTTTAGAATTTTCTTGTAATGTTTGTAACTTATCCTCTAAAGACTTAGAATTTTCTAGCAATTTATCTTCTAGAGCCTCTTTCATGATTTTAGAATTATCTTGTAATGTTTGCAACTTATCCTCTAAAGTCTTAGAATTGTCTTGTAAGGTTTCTTTTAAATGTGTTGTATTAATTCACTTTTCTTCCCTTTCCTCAAGTTCTTTTTTTAAGTCGTCACTTTCAATTGGTCCAAATTCACTGTTTTAAACATTGTCCGTCTATTTATTTTTCACTTCTTAAGTTCCACAAATACACCGCACACCTGTCACCACTGTAATGTTTTTATTTTCACACTCGGTTTCAGTTCAGTTCTTGGATTTATTTTAAAACACACTCCAACTCACTCTAATTTATTTCCACTACTTCTAGACAATTTATATTCACAGAAACTACTATTTACATTTTATCTTAACTGTACAATACGTCCGACGAAAACTGAATGCCTCCTGTCGCCAGCTGTTTCTTATTTATATATTTATCTTGGAATTGTCTGGTACGTCCACGAACCATCGGGAAACTCTATCATGTTCTGGAAGCTTTAAGGGAATTCCCAGTAACGGCAGCGGTCCGCCTGTTGAGAGACAAACATTTCGGATTCCCAGAATTTATCGGAATAATGTCCCTTCCATGAATTGCTTGATGGCGGATTGCACCAGCGGTCGGATGAATTCTCGTAACACTATTATGCAAATACAATAATCCATAACTACCTGATTTGAAATAAAATAAAAAGGCAACTCAATGTACTTAATACCCAAATATTATACATATTTCTGGGTATGTTCGGTCTTACAGAATTTTTTTCTATGGACGAACCATATATCAAAACATGATGTGTGGGACTTGATTAAACAGGCAAAGTTTATAGAATCAAGAACATCATTTAAGTTGTCTTAAAAATACAGATATTTTCCCATCAGTTAGTCTGCCATTTCTAGAATCATTTTTTATTGCTTTGTTAAAATTCCTTATTATCAAAGTAATTACACTAATTTGGTTTTTTGAAATATTTTTGATGTGCAGTTGTCGTATGTTTAAACTATTTACGCTGGTAGTTAAGTACTGACCATCGGCGGTGTCTAAATTACAGGTTATAGCTTTGAAAATTGATCCGGAGCCATCGATTAATCCACGTTAGTTTCTTTGAGTGGCCAACTGAATTTTAATGAATATATTTTTGGCAGAGTTTTAAATATGGTTAAATAAGTTGATGTGAGTTTGGTTAGTTTTATGTATTTCTCCATAATATTTTAGGTCAATCATTATATTTAATCTCATATATTCCCGATTTTTCGCAATCCTCAAGTTTATCTTTATGATTGTCCCCTAGTTTCTGTAGTGTTTTCGTTATTCTATGTCCTATTGCGATCTACGTTCTCTAAAACCTCTTTTAATGCTATTAATATATTGATTGTATGCCACAGGGATCCTTTCGAAAATCAGTTGTTAATAACATATGATGTTTTTTAACTTATCTACGCCATTTTATTGTATACACATTACATGCAGCTCTTTCTTAACTGTTTTTTCCCTCAAACGTCTTTTTCTTATAAGGGAGAATCAACAAACGATGCACGAGGAATTTGATCTCAGACTTTAGTCTTGTTGACAGTGGAAAGAATTATTAGGTAAATACCTAGATATGATGAGGTTCCTTCTAAATACGTCAAATATTTTAAATTATTTATTTTATTAAAGAATGATTACCTTCATCTTCTAATAAATAAGTAAATACAAGGCATAAAGTTTATTAATAAGATATATGCAAAAATCGTTATTACTTAAACTTTTCTTATCAAATACTTGAAACAAGCCATAGCTGAAATAATCTTACGGAGACATCTACCCATGAAAAAAAGAGTAACGAAATAAGTCAAGGGATTCCTCATTGCTGTTCCCACGATCTGCTAATAAAAGCAGCCACCCAACTGAAAGCCATTCTGCCTCATACATCATTTTGTGAGGGAATTAAAATAAATTCACAAAAAGGGATTTCTCTTAATAAATCCTCAAGATGCAATGTATGTGGAATGGTTATAATAGGAAATAAAGGGGTAACATCAACATATTTAAAATTCTCTCACGATTATAGCGACATATTTTGCACTGCTCTAATGAAGTATAAATAGTTTTTATCGCTCAAGTTTTTTTGGGACAACGTAAACTTGAAAATCGTTTTCTCAATCTCCTAGATATGAAGAGGCTTTTATCGCAGAAACAAAAGAACGTACTGTTATTCCCGGTTAATTAATTTTTGAAAGACCATATAATTGCTGGGTAGTTAGACTTGAAACACGTAATGTATGTCTCAACTCATGTTTTACATGTTTTGAGGACGTCGTTTAATTCTGTTGTCATTTTAGATAACGGATGTCGAATATGGACCATTAATTCTGTCAAAATAATCAGGTAATTTATTCTTCACTTAAGCTGTTTCTTTCTCACTAACTTCTCTACGATATTTGTTGAATAACTATAACATTCAGCTAGTTCACTTATTGTTATCTTTTCCTTCTCAAACCTGTCTTTGTTGTTTTTCGTCATTATGAATGTCAACAATTGATGACTGAGGAAATTGATTCCTTCCATTTGGTGTTGTTAGCAGTAAAAATATTATTAGGTAAAAACTTAAAGGTATTAGTATTGTTCCTAACCGTAACAACGCATTGAGAATGCCAAGTGAGACCTTGGCGTTTAATTAAATGAAAGGATAGATTAAAAGATGTCAGGATTAATTACACCTTTCTGGGAGTCATTAACTCTAAACCCAGACGGACGTTACTGTTGTATCAAGTTTTACAAGAGGACCAAAATACAGTGTGACATGAGTAAAGTTTTTTGTGTCTACAGAATGTTCTGAAAATTTAGTCACAAATTTATCTCACTATATTATTAACAAATACAAGTATAATGTTAATAATTAATCCGCTTTCAGAACAAATATTAGCCATACTAATCCATGTTTTAGGTCTTACTCTTACTTCGTTACCATCAAATAAAACCGTTAAATAAGTAGTATCATTTATTATATCAATTCTAAAAAAAATATAGTGAAAGAGGGCATTACGAGGAGACGAAAAGGTTGCCCTAGATGAGAAACTTATTATTTTTATGTTTAGTGAAAAATGCCATTGTTGCGTTGCTTGTTGTAAAACCGCATAAAATGAAATAAAAATCAAGAGTTTCTTCATATTATAGTCCATTTTATATAAATGAATATTAGCAGTGAGTTCGGAAATATAATAATAAAACATAAAATATTAATTACAATTAACTTCAAAAATAATAACAAAAATATAATATGAAACCTAACAGTGAATAAAAAAAACAATTATCTATTCAAAAGATAACCTCCACCAAATTACAAACATCTTCCTCGAAGTTTCCTTGGGCTTCAATCGTCTTGAAATAGTTGATCCCACAATGTTTCAACACCTTCGTATCTGCAGTGGCGGATCTAACACCATAACATGAACTGGGAAGAGCATTAGTATAAAAGAAAATTCATAGAGACAGCATATATAATCTCAAACGAGAATATAATTAGGCGAGCCCACCGTCCAAATTAAAACATTTGGAAACCCCTTCTTGGGACATTGCTGCTACGCATTACCGGTTAAGGATGTAAATACAACGGATAATCTGAATTGCTTATCATTCGTCTGATAACGATAGCAGATACACAGCTAATGAAACGTGAGATCAACCATTCCAAGGAAACATCCAGAAAGGAATTGCATTGTCTAACGGCTTCAGACTAACAATACAAAATAACCGTTTCATAGCATGTCTGGGCATTAATTATAATTGCTTGTTTCAGATGTTCAATACTATGAATTAATTTTCTTTCTTAAACTTTCTCTTTTTGGTTACACCATAAAAAAACCAAAAACATTAAATCTGATGATTACCATTCAAACCATTCATTAAAACGTCCTCCTATCAGCAAAGTCAAATTGTGGATGGTTTCGGAATGTATAGAGGATATATACGTTCCGAAACCATCCATTCGAAGCTTTGTCGAACAAGTCACATAAGTTTGTTCACAAACGGGTGAATAGTGTTACTGGCTCACCAAAATGGAATATGATGTCGGGGAATGCAAAAATAAGCACCACAATTACCAACATTGCGAGACTAATGCAAAACAATGTGAAGCTACAGTAAACAGCTAGAAAAAAGGTTTACCAATTTTTGGACAAAGCTAGAAAAAACTACCGGCTAAAAAATACTTTGCAAAAAAAAAACGGGAACAGCTACCGGATACTGAAAATCACTATCCAGGGGTGGATTTGGAAACGGGCTTGTAGGGGGGCGATTTCATGATTGAGCATGGGGGAGAGATCTTGTACAAAATTTACCAAAATATAATTTTAAACGCAGATTTCTTGGCACTTGGAGATATTATCCATGACTGCCGAGTATTAGTTTCTGAGAGCCATAATTAGTAAAATTTGAAATTCGTTATGAGTGCCGGAACGTGGAGGGCAGTATCCGCCCTACATTGCACATGCACTGATGTAAAGATATCTTTCTATCAGAATTTCTATAGAGTTCAAGCAGTAATTGGAATAGATTTTGAAAGTGTTCAACTAAATTTTGTCTGAAGGAGGATTATCCCAATGAGTACGCAAAATAATCGGAGACCTGCTCAACAATTATTTTGAAATTACATACAATTTTGTTCTGTTTCAATCCTATTGGCCTTAAATAGGATGCATACGTTGTGATTACACTATCAAAAACTTTACAACAATCTACAGATCTCAAATAAAGATTATAAATGTGTTTTTAAAAGCATATATTTGTCAGTTTTTTTAATAAACAATAAGTAGTAAATTATGCTAACGAAGTTCGGCATATTAGAATTACACATCGCATTAATACTCATTGACTCCTGGAAATAACTTATGCTTTATTCTGTTATTGATCAACGTGAAATTTCTTAAGATTAAAAAGTTACGTTCTAGCCTATTACAGTGCAATCAATCATTGACTTAACTATGATAAAAAATGCGTTTTTTTGCAGGATTCAGTTACTTGCAATGTCACAATGTAGACCAGAAAATTTGAAACCCTTATGTTTGTGCCGAGGTGAACACTGTACTTTTAAAGTTACCCTTATATTCTGGCCAATTTCATTCATTGACTTAACTCTAATAAAAAATTCGTGTACACTCGTTTTTTTACAGGATTGAGTTACATGCAATGTCAGAATGTAGCCCCGAAAATTTGAAACCCTTACTTTTGTCGCAGAGTGAATTCCGAAATTTCAAACCTAGCCTTGCATTTTAGCATATTACAATGCAATATATGACTATCTTAATGACGTTAAAAGTGCGTCTTTTGTGTAGTAGTGTATTTATGTAACCCACACATCATATGTGATGTCCGAATGTAGCTCATGCTATATGAAACTCCTAAGTTTGTTTCCTGGTAAACTACAAAATTTCAAATTTACCCTTGTGATATAACTACGACAAAAGTAAGGGTTTAAAATTTTCGGGGCTTCATTGTGATATTGCATGTAACTCAATCCTGTTCCAAAAAACCGGGTGTACACGGAATTTTTTTGTCATAGTTAGATAAATGATTAGTTGCACTCTAATAACGCTAGAACGCAAGGGTAACTTTGAAATTCCTTAGTTCATCCCGCGACAAATGTAGGGGTGTGAAATTTTCTGGGCTACATTTTGACATTACATGTAACTCAATCTTGCATTTTTTTTATTAAAGTTAAGTCAATAAACGGAAGGGTAACTTTGAAGTTACACCGTGACAAACGAAGGGGAAATTTTTGGGCTGCGTTATGGGAACATTTGCAGCTTATTCTTGTAAGAAAACAGTGTTCATATACATTATTTTTATAACAGTTGGGTCAATGTTAGTCTGAAACTGACAGACAACGTAACTCGTCACTCGAAGTTTCCTTGGATTTGCACAACGTTTCAATAGGTTTTTATCTGCTATCGTCCTCTGGTCAATGATGGGAAATTCAGATTATCTGTCCATCATTCACCTGATGACAATAGCAGACACAAAGCTGTTGAGACTGTGTGAGATAAACCAGTTTAATTATGTGATTTAATTCAGTTTGGAGTAGGTATTGAAATTTTTTCTAAACCAAAGTTGTACTTGAAAAGATTCAGGCTTAATATGCAGAAAAATACAATTTTCTCAAATTTCGTATTTTATGGTGGCAATGATGTTTAACCATCCTCCTGCTCTTATGTCCCTGCTAACTTTAGGTATGTTATATATTGAAATACCGATTTATTTTTTTGTTACATCAAACTCCTATATTGATCTACCTATTTAAAAGTATCAACAGACGTACTCTCTAATCTATAAACTCTGTAAGATATCCAAATTCTTTACACCAATGTTATCAGAGATCTTAGTTGTATGCAGAATCAAAGAAAACAGTTTATTGTGCATCTGATTTGTATTTTCGAGCTATTTTGATATCACAGCACCGTCATAAGCAGCCTAGACTGATGGAATGTGAATGTGTGGAAGTACTCGTATAATGCAGATATTTTAGTATTTCAAGTAAAAGATTTGTTATAATTAATGACAAAAATATCACAGCTTCAACATTCTTGAACAGTTTCTGTTCCAAGCAAAGCGATTTATCATTTTGTTAGGATTATGTGTCTCTTTTTAGACTGAGAGATTTGAATTAGAAGTTCAACCACGATTTTCTGAGTCCTGCCTTCTGGAATCCTGAAAAAATCTTTGGGTTTCCTAGGGGATTTTCTTGAGAAAATTAGACTTTCCAGACAAAAAAAAGTATGTGCTGCGACAACTTTCTGAGTACTGCCGTGTTAATAAAACGATAGATTACCATCGATTTTATCACGAATGTTTATTTGGCAGGAGGGTAGTAATATGGGTCTAGGGGTTGAAATACTATATATTAACATGTAGGGAAAATGTTTAATTGTTGAATGATTTTCTGAGTCTGCGAACTATGATAATCAAAAATTTTTATCTTAAAATGACAAAAATGGCATTACGCATGCTAGGTAAATTTCTGGAAAAACAGAATAAAGATGAAAATTTTCCTCACAATTTTCCAAGTGAAAATTCATTTATTCCCTAGAGGAGTCATGCCAATTTGTTTTGGTCATTTCGATATAAAGATGTTTGATTAATTTAGCGGGCAGGACTCAGAAAATCATTCAAGATTAAATATTTTTTTCTACAAGTTTATATATTACTACACTCGTGCCAAAAATTTTTTTTGGTAAAATCGATGGTAACCTATCGTTTTATTAACAAAGCGGTACTCAGAAAGTCATCGCAGCACCTAGGAAACTCTAGGATATTTCCATGAATTGCAAGAACCTCATATAACGTTTCAGTACTCCCAAAGGGGACTTCTGTTTCAGATCTCCGGGTCTATTTGGCCATTGTCACAAAAATATTATTAATTTAAAGAAGGATACGCTTTCACATCTCTATATATCTTACCGCTAACAGGGAGGAGTTACATGAATATAAAAAATATTAGAAATTTTGTCGTGACATTCTAACCTAGGAGTTACGGGATAACAACAATGACATGGGACGGGTCCAGAATCGGAACCTCTGTGTGTTGGTTCTCCCGAAAATACTAGATACATAAATAATTCTTGGGGAGGACATTCTTTTGTGAGAAGAGCAACTGATGAAGATTCCTGACCAGAAAGAATATATATTATATATATATATATATATATATATATATATATATATATATATATGTATATATTGTATTGCGTACAATAGGATGACACCTCGAGGAGAGTATTAAATAATTATGATTTAAATTTCTCATGTTCATTCCAAATATGAATTATTATGCGAATTTGTTTCAGTCCTATTCAAAATCATAATCAGACAGAATCTGAAATGTGACTGCTTGTTGTAAATTAAGGTTTGTATTTATAGACTCATTTCTGTTTAGGATTTAATTATAATTTTAGAGTGTTCATTAGGATACGGTATACCCAAATTGTACTCTGTTTAAATTAGAAAATTAGATCTCAAAAAAACTTTTTAATGAATATTGAAACTTTGGAAAGTTTAGAATTGAGCCACCGAACTGTGTGATTTGGGCACTGTACCACTAAGGTACTCATAATTTAATGAAGGATATAATTTTTTATGTCTATATATCTTGCTGTCAACGGAAAAGAAAAAAAAATGTTATCAAAAATCATTACTGGATGTGATTATAACGGGACAAATAAAACATTTTGAATTTGAATTTGCATTACAATGTCGCCAGATTGAACAGAATCTTTGCTGTTATAAGAGAAATGTCCAAAAAGTTTAATAGGTTCTAAAAACTTGGAAGTTCTTTGTGGACGTAGAGGTTTTTTGGCACACTGCCGATTGGAAAATAACATGAAATCCTAGTATGATTCGAAAATAATGTACTTTTACTACTGGATCTGATAGTAGACAAATGACAGTTTAAATTTGATAAGTGATTCGATGAAAATTTCCTAAATCTAGCGATATATTTATAATCTGCCAAAAACAATTTATCGACTATTCTTGATCTTTACTTTATAAGAAAAATGTCCAAAAAGCTGAACAGTTTTCACAAAAACTGCTTGGAAGTCTTTTATGAACGTACAAGTGGATTTTTGACTTGCTACCGATTAACAGATAACACGAAATCCTAATTTAAAAATTTTTACTTTTCAGTAAGGCACCTCAATGCTCCATGAAGAAAACATTCATTCTGCCCTAATGTATTTAGCTTTTAAATAATATAATTTATGGTTTTCTTGTATTTTAGCCTTACATCAATTCAAAATAAGAATGATTCGTATCTGAATTTGTATCAGTTCTTTGCAAAATAATAATCACACAGTAGTAGTCTTGTGTCTTTATAGGCTTTTTCCTGCTTAGTAATAAATTATAATTTTAGAGTTTTCATTAGGGCACGGTATACTCAAAACGTACTATGTTTAAATTAAACAAATAGATTCCAGAAAGCTTTTTAATGAATGTCGAAACTTTGGATAGATTAAAATAGAGACATCTATTAATTTTCTATTGTTATATATTGACGTTAAAGAACTGACGGTTTTCAGAATTATTCATCATTCTACTTTTTCTCAATTTCTCGATGGAATTCGAACATCTGCCTTCTTTCCACGCTTTTATTTTCTCGTTATTCTTTCACTAAATACTCATGAAATAATCTCCCAGAAATTATAAAGGGTTCTCAAAAATCACTGGGAAATACGCCATCTGTTTCCCGCTTAAAAGCTCTAACATGGTTTGGTAAATAGTTTCCTCTAGACGCTATAATTCAGCTGTGAATGAGATTCAGAAGTTGTGGTGCGCAGTTAAAATTCCTCAATCTGGTAAATATTTGCTAATGTAAAATCAGTCGGAAAGCTAAGTCTCTGAAATGATTTCTAATCATTAAGACATTTGTTTTGTAAAATTCACTTGTATATATGGATTGATAAATTCGATATTAGCAAATTTTTAACTATGATGACAGTGATGATGGAAATAAAAGTTTAGTCACTATCTAAATAAAGACTTCAATAAGTTGATACTGATAGTTGATATTGATAAACCTGTTTTGGGTTTCCATCTTCATCAAAATTATTTGAACTTACGAAAAAATTTAGAAGTGCATAAATATTTTGGCACCCTAGAAATATTATAAGCTACATACATTTTTTCTAGTCGGGTTTCTTATTCGTAAGTATGCGGCCATTCCGTTTTCACTTCATGTCTTATTAAAATCACATCTGATCGGAATCACGTGTGGATAATTATCCGTTGCCAAACACGCGATCGCCTGGGGGAAATGCCCAGAGGCGACGTGCGTCCGTACCGCGAAAATTTTACAACTGAAAAGTGTAAAATGATGGGCCGTTGCAGAGAAGCGACGGGTTGTCTTCTGGCGAAACGACGCTGGCGCAATGACGCTGCGATGTGATCCTTTCAGCACAATATACAGTTTGCCCGAGACGAAATGGGGCTTAGGTGCACCGATAAGGTTGCAACCTTTCCTTGAAATTTGCTTTTTTATAATGCAGGAACACACATACACTCACGCTTCTGATTTTCCGTTTGATAAGAAAGCTTCTGGTCAATGCAGTATTAGCGCATGAGCTCGTACACGTAGTCTCTATTCACCGCAAAATAGCTTTATCTATGTATGAGTATTAAAATTTTTATCATAGGCATTAGCTAAATGGGTGGTAGTTTTGATTCGTGTTTAACACAAAATCTGGCTAGGTCGAATAAAGCATTTACTGAAGAAATCTTGAACACATCGAGTCATCCAATTATCGCATCTGACATTAAAAATTATGCAAAGAAAAGCTTGTATGTTTAATGTCTAATGAATATTGACTTACTGAATTCCTGTGACGGGAACTAGATGTAAATCATTAATATTAAACATTCAAACGAACTAAAAAATCTATATTTAAAAAGTAAAAAAACTCGACTTCGTAAAAAGTAAACTTTAAATAAAAGTCAAAATCCAGATATAAAGAGTTCATCGCTTTATGTTGATAGAACACAAAGTGATTGGAAATTTTTACTTACAAAATCCCTCGATTCTTTTTCGTTCTGGAGACAACAGATTGAAATTCTACTATTGACCCCTCCAATATTTACTAGTCCAAAAATCAAGATAAGTTGCCAGCTTCTGTATTTTTCTGTATATTGAATAGTTTTCACATTTTCCTCTAGTCTAGGACATTCAATATTGAACTGCTCTATCACATCAGCCTTTTTAGTTTCTTTATATAGTACTAATTATTGATACTAAATACACGGGATTGCTTTTGTTGTTTACTGGAAGTTTATTTCCGCTTTTCTTAAACAAATTATATTAATATAAAAGATGGTGTTCTGACTGCATCTGGAGATAGCGTCTATAGGTTGCGCAATCTCTTCACCAGTGTAAAGAGACGTACCTGAATCTAGAGGGAACTAAAATCTACCCTGTTTTAAGTTTATCGATTTTGGTTCTTTCAGTATTTCCATTACAACCCATACTAATGGAAAGGATCTTCACGGTGCGATGTAAATTATTCCTATAAATATAAGTCTGAAAACATTTTCCATAATTATTTTTCAATTCTTTATTCTTGGTTTTCTAAAACATTCATTTCCCCAAGTAGGTGTTTCAAAACGCCATCTACTAGGTATTTCTAAAGGTTCTAAACACGTTTTTGATTCGCGTCTGAAGCATTTGATTTTCTTCTTCTTCTGAAAAGGTTTTTTTTTCTAAGTATGCTCGTTTTCTAATATTCTTAATAATAATGCTGTGTTTATATTTGTTAATGACCTCTCTCTTATCTACAATTAAAATATGATCAAATGCACAAATAAAAGAACATAAAAATTGCATAAAGAAACGACAATTGGAGAAATCTAAAATGTGTAAACACGCCTGGGAAGAACAGGCACAAAACGAAAATTAACAGAACCTCTTTTAAACCTGTTAAGCGAGCATGATTGTATCGCTACTGCTTCCGTAGAATTCAGTAGAATTAATAATTGTTGTTGCAAATATTCGCAAAATAAATATTCGAAAACTTTTTTCAGAGAAATTGAAAAGCAAAGCCTGAATATCGCTGGTGTAAATGGAAACTTAGTAAGTTGTAAATACAGGGTAATCATGAAGTTAAGGAATACTATTAGTACAGAGAATCCACAAAGAACAGCTCTAGCAAACAACTTTTCTAAGGCATATAATTTTTTAAATCTATAAAAAAGATTAGTAGTGATTAATGAAAGAGAAAGATGTCCATTAAATAATGTATGTTAGGGAAAGACAATATATAATATCCAAATAAGTTGAAACAGTTGGTTGGAATATAGTACAAAATAGATGAAATGAATGGATCAAAAAAGCATATAAAAAATATTAAAAAGTGAAATAAACAGAAAGTATTTATATTTTTATTAGTATCTATCTTTGGATATATGCTAATGAGCGCATTCTCATTGGGAGCGGTCGCCTTCTATTGGTAAAAACCAACAATGTACGAGTATACATGTACATATGTGGCATGAGGCTTTTGAAGGCGTTAGGTCAAACGAATTTGTTATTGATTATTTATTAAATTATTTAAACACTTAGGAGACTTAAAACTTTTGAACTGATCAGACGCACGTGTTGAATATGGTTTTGCCTGTGACAAAATACTAATCACTATTTTATTTGTACAACCGGATTGTAATATGATGATCACAAGCTCTTTCTGTTCAACTCTAGAGCGCTAGGATTATAATCTAATTAATACAGAAGTTGATTACGTATCAAATATACGTATGCCTCGCTCAGTCCACTCTGGGATGTTAACATTTTAAATTATATTGTTTTAAAATTTGAACAATCGTAGAATTTTCAATCAACTAGTCATGCAAAAGGCGCCAAAGATACCACTGCTGTAACTATCAAACAACTGAAATATTTTATTATGGAAAAGTTTTATACATTCTGAATAATTCAGAAGATTGGAAGGAATTACCCTATAAAAGTCTACCACCATTATAAGAATCACATATCTACAACTGAAGACAAATGCAAACATCTACTAACCAATTAGTTAGTAGATGTTTGTATTTGTCTCAATAGTCGGACCATCAGCCTATTTACGATGCCTTACCTCATGTTAATATGTTGTAGGATTATTATATTAGCATTTTGTAACACATGAAATGAATTCTCCACATTGTCATTATCTAAATAATATAAAGGGCATTATAGAAACGACTATAATGTGTTACTCGAAAGATGGTTGAATATCTCCAATGTGTTTATTTTGTCGAAATTAAGATATATAGAAATTACAAATGTCCTCAGTTATTGCGTTATATGGAGGAAGGTTCCCAATTCGGTTGTATTTTTCTAAGAATTTGTTACCTGAGTTCTCTGGTAACTATGAACCGATTTCCATCATTCTTTTTTAATTTGGTAGAATAAACTTCCAGATTGGTCTACTATTTTTTATTTTATTTTTTTCTATAACATGGAATGGTACAGTTTGCAAAAGATCTGATTTTTTTTTGGGTACCATAATATATACGAATGTGGCAGTATAAAAAGATGAAAATTAGTAACTAGCCTTATTCGAAAACTATGAAAATAATTGAAAATAGCTTGGAATTTCATCAAAATATTTGTTAATTAACCACTTTCCAGGTGAAATTTTTTAATTTGTCTGCATATTTATAATGTGAACTTAAGTTGGAATCATACAGACAACTTTCTTATTAATAATATTTCGAAAATAAGTTATTCTTCATAAATAATGCATGGTCTGAAACCTAAAACGAAATTATCACATATCACTTTTAACAATAACTGTATACGAGATTTATCAAAAACTAGAATTTTCCATAATAGTGAAGTATCTATCATTTCGTTTGGCTGTGTCTAAACTGGTTATGTGTAAATTTGATTAAATTAAACGAATTAAAAGTCTTAGATTTTTAGATGTGTTGAAACAAACGAGGTCGCATGTTAATATGAGGCACAAATTAGAATTAGAAATGTAGATATCATTTCGTGCCATTAATATACTTATACAAGATGGTTAACAAAATCATATGTATCCAATTTAGCAGTTGTATATGATTATATAAATTCAATGTTTAATCACTTTCTGGGAAATAACACCATAGTCTAGGTCAGAGTCCGTTGTCAATCGCAAAGAAACTATGATCGCATTTTTGGCGCATGCACTATGTTATAACAAAGTCACACCTAGGAGCGCCACATAAAATTCTGAAGATCAGCTCTTTCAAATTCTTCAAATTTGAAAGGAACTTTATTATTTGTGTGATCTCTAGAAGTTTCTGTGCTACCCGGTATACTATCAAATTAAATTCTCTTAGTTACGTCATAAGTCAAATACAGACTGTCAATACACTTTTTTCATAATTTCTTTGCCATTGAGAACGGAGTTTGACCTAGACTCCGAAACTTTTGAAAATATACAGAACTTTCTTGACTTGTGGTATATTTCCCAGAAACTGATTAAACATTGAAAAAATATGTCACAAATATCCTTCAGATCCTTATATTAATTCATTGAAATATAAGGCGTTATAGAATTACAATTATACAGGATGATTCAAAATACGTTAGAAACAAAATGTTTTATTGTAATTCCCATAAGCAGTTGTATATACAAAGGGGCTAAAATATAAACTAAACTAGAGAGAAATTTTAGTTATACAGGGTGGTTAAAAGACCATAGAAAAAAAATATATCAGGGAACCCACATGCGTTTGATTACATATGACAGTTGAAAGATAGATACCGGCAAGCTAGCCCCTTAGCAGTTACAATTACATGATGGTTGGATTTTAGGGTAAAGTGAAAGTTTAGTTAAACAGAGCGGTAAAAAAATTACATTGGGTGACCATTGGCTGATGCATATCCAATGTTATTGACATATAATCTGGTCTAGAATCATAGTTATACAGCGTGATTTATAAAACGTTAGAGCAAAAATGCTATATTTGTAGCCCACAAGAAGTTCCGTAAATAGGGTAAAGAAGATTTGTAGTTATACAGGGTAGTTAAAAATTACTAGAAAATTAAATGTTTATGGGGTATCCCACAAGGTGTTGCATATACACGGTGTATGAAAGATAATGCGATATAGAATTAAAGTTATAGTTGGTAGTATAAAAATTTAGAAGCAAAAAGTCTTTATAGGGTGGCCCGCAGACAGTCACGTGCACAGAATGGGATATAAAGTGCCATAGTTATATAGGGTGGTTCACACAATTTTAGTTTTTTTGTATACTGGGGTCCATAAGCATACAAAGACATATTGAAGTACATTATGAACTCAAATTATTATAAACAGTGTCTCAATGAATGTTACAGAATTGAAATTAAACTAATTCATATAACCGTGGGAAAAATGTCTTTACAAAGCAAATGTCTGAATATTTGTATATATGTACCCACATTTTGTACGAAAACTTGAATTTGCGGGTTCTTTTACCCACATATTAACAAACTATTATTAAAAAAAGTATTAGTCAAGTCTTCATAGAATGATCTGCATGGTTTGAAACATACAATAAAATGGCGTTGGTGCGTTCCCGCAATTTGTTTAGTGTATTGTGTTCAATTTGATTGAATTACTTCATTGATTTTTAAACTTCTGCACCTTTTCTAAAACATTCCGTCGCGCTAATGCTCATCGTAAAAGTGTTTTTTGCGTATAAAATATAGACAGTATTGTTATTTGTGTGTCGGATCCCTAGCTGTTAAGACGCTTGGGAGTTTCGTGCAATGTACTCCGAACTTTTCGGTGGCTTTGATTCCGTCTGAAGAGACGCCGCTTTTTGTTGTTATAGTGTGGCGAGTCCGCGAGTTTTTAGCTCCGTTCGTGACGACCGCTAAACCGCTTTCATTTTGTTTCTTTTGTGTTTACAAAAGCGCATCATTTGTTGTTAAACCCGCATTTTTGGTTTGCTCAATCAATGAACATTACGTCGCTATTTTTTTGTGTAAGGTGTTGTCCAGACGAAGCTCTAAGAAACTGTTCCTGTTCACGGGGCTAGCCTCAGAAGAAAGAAGAACCAAGAAAAGACCAGAGCTTCGACTTAAAGGTTAGTGATAACTTTTATTTGGTGATTCGTTTATGTGACCGCACGTGTTTATTGATTGTTCCGCTAAAGGTCCTTCGTCAATTATATACTTGCATTGAACCAGCATTGAACTAAAACCGCAACATCTAATTCATACATTTTTTTGAATATTATTCTCTCTATGGAATGTGCATCGAAGACATTCCATAACATTTGGTCCAAGTACGAGCCGGATGCAATTTGAGTTAATTTAGTGCAAAGATTATCGAATAAATTACATAATTTGGTCCAACTCCGGGCCGGTACATTATATAGTTAATTTCGTGCAAAGTTTAATGATCAAACCATTGATTTTTCATTGCAATTATTGTTGAAAACCGCATTGAATTTTAGTTTCTTTATTTGTTAGAAGAGAAAGCAAGTTCGGGATATTCACTCATTCCGTTAGAAATAAATTCGCATATTTCTTTTACCGCAAAAAAAACTTAACAAGAGCTCGTTTTGTTTGTTTTGGTTATTTGCTAAATTGTTTTGAATTTATTTGAGATTTGGTCAGATATTTTACTACTTCAACAGTAAAAAATTGTACATTTTTGGAATAGTATTTTGATTCGTTCTATCGTGTTAGATTTGTTCAGTGGCGTTACAGTGATTGTGATAATTTATTGTTAAAATGTCAAAAACCACTGAAAATTTACCAAAATTTAAAAATCATCGACAATCGGAGTTTAAAAGATTAGAAGATATTTATTTTGCTGCCGAGAAAGCCTTAAGAGGTGACGACGTTGAATTGTTTTTTAGCATGATTGATATGGTTGATTCAATTCATTTAGAATTTTTTAAACAGCACAATTCGATTGTTGGATTAATTTCAGATGCAAACGATGAGTTTGACTTTCAGGATGAGACATTCGCAATAAATTTGAAAAATTGTTTTATTCAATTAGGTCTATTTTTGCTAAACTGAAATCTGTTTAGAATTCTACGCCACAAAATATAGCTCGGGAACAGGAAAGTGTTGCATTGCCGCGAATTGATTTGCCTTCATTTAGTGGAGTCATATTGGATTTTGGTACTTTTATTGATTTGTTTGATTCATTAATTCACAATAATGAAAAACTCAGTACTATGCAGAAGTTCAAATATTTGCAGTTAGCTTTAAAAGGGCCTGCTTTTGAGGTTATTAAGAATTTTAAACTAACACAAAACAATTACGTGAGTGCTTATGAAACACTTTTGAAAAAATTCAAGCGAACTCGTTTAATCGCGGAGTCTCATTGGTCAGCTTTAGAACAATTCCCCCAACTAACTTCAGATAGCCCTTCAGAGGTTCGGAAGTTATTGGATGACTTCAGTGATAATTTGGAAGCACTGAAGAATTTGGGTTTACCAGTAAATCAGTGGGATTTTTGTATCGTTCAGATGATGTTGAAACGAGTTCCAAAGAATTTAGCCGCTAAATTTGAACTTTACCATGGTACTGTGACCGCGCAAGATGACTTTCCGATCCGTTCGGAAGTTGTTGATTTTTTGTCGAAGCATTGTGATGCATTTGAATATGTTGAATTATCCCGCAAGGCAAAGCAAAGTGTTGACAAAAGGTTACCATTGAATTCAAAGCAACATTCTTCCCGTTTCACTACATCTTTGTTTGTCACTAAAAATAGAAATTGTTTAGTTTGTAAATCCGATCATGCGATTTACAAATGTTCTGAATTCTTGAACAAATCAGTATCCGCGCGGTTTAAGTTTGTTAAAGATTTTAGACTTTGTTTTAATTGCTTAGGCGATTCTCATCAGTCGAATCGCTGTAAATCTTTATCCACTTGCCGCAACTGCAAACAACGTCATCACACATTGCTTCATTTTGTATATCGTGGTGATTCAGGCATTCGGTCTGAATCTAGAGCTCCCCCCGCAAACCTGGCTTCCACATCTGTGTGGATCCAGTACCATTAATACTGTTGAAAGTCCCGAAACTTCTCTACCGCAGACTTCTTGTCATAGTTCACTTTTATCATACAATTCAAATGTGTTGTTATCTACCGCTTTAGTTGAGATATTAGATAAGCACGGTTCTTATCAAACTTTGCGATGTCTGCTAGATTCTGGTAGCATGACATCATTCATTGCGAGCAAGGCTGTAAAACGCCTTGGCTTCCGACCTATGCCCTCTTCGATTCAAGTCAACGGGCTAGGTTCTATGCAGAGTCCCTCTGCTGAGGGCTCTCTTACCCTTTCTCTTCGCTCTATAGTAAAGCGTGAGTGCAATTTTGTTGTTGATACTATTGTTTTACCCCGCATTTGCAATGATATGCCTGTTGCGCCCATTAACATGGCTAATATGGCATATCTAACCAATTTGAAACTTGCTGATCCTGGTTTCAATAGCCCAGGCGCTATTGACCTTTTGTTAGGTGCCGATATATTCTCTCAAATTTTGTTGGGTGGACGCCTTCTGGGAAAGGAAGGTGTTCCTGATGCTATTAACACTGTGTTTGGTTACATCCTTATGGGTAGAGTGTCTTCGAGTTCTGTTAACGATCACTCTCAGTCAGTCATAAACCCAACTTCGCTTTTTTTGTAAAATTGAAGATGTAGTATCATTAGATGATTCATTCCAAAGGTTCTGGACAATTGAAGATGTTCCTACCGCACTGGTTCAGTCCCCTGATGATCTTATCTGCGAAAAAATATTTTCCGAGGGATGCAGGAGATTGGATTCAGGTAGATTCGTTGTGCCTCTTCCTTTTCGAAATACACTTCCTGCTTTTGATGGAATGTATAATCTCGCCGTACAACGTTTCTACTCTTTAGAAAGACGTCTTCTACAGCAACCAGATCTCTACAAACAATATTGTGATTTTCTCAAAGAGTATTTGGAGCTGGATCATATGGAGTTGGTTCCTGATCCATCTACTGCTTCTGATTGTTACTACATACCGCATCATTGTGTTTTGAAACCTGATAGTAGCACAACCAAACTTCGTGTAGTGTTTAATGCATCCGCTAAGATACCTCATCGGTTATCTTTGAATGATTGTTTATTTATCGGTCCCAAATTGCAGCAAGACATTATCGCTATTTTGTTGAATTTTCGATTTCATCCTGTAGTGTTCACTGCAGACATCAAAATGATGTATAGACAGATTTTGATTGCCCCAGAACATCAAAATTATCAGCGAATCATTTGGCGTTTTTCCCCGCAAGATCCAGTTGCAGTCTATAGGCTCAAGACTGTCACTTATGGAGTTTCATCCGCACCCTTTTTGGCTATCCGCACTTTAAATCAGTTGGCTGATGAAGAAGACCGCTCTTTGCCATCAGCAGCCGCTATTGTTCGATCGTCCACATACGTAGATGATATCATTGCTGGAAGTTCATCATTTGAAAAGGCTCAAACATTGCAGTTAGAAATTATTGAACTCTTAAGACGAGGAGGATTTGAGCTTCGCAAGTGGCCCAGTAATGATTCACGATTGTTGCTACACCTCCCTGAGGAATATTTGTCGATGAATCCATACTCTTTTGAATCTGATAATCCCTTAAAAGTTTTAGGTTTGCATTGGAATCCATCCTCTGACTCCTTTTTCTTTACTAGTCTACCACATGTTGATAACTCTTGTACTAAACGCATACTTATGTCCACTTTGGCCAGAATCTTTGATCCATTAGGAATTATCTCACCTGTAACGTTTTTGGTTAATAAACACTTGATTCAAAGATTATGGAGTTCGAAATTGTCTTGGGATGAAACCCCGCCTGCTCACATTGTTTCGTTATGGTCAAAATTCATAGGTGATCTTCCCTCCTTACAGAATTTAGTTTTGCCTCGCCTGCTTGCTATAGAAAACTTTTCTAGTTGTGAACTTCACGCATTTGGTGATGCTTCTGAGAAAGGTTATGCCGCTGTTGTTTATTTTGTGTTCGAAACCGCATCTGGATTTCGTCAAAGTTTTTTTGTGTTGTCTAAATCGAAAGTTGCCCCTTTGAAAACTCTGTCACTTCCCAGATTGGAACTGTGTGCTTCAGTTCTTACCGCTAAGTTGGCTCATTATGTTTATGAGTAATTCAATAGTCGTTTGTTGTTCAAGGTGATTCGTTGCTGGTCAGATTCCACGGTAGTCCTTTCATGGCTTAGTTCTTCCCCGCACCGTTGGAAGACATTTGTCAGTAATCGAGTTGCTTACATTCAGGAAAAATTTCCTTCTTCGCATTGGTTTTACATCCAATCTTGTGATAACCCCGCTGACTTGGGTTCCCGCGGCACTTTGCCATCAGAGTTGTTAGACAATACACTTTGGTGGAAAGGCCCACAATTGTTGATTACCGTTTGTTTGCCACATGCTTGCTCAGACTCAAGCATGTCACCGCTAGTTATGACTGAAGCCCGTATAGTGGCGCTTCAAGTCACCGCTTCACCAAATTTATTTGGTACTTTGTTAGAAGAACATTCTTCTATTAATCGCATTACCCGCATTATAGCTCATATTTCTCGCTTTGTTGATAACGCCCGCAATCCAGACCGTAGGGGCTCTGGATCATTTTTGGCTGCTGAGTTATATCAGGCTCAGCTTCGCATTGTTCGCTATGTTCAAGATCAATATTTTTCTAAAGAGATTTCCCTTCTTCGAGAACGAAAACTTTTGCCCAAATCGCTTCGTAAACTTACGCCGTTTCTTGATGAACAGGGAACTCTTAGAGTTGGTAGTAGATTGGCTAATGCTCCATTGCCGTTTGATACTAAATTTCCCGCACTGCTACCAAGCAAAAGTCGTTTGACTAATCTAATTGTCGAAGATTGTCATGTCACCAATCTTCACGCAGGAATCCAAACCGTTCAATTTCTTTTGCAGCAACGATTTTGGATTCTATCTGCAAAGAAAGTAACTCGTAGTGTCATTTCTAAATGTGTTTCTTGTTGGAAGCTTAATCCTTCTGCTTACCAACTCTTCATGGGAAATTTGCCCATTTCCCGCGTTTCACAATTGAAACCCTTTTCTCATGTTGGAGTAGATTTTGCTGGTCCCTTCACTATAACCATGGCTAAAACTAGAGGGTCGAAAACTTTAAAGGCCTATCTGTGCCTGTTTAAGTGCTTTGCAACGAAAGCTGTTCATCTAGAACTCGTATCAGATTTGTCTGCTGATGCATTCTTGACAGCTTTACGACGATTCATTGCACGTCGTGGTCGATGTAGCCATATATATAGTGATTGTGGTACTAATTTTGTGTGTGCTCACAAGCAGATCTTGAAAGCTTTTAGAGCTACTGCTGCACGAGAAACCATTTCAATCCCCCTTCGGCTTCTCACTTTGGAGGACTATGGGAGAGCGGAATTAAATCCGTTAAAGCTCACTTAAGACGTGTCGTTGGAGATCAAATCTTAACCTACGAAGAACTTTCTACTGTATTTGCACAGGTCGAAGCAGTTTTAAACTCGCGACCTATAACCCCTTGTAGCAACGATCCCTCGGATCTTACCGCCTTGAGTCCTGGAATGTTTCTTACCATGGAACCTTTAACAGCACCTCCTGAATCTGATTTCTTATCTGCCCCATCTAATCGTCTCAACAGATGGCAGTTACTGAGTCGTTTGCATCAGGCATTCTGGAAACGTTGGTCGCAAGAATATTTACATACTCTTCATCAACGGAGTAAATGGACTGATCCCTCGGAGGTTGTTAAGCCAGGTACTCTTGTTATTTTGAAGCAAGACACTTCACCTCCTTTGAATTGGCCATTAGGGCGCATTATTGACGTACATCCTGGAGGTGATGGTGTTGTACACGTTGCTACAGTTAGAACTGCAAGTGGTACTTTGAAGCGACCGCTTGTAAAGCTTTATCCACTGCCAGTGGACCCTTAGTTTTAAAATAAGTAATTCAAGGCTGGCGGAATGGTGCGTTCCCGCAATTTGTTTAGTGTATTGTGTTCAATTTGATTGAATTACTTCATTGATTTTTAAACTTCTGCACCTTTTCTAAAACATTCCGTCGCGCTAATGCTAATCGTAAAAGTGTTTTTTGCGTATAAAATATAGACAGTATTGTTATTTGTGTGTCGGATCCCTAGCTGTTAAGACGCTTGGGAGTTTCGTGCAATGTACTCCGAACTTTTCGGTGGCTTTGATTTCGTCTGAAGAGACACCGCTTTTTGTTGTTATAGTGTTGCGAGTCCGCGAGTTTTTAGCTCCGTTCGTGACGACCGCTAAACCGCTTTCATTTTGTTTCTTTTGTGTTTACAAAAGCGCATCATTTGTTGTTGAACCCGCATTTTTTGTTTGCTCAATCAATGAACATTACGTCGCTATTTTTTTGTGTAACGTGTTGTCCAGACGAAGCTCTAAGAAACTGTTCCTGTTCACGGGGCTAGCCTCAGAAGAAAGAAGAACCAAGAAAATACCAGAGCTTCGACTTAAAGGTTAGTGATAACTTTTATTTGGTGATTCGTTTATATGACCGCACGTGTTTATTGATTGTTCCGCTAAAGGTCCTTCGTCAATTATATACTTGCATTGAACCAGCATTGAACTAAAACCGCAACATCTAATTCATACATTTTTTTGAATATTATTCTCTCTATGGAATGTGCATCGAAGACATTCCATAACAGGCGTTGTCAATTTTTTTCATTTTTAAACAAGATTTGCCAAAACATCAGTTTTTTCCTCGTGTAAAATTTGTTAATTATTATATCAAAGTACAGACAGTTTGCTCTTACCTCTCGTTGTGAAGTAACTTATTTTTCCCCTAATCATCACTAAAATGTTTGCATATAATTAACTAGATAATTTATTTTGACTTCTAAATAAGTTATCGACAACATATATTTATTTACATTTCCAAAGCTAACAACATTACGGTTAAAACGCCATACATACAATTTCCTTAATGTATCGATGTTACACTGTGCATTAATTCAAACATGACCTCTCTTCAAAGCAAATGTTGCAATGTGTCAAGGTGTATCCTGTGTAATTTAACCCCCAGAGCAAAGTAATAAAGCAAACACCTTTAGGTTAATATCACCACAACTAAGCTATTAAAACGAAATTACTACTTTATAAGCGCTGGTGATATAAAATGTGTTTGCTTACAATTCAGAAGGCACAGGAACTCGTTTACCCCAGTGAGACTTCATTTCCTTGGCAGTCAATTAGAGCTATTACTAGTTAGGCGCTATGTAAACACCAATTTGAAACTCTTCCTTTTCGAAATGATAGTAGTTATGAAAATTCCGCTTAATGGAATGTATACTTTTGTTAAGTCTTCTTTGTTTGGTCGTATGTCTGATGATAAATAAATATGACAGCATAATGGATATGTTTGAGAAGGAATTAAATGGTGGCTCATTACTTTTGAGTTTGTGGTAAAAAAAACAACAAAAATTACTCTTGGTGCTACTAAATTATTGAACTCTGATACTAAAAAAATATACTAGAATTTTCCACCAAATGCGTAGAGAAATAAGGATTAGTACGTTTTTTATTTAAATTCGTTAAACACGGGCATTTAAATAATAGTCAGTGGTCTGAACACAAGGAAAAAAATAAATTATTTCATATAATGTTAGTTTAGAAGACATGACTTCTCAAATGTCAAAAATAAGTTTATTTACTATTTACACTAAGAGATTTTGTGTCTAAATAGTATATGTACACAAATGTGGGGATCATGTTTGTGAGATTTCACAATCCATGAATAAGCTTCGTGCGCCTGCAATTGTTATTTTATTGTACTTAAACAAGGATGTAAACGCAAAGAACGTATTTGGATCCCCTACAAATATTCATTGTTTAATGAGTTGAGAGACGAAAATATCTAACTATCTATATACAGGGCTTTCATTTCAAAACTAGCCTCCCAAAATAACTTTTAAAATATCTTTAAAAAAAAAATATATATTGGTCACCTTGCAGTTTCAACCTCTAAGTAGGTGGTGAATATCACTTCTACAACTTTAAATTCAAGAAGGTATCATGTGATAGCTCTTTTCAAAGGCCTGTTTTTCGCCCATCTTTTGCCACATCATTTGTTAAAATTAGAGTATTTTCTACAGATGACCTAGAAAGCGTAAAAAAATAATGTTTTGAAAAGAATTGCCAAATACACCAAAATTGGTTTAGGATAATATCTAGGGTCTCTGATCACGAATTCGTGGTCAGATATACAAAATTCAAAATGGCGGATACAAGAGGGCGAATGAAAATTTAAAAAAATCGGCCGTTTTGCACCAAACTTCGTGTAAGGTGGTTTTTGGGTTCGCTGATCTCGAATCTGATTGACAAAATTCAAGATGGGGATCCAATATGCTCGATCAAAATAGCCCACGAGACGATTTTTCGTCCGACGTCTTGAATTTTGTAAATGATCATGATCAGAGACCCCAAAACCCCTATGTTCCAATTTTATTATAATTAAAAATTTGCATCTGCCGTCTTGGATCTGCCATTTTTCAATTTTTTACAGAGACCCTAAAAACCATCCTAAACCAATTTTGGTGTAATTGGCAATTATAGTCAAAAAAAATTACGGTATCTAGGTCATTACTCTATAATAAATATATTAAAAAAACAATAACCGACTTCAAAAAACGTTAACTAAAAAGCATGAAAATTTTAGATATTAACAAAAATAAAGATAGTCAACTCACCTACAGGTAAAAAAGTTACATGGAATGAATACAGTGTACGTTTTAGAACATGCAAATCTGTTTAAGAAGAATAACTTTTTTCTTTAAAATTATTAATAAACAGAAATTGTTTGATATATGAATACACACTGTTTATACAGACTAATCGAATATCTTTAATTTGAAGTGGATTAACTGACATTTATTTTGATTAATTCAATTTACTTACAATTTACCCTGTAACGATTAAATCGTCACTTCGAGCAAATGTTAATAATTTTTCTATATTTTGTTTTTTTTTTAATTTTGTACGCCAACCCTGTTGAGTTCAGAATATCATCTCGGGTACGTAAAACATTAGTATCTCGCTTTTAGCTGTTATTAAATTAAATATTCCTAAATTTGGATTTTATTCGCTTTGCATGGCTGATTATTTAATACCAAAAGTATGTTTCGTCATCCCTTATATCGCCTAATGATTAATTTTCATAATGTAACTCGTAAAATGAACTAAATCGGTAATTTCAATCGATGTATCTTTGAATTAATTCTCATTTCGACTCTGTGTATCGTCTACCGCATTAAAGAAACCTGCGCGGTACTTATTTGCTGGGTACCGGCGAAAATTTACGTTTTTGACTCTCTCTCTTCCCTTTTGTCAATCGACGAGACCAGATCGATTATGTTGCCTGGCATTTTCAGGAAGCCATTTTTTATCTTATCGTCCCGTTTCGATTACCGAAGAAAGTGAGTAAAGCAAGTATACATTCTTTTCTCGCGATTAAATTATCTGTACCGTTTCTTATAGTATAATTGATGGTGAATATACCGATCAATTGAAATATCGATTTATCTTTTATCTATAGTAGATATATGTATATATGCACATGTCTTATTTTTTACCGTAGCTTGAAATTCGGAAGCTGTGTGAAGGTGTTTTCCCGACCAGAGTTCATCATATAGCTTCATTGGATTGTTTAAAAGGAGTATTTACTCTACTTGATCTATTTTCTTTTCTTGTTTAGGTGGTGAAAAGGAATCAAATCTTTTTATAATTTTTTTTATAGAGCATAACCTTTCCATTGGAACACGTGCTTGGTGCTACTGCTTTTTGCCTTTATATATATATATATATATATATATATATATATATATATTTCCTCTTTAATTACATCTCTCTTATAAACCAGGAACAGGAACTGTGGTTTTTTTATCATTTTCTAGGGTTGTAGCTGAAAGGGAGAATTCCCGATTTTCCGTTGCAATCACGTACAGTGAAGCCATTTTGTTTGCTTTCCGTGACCACCATTGCTAGGTTTGAAGGAAAAGGGGAAGCTAATCTGGGAAATTTGAATGACAACCTAGTCTACTTAGCAGAGGAGAAAAGCGAAGTAAGTGATTTTTCTATATCTAAAGTCTTACCTAGATTGTTTTTATTTTTTTATTAAATTTAAACATATTCACTGTAGAATTGTTTATATATCACTTACTTCGTTACCTCTCTTTAAATTAGGGAATGTATTTGATTTAGAGTTAGCTGACCTGGGGTTTTCTTGCTGGATTTTAGAAGTAGCACGGAACAATTTGCCGATATTTTACCTTTTACCTATGTCATATATATCTTCTCTTTCAGTTGTTTCCTTTATTAGCTGCAATTTACTTGGCTATATATGTGAATATATGTATATCTATTTGCGGGCGTTATTGTTAATAAATTTTTTTTGTTCAAATTGCTCATAAAAGATACTTGCTGAAACTCCTTCACACCGTTTAAAGGTGGTAACTATCAACCAAATTGTTTATAAATTTGGAAAGATTTATGAAAATTTCCATGACCTTCAGTCAGGTGAAATAAATAAAATCAACAGAATTTAATAGTACTTAGAAATCATTATCTTTTCACTAAAGTAAATAAATAGGAAATTTTTCCTATTTATAATATTTTCCTTGCTATCTAAGGAATATCGTTCTGGTATCGTAGAGTTTTGATTAAATCTGTTATCTTTATTTTTGTATTAGCATATGAGCAAATCTGTTATCTTTATTTTTGTATTACCATATGATCAAATCTGTTATCTTTATTTTTGTATTAACATATGATCAAATCGGTTATCTTTATTTTTGTATTAGCATATGATCAAATCTGTTATCTTTATTTTTGTATTAGCATATGTTTGAATCCAATTTGTTATCTTATTTTAGTATAAATTTCGAGAAATTGAATCTTCATTGTTGTAATAACTATTGTAATACCTTATCGTACCTCTCTTGCAGAGAGTAGGAAGTTTTCCTGTAATTGTATTTTCGGTTTATCTATAATTCACAAATAGTTTGATCTAATATCAAGGAACATTATCGTAAGAATAGTGGACCATAAGGTCAATGTAAATAGAGACTCTATCGTTATATTGAACAGACATTCAAGTGACTTATCGTATCCCAGTTCCAAACCGGGGTTGAATTTAGAATTTTGGGGGAGTTCAGCAAGTCCAATCAAGGGGTAGCACTTACTAATTCTCTGTCTTTATCTTTTTCCTGTATGCACAAAAATGAGCTGGACCCAAGGAAACTAGAGGAATAGCACCTACCACCATAGGGGCGACTATTTACTGCTACTAGTCGTCAGGGAAGCTCCAACCAGTAAAGTCACGGCTACATAGAAGGCTTCGGAACCCTCTAAATCAACTGACTCTCTCTCTCTCCCGATATAGCTGAGGCACCAGACAGTCCGGCCATAACCAGAGAGCATTGCACCAGATAAGTCTAAAGTCACTACTTACTGATTGTATACTGATCAAACTGCACTATTGTAGTTGAAAGAAACTGTTTTTGGCTTGGCCACTATTTTTAAATTGTCAATATAACTGTGAGTGTAAATTTGTCTTATTTTGCTGCCTATATGTTTGTGTGTGTTTGGCGCCCTCTCTAAGATGTCCAAATTTGGAAAAAGAAAAAATTGCACCCACCATTTTGAGATGTGCTCTGGTGAGCTAGTCAGTATTATGATGGATGCCTCCACAACAGCAAGAGGTTTTCCGTTAAAACCCCATGTTCCAAACAGAAATTTTTTCTTTTATTTTTAATACCAGGGACTCCTCCAAATTTTACTGTGAAAGAAAGTCAGTAAAAATGTTTTCCGATTTTCTAAGGAACGGTACCAGCTATGTTATTGAAAAAAATATGAAACCACTTCACGATCCCCCGGAACAGGATCAAGTATAAATGGTCGAAATTCCTTAAGCCGTTTTCGAGAAATTGCTGAACAAACATAAAAAACATAGATACAGAAGAATTGAGAACCTCCTTTTATTCGAAGTCGGTTAAAAAATAATCTGACGTTAAAAATGATGTGCTAAAAACGTACCGTTAAAAAGGGGTATCACATGATACCGCTTTGTATTTAAACTTGTAGAAGTGATATCCCTTAGAAGTTGAAACTGTAGGGTTAGTCCCCCCGTAAATATAAAGTAGTAGTGAAAGTTAAGGTGTGTGTATATGTTTTTAATCTAAGGTGTGGAAATGTCAAAAGAGTAATGTAGAGGCAGACTTCAATATTTACATATATTAATTTTTAGATGTTAAATTACAGTATTAGAATGGCTTTTTCTATAAATCTGAAAAAATCTGGAAATGAATTTCTTTTATAATAAGTAGGTTGATCTGGTATCTAACGTCAAATGTGATAGTACAACAAGACCATCACCAATTATTTCAATTATGAAACTGATAACATTTTTCTAGATTTTGTTATTGAATTGTATGTAAGCTAAGAGGTTTAACGTTTACTAAATAAATATTTCTGTAAGATGTAGAAATGTCAAATGAGTTTCGAATAACATTCATTGAGATTTCAATAATTCCATTTTCACACTGTTAAGCGATGACTTACTGTTGTTGTACTGTTACATTACAAAATGTACGTCTTTTATTCATAGGTTCATTTATTTTGCATCAATACGGATAGTTTTTATCTTTACGAAATTTAAGTAGGGCTTTTTAATATATAAGTGAACACTGTATTTGTAAAAAATGAGTTTACCAAGTGAATACCTCTAAAAGAGATATTTAATTATTTATCGGGTAAAATTTGCCCAAACTAAAAACGATCACAATGCTAAACACATGTATTGTAGAATAACTAATAGGAAAATACTTAAATCGAAATAATTTATTTGGGTTTACAATGTTCTGATTTATTCCTCAGGAAATAAATGTTATAATTAAAGTTTTTGGGCTAAAATCTTTTTTGATGCCTAAAAACTTGTCCCTGTTGGTAAATTTCACTTATCATGCGAAAACAGTACAAATTTGTAAAAAATAACTTATTTATAAAGGTAACGCTATTTTAGTACACAAAAAAATAAAATATAATCAAAATGGTATATTAGTTTTAAGTAAATTTAGGTAACAATGTTCTATTTTTTAGTAACGCAGATGTTTTGCATACAAAATATTGATATCCCGGATCATGAGTCTCATATTATAAAGGGCTCTCGTACTTTTTCGTCGATGGCACTGTACTTGAATATCGTTGTAAAAGATATAGGTTTGGAACTTTATTAGGTTTATAATTGTACTTTTTACCTAAAGTGGTTAATATAATAAAAAATTTTACATTGTGTCCTCAACAAAGAAGAAAATCTTAACGACCCTGCGTTACTATCTGAAAAATTTCCTTAAAATAAGTGTATTAATATATTTCGTTCGACTAGTTGTAACCATGCACGGGTAACTATATAGGAATTGTCCGTTCTGAGTTTCAACCAGTCGGTTAATAAAGACAGATATACACCCAATTATATCGATCCTTGTCAAAATCCTCAGTACCCGCTATTTGACAAATAGAATAAGTTTTCTGTTATTAATGGTTGCGTGGATTGTGCCTATGAATATATTTATCTCTTACTTTTATATAGACAATAAAGGACATACATTTAGAAATAAAGAAACTACTGTTTTGCGAAAAATATAAGTAAACTTGTGCCGTGTTCTGTTTTGATAAATTTGTCAGTATTTTCAATTTCTAATTTCTGTTGTTTATTGAATTGGGAATTTTTATAAGTTAAGTTATTGCTCTCAAATTTCATTTTATTTTGTATTCATTAAAATCATGGTAATCTATTGCTGTGTTCCCTTTTGTGGAAATACTAGTTAAAATTCATTGATGCATCGGTTCCTAAAAGAAACTGAGGTAAATAAAATAATTTTATGAAAATATGTAACTATATTTACTAAATAATATTTATATCTTGTATAATAAAAGAAATATATTTACAGCTACCTCAAATTTGGGTCAACCAGATTAATAGCAGTAAACTGTTGAACAAAACGCCGAACAAATTAGGATGTCTTACAGAGTGTGTGATGCTCACTTTTCCTCAGAAAAAAATATTTTTGGGGCTTAACAAGAAGGAAATCGAACTTGAAATTTGGTGCCATTCCTTCATTATTTCATAATCATGGCATATAATTTATTTCACAATAGTTTTGATGTCAGTACAGTACATTATTCTACAATTTCTTAGATGAGAAAAGTAAGGAGAATGGTAACCCTGATTTGGAAAGTGAATAGGATAATATTTGCTTAGATTTATCTTTTGCAACTACTTTGAGGGAATTATAAACACCACCTGCTACTAATTTTGAACATGGAAATAGAAGAGTTAAAAATATTACTACAGTTTAATTATATTTTTAATATATAAATATATTTTTAGATATCAGGAGACCATGTCACTTTCTAAGAACTGTTACAGGCAAGATCCTGAATCAATCAAAAAAGGTCGATTGGAAGAAAAACAAACTATGTAACCTTCAATAAAAATTGTTTACTATTGTATTTCCTTTCCTTTTATAACTTTTTAAACATAATAATTAGTCATCCTGCATTTCTGATTGCATCTTGGTAAAAGATGTAGTCGGAAATAAGGATGACTAAGAATTTAAAAAATAGAATGTATTTAATATTAATCCATGTTTAATTTTCCGGCCTTGAATGTTTTTTCAACCACTCACTTGAGCGCTGTAATCTAGTGAACGTGTTTTGTACAGGGAGTTACCTATCTATATACATATGTAAATCTCTTATCTATGGTTGTAACTATTAAAAGGAACAAGGCTCTTTGCGCCGGACAAATAAACTAGACGGATAAGTCGCTTCAGTCATCTGAGGAGGTAAGTTTGTTTATTGCGTGAACTCTGAGCTACCGCTGTCGAAAGGTAAGTAATAAAGATATTTTGCAGTATTATTATTCTCCTACACAGATGTTTAGGAATAGATTTGGAGAGTAACACAATATTTCCTTTTTGTTTTTCCTTTCAGTGCACATTTACAAAATAAGAAAGTATTGGTAACGCAGTTACTTTAGATGTATTTTAAAATTATTAAATGTATTGTATCAAGATTAAATTACTTCCTGTTTTGTAGAAAGAGGCTTCAACAATAAATGGATATGATACCCACGGAAAAGCAACGTCTTTATCGGCTTAAGTTAAAGCTGGACTCCGTAAATATAAGAAACGAGGATATCGTCAATAAGCTTCACAACAAATTATGGTGATCATACCGGCTTCCACAGCATTCAGGAAACTCAACTTTATCTCTAGAAACCGAAAAAGAAATGCAACAATTATAAAAAGAGATATCAAAAAACTAAAAAGTTAATCAAAGTGTAAATGTAACTTTGTGAAATTTCGAATTCACCAGTGTCGTTCTGTCCCCAAGTACTATTATACATCCTCACCTGTAAATATATAGATCAAGTATTAGGTAAATTTATTTAGTTACTTCTACGAATTATTCTTAGCTGAATAAAAGCTACCACTTAGTAAAATTAGACCTTCTAATATTTCCAAGGATTTTAGTAACTTGTTCAAAAGCTTTTGTAGGCTCAATAAAAACTTTCACTTTTACTTATTCAGAAGCAAACTTCCTCTAAAAAATATCATCTAAGTGATTAACTGTCAGAGGATGTATTCCAGTGATTGATTAAAAAGAGGCTGAAATTTCTTGTTGCAATCTCAAGCAGTTAAGTCGCAAATACATTCACCCGTATGGAGAAAAAATGTCAAAAATATTCAAACTGATGTACATATTAACCTACATATTATTATGAATTATGAGTTTAATAAACAATGATTTTAAAATACACAATAGGCCTATCTAACAATTTATGTTATTTCATATTCATTTCTTAAGCTGAGTTCCAGTTTAATTATAGCAACCCAATAAACTAAATATAAGAAAATGTATCTACCCATTCTAGTTCTACATACACTACTGTAAAAGGAATCTATCTACTTCCAAGTATTTATATCAATAGGCCGTGAATGTGTAATGTACTCCAGAGTTGACTCAGTCTAGCAAAAATCTAATCGGTCCCCGTAGTGCCGACACCCTCAAAATTTGACTTTAATTTGCACAAAAATCAAGTGATTTGCTATTATTTTCGTGCTTATCACATATGTATATTAGGCTTAAAAAACTCCGAGTGTATTAAAACGTGATTGAACATACGGTTTGCAAGGGTACATAGCTAAAATGATCATTCGTTAGTGTAAAAAAATAAGTAATTTTCCCTGATTTTTTCATAATGCTAATTTAATAGATGAAAATTTTCATAGTTAGAAGTACATAAAAATGGGATAAGTGCTGCTATGGACAAAATGAAGACAGAAAGGGGATAATTTAACAGAAAATTTATGCGCCAGGTGAGAACTTCTGTAACTGCCCTTGTTAAAAATTTTCAGATAATTCATGAGCGAAAATTATGTGGCAACAACCGCTTCTAAAAATAAATATTTTTTGATTTCAGGTTTTTTAAAGTTTCATGTTTTTGAGAAATATGGCATTTTTGACATTTTTTACATTTTTGACATTTGACTTTTTTGGACAATATTGACATTTTTGACATTTCTGACATTTCTGAGAAACCTATCTGATATTTCTAACATTTCTGATATTGTCTGTCGTTTTTGACATTTTTAATATCTTGACATTTTTGGCATACTTGGCGTTTTTTTACTTTTTTGCCTTTGCTTTAGATTTACGGAACGTTTTGAGTTATTTCTGTTAGTTTTGGCGTTTTTAGTTATTTCTGTAAATTTTAGCATTTTTGGCGTTTCGTACATTTTATTTTTTTTTGGAATTTTCTCGTTCTAGATTTTTTACAGAATAAATTTTTCAATTTTGACAAATTCTATATTGTAATGATGTTCAGTGTCTTTAATATTCTTTACGTTTAGGTATATTATTTATCTCATTTTTTATAAATCTTAACTTTCACATAACATTTCCATTTTCATTTTTTTTTGTGATTTCACGTGCGATAAATCAGACAGTGAACATTTTGCAAGCTAATTCATGGTTGTGATCAATTTTACACCCATCCAAGGTCAGGCTATGTGCCTGGACATCAAGGGCACCAAATGACAGCGCCTCCATATTAGGAGCGTAAACGTCACAGCAACAGATAAATATACACTACTAGCTGACCAGTCCTGGCTTGGCACGTGTTAGACAAATCGGCTCAATTGACACATTATTATATTGTCTTGTGTACAAAGGAATGACACCTCGAAGAGAGTAAGTAGCTTAATGTTCGAAATTTGACTGCAGTCGACAGTAAAAATTCAATTGTTTGCAATCGTGTAGCAATACATAAATATTACTAAACTAGCCGTTACCCACGGTTTCATAAGCGTACGGAACGTTCAAGCTTTCACAAAAAGAAGTAACTTATGAAACATATGGATTATCCTAAATAAAAAATGTTGTAACTTGTTTAAACCACCCTACTTAACTATAAATTCAGGAATCTCGAAAATATTTCACCCAAACTACATTATTTATGGGCGACCCTATATAACAATTATATTCAACATTTTTTTTAATCACCTTAAATAACTGTAACCCTACTTCACCCTATATTGCAACCATCCTCTATATGCTGCTGTTTATTTGATAACCAATATAACTATTTGAACACCTGACTATAACTCTTCTCTACCCTGTATTTCAGCTATGCAACTGCTTATGGTCTACGCTGTATAACAATTATTTCTGATATTTTCTGAACCATCTTTTAAAGTACAATTGGTCTTTCCCTATATTTTAATCACCCTTAATATGCATCTTTTTCTAACATTGTGTTAAACACACTCTAATACTATATTCTACTATATTTCATATAGAACCATATAGTAGAATACAACTGTTCATGCTCTACCCTACATAACAATTATTTATTAACTTTTTTAGATCTACCCTGATGGAAATACCGGTGGAACCCTTGGTGTGTCACAAATTTAAAAACACAGTTTTGCACCCTAACATCAAATTTTATTTAAACACCAGACTTTTATTTAAACCCTCACCGAAACTGCAACTGCTCATTGGCCACCCTACATAACAATTTTATTAAAAAAAAAATTAAACTATTCCATCTACATTAAAACCATCCTGTATACACCGCTGCCAATTTGTCAAACATTACAACTTATTTTTTAACCACCTTGTATAACTATAATTTTACTCTACAAAATATTTCAAGCACCCTGTATGTGCATCTGCTTTTCCTACTAGCTGACCAGTCCTGGTTGGCACGTGCTAGACAAATCGGCTCAATTGACACATATATCTTGAACATTTTTTTAATTTGGTAATTTTCTCATCCCTTAAATTTGTGAATACTCTGTTCGAGGTGTCATTCTTTTGTACTCAAGACAATATATACACTGCTTCTGGTTAGGGAATCCCCATTAATCGCGCCCCCCACAATTGAATGTCCTATCGAACTCCTCTCCATGTATTTGATACATTTCGTTAAATTTGAAGACGAGAGATGTAGGTAAAGACCGAGATCTAGGATTTTCGGGGAAACCAGCATATAGAATTTCCGAAACTGGAGCCGTCCCATGTAAATGCTGCTACCCGTAATTCCTAGGTTAGAATGTCACGATGAAATTTTCAGGTTAACTTCACCTGTCAGAAGTGAAAACCAATTTAAAATAATAATTCATGAGCGAGAATTATATGGCAACAACCGCTACTAAAAATACATTATTTCTTCATTTCAGTTTTTTTAACGTTTCATTAATTTTTTGGCGTTTTTTGATGTGTTTAACATTTCTGGCATGTTTTATATTTTTGACATTTCTGAGATACCTATCTTATATTTCCAATATTTCGGATATTTGTTTATATTTTTGTGGTTTTTAACATTTTTAATGTTTTGACATTTTTGACATATTTGACATTTTTTTACTTTTGCCTTTCATTTACATTTACGGGACGTTGGTATTTTGAGTTATTTCTGTTAGTTTTAGCATTTTTTTTATTACTGTGAATTATGGCATTTTTGGCATTTTATACATTTTAGATTCCTTAGATTTTTCTCGTTATTGGTTTTTTCCAAAAAAATTGACAATTTTGACAATTCTATATTGTAGTGCTGTTCAATCAGTGTCTTTTATATTCTTAATATTCATAATATTTTTCTCATTTTTTATAAATCTTAACTTTCACATAATATTTCCAAAATTTTCTATTTTTTTGTTATTTCACGTGCGATATATCAGACAGTGAACATTTTGCAGACTCCACCCCGTCAGTTTTGGCAATCAATTAAAGAACAGAATCAATTTATCAATTCTCCACATAGCATTTACCGGCTACGTTATAATCGCTACATGATTAAATACAATTCTACTCATTTCAAGAGAAGAGCATGTATACCAAATTTCTCGTCTGTATCTTTATTACTGACACTCATCCTCCCCATTCAATAACCGAATTTTTGTTAAATGTCACATCAAGGCTCTATTAATTTAAGGAATTAATAGTATAATACTCTTATGTGTATCATTTTCAGTTCCCGAGAAATAGTTCATTTTGTTAAAAGATACCCCACTTGCCCCGTACTGGATAACTGAATGTTTGCAAATTGATAAAAGCGAAATCAGGTATTACTTCACTTAAAAAATTAATCATCGTCTTAATTTTTATGACTATATTACTTTAGGTACCGGAAAAGTAGTAAATTTTTCAAAAGATATTTCCCCACTTATTCCCCAAGAGTTAATTTTTGCAAAATGATAATACTCGTTATTGTTTGAGGAGAAGAGTATTTACTTATATATACGTATATATACATAACATATATATATATATATATATATATATATATATATATATATATATATATATATATTAGATATACAGTACACTTTGTACCCAGAAAGATCTGTTGATCATTGGCTCATATTTCTTAATCTTAAATCTAAATGAATATGAGGACTACTGTCATAGGGGCCAACCAATTTCAATTTAGTTCAAAAGACTTACAGGAAAACTTTATTTCTACAAATTGCTTCAGCAAAAACATTGTTTAACATTTAGGGAGTATAGGGAATCGAAATGTCAGATCATACAGATATGTCTCATAAAATGTACAACCAAACCGTTTATATAGGACAACTGGTTGAGATCTATAGACCTATTACCCCTTAGTTAACCCAGCTCCACAAATTGCTCTTAGGTATTGCACCGACTTCAAAAAGGAGGAGGTGCTCAATTCGTCTGTATCAATATTTTTTTTATGTTTGTTCACCGATTACTCGGAAACGGCTTAAGGAATTTCGATCGTTTTACGGGATCCTGTTTAGAGGGATAGCGAAGTAGTCCCATATTTTTTTCATTAACATTGCTTGCACCGTTTCTTAGAAAATGGGCAAAAAGTATTTTTATCTATTCTCATATACTCTATGTCTTGAAAATTTTATACGGAACGTGAGACAATTTGAAAAGAAACTGGATTAGGTCCGGGGTATCCCAAAGGCTCAGGTATTTTTTTCAATAACATAGCTTGTATAGTTTCTTAGAGAATGGGGAAAAACTTTTTACCTATTTTCTTATACTCTATGCCTTGGTGGACTCGCCGATATTATAAACTTTGGTTGAGTTGGTGGTATTAACTGTTCGGAACTTAAGATGAATTGATTAAAATAATTTTACAGGATGTTTCATATATAGGATAGGTAAAACTTATAACGGAATTGAATTACATGTATTTAAGACATCTTGATAAAAAGGTAGATTAGGTGGCCTGTAAGTAGTTGGATATATACAATGTAGTTGAAATAAGGTAGCAGTCATACGAGTTGGTTCGAAACAGATATATAGAGTGGACCATAAACAGTTGTATATACCAGGTAGTTGAAAACGGGTGGAGTTGAATTATATTTATGCAGGGTGGATAACAAAATGTTATATTGTTAGGGTCATGTTAATGTGATGTTGCATATGCAATGTGGGTGAAATAAGGACAAAAAAAATTATATTTATACAGGGTGGTTAAAAATGAATGTTATGTAAGCAGTTAGGATATTTGATTTTTTTTGAGCTATTATTAAAGTAACGAAATGAGTTGAAAAAAATTGTTTTATAAAGTAGTCCACACGTTTTCAAGTAACATATAACAGGATGGGTGAAATATGTAGCAGAGTATGATTACAGCTATACAGGAAGGTTTAAATAATTTGTTTCGTAGCTATTGACGACCTTCAATGCAGAATATTTAAAGAATCTTTATTTATGTCTTTTAAAATTAATAAGTAATTCTATGATAAATTATTATTATAATCCGAGTGAGTGGCGCCCACTATGAACAAGTAGCTTAATGTTCGAAATTTGACAGCAGTCGACAGTAAAAACTCAATTGTTTACAATCATGTAGCAATGCATAAATATTACTAAATTAATCGACTTTTACTTACACAGATGTAAGCTCTAAAAGCCTATTTTTTCTATTCATTTATGACGTTACTTTTTTTCAAAACGATAACAACAGCAACTATTGAAGTGTCCAAATTTTATTTGATATAAGATTTAATATCTCATCTAAAAATTAGTAGTCAATTAAAAATTGTTTACTGTTCTCTTACCGGGATATGATATGCTGCACATATAATTTTAATTGTTTATCTAATAATATAATAGATATAATTTTTATTTATGATTTATATTAACTTTTATTTATACGTAATTCTCGCTAAGGCCACTACGATTTTGTCGAAATTCCACTTCTCGGTTTTGTCGTCTACAAATCGGAATAAATCGTATTACCGAGAAAGAACGAGATTGGGATTGGTTTCGTTCAACACAGGATGATTTTGTAACCTACTTGAGGATGAAAAAATTCTTTCGATACAAATTGTTGTGTGGGATCTTATAAGAATTTGATCACTACTTGATATTTTCCTAGCATTACATTTTTACATTTATATAGGATTTAAAAGTAAAAATGCTGGTTAGGCGATCTTTAGATGGGTAAAAAATTATGTGTTCTCATGTGAATTTGAGGCATACAATGAAGTTGCCTTAAGCAGTTACATATGCACATATATTGATTGCGAAATAAGGCGTTGTAGATTATAATTATACAGGGTGATTCTAGATATGTTAGAAATCAAATGTTTCTTGGGTGGCACATAAGCATGTACATATCATAGAGTGTTTAAAATATAGAGTAGAGTGCAATTATAACTGTACAGGGTTGTTTTGAAAAAAAAACTATATAGGGAAGCCCGTTAACGGTCGAATCTACACGGTTCATGCACTAGAGTTTGTAGAATTACAGTTATACAGGGTGTGCACAGATATTTGTCATATTAAATTAAGACTTACGAATTTGAACACAAATAAAGTCCTGTTAATTATATCTGATAAAAGAACTTGAATTTCGATACTTATGGATACAATTGGTCGAATTTCGACCACTGGGCGACAGCTAGTTATCAGGAATAATTGTTATATAATATATAGGGTGGTGTATAACTATTTAGGTAATTAAAAAATGTTATATTGGGTGTAATTAAACAGTAACATATACAGGATGGTTGCACTATAGGGTGAAGTAGAGTTACAATTATACAAGGTGGTGTTTCCACCTAAGTTAGAAAAATATAAAAAATTTTCTCAAAACATATAAATATCTGCAAAACAAGTTATTCTATTCAACAATAAACGAGGTTGGTCAAGCTAATAAATGAAAGTAAAATACCTTATGTTAGGCAATATCGAAAAAGTTAATTTATGTTTGAAAACTGCACCCAATTAAGCCACTGCATCACTAAAAATTGTTAAATAAATAAATTGAAAAAAAAACAAAAACCGACTTCAAAAGAAAATTAACTAAAAAGCTTGAAATAATTTATGCTACAACAAACTTTTTATGAAGTCGGTTTGGGAAGTACATTGATGAATTGTACTTCACAACTTTGCTGTTCAAATTGACACCGACTTCAGAAAAAGTATTTAATTGTTGTAGCATAAATTATTTCATGCTTTTTAGTTAATTTTCTTTTGAAGAGGGTTTGTGTTTTTTCAGAAACCATTGTGTGAAGTCAAAACCCAAATGAACAATAAAAATAGCTTTTTACGTCCTCAATCATTCAGAAACTACTTAAGAATAGGGAACTGTAGACGAAATAGAAAATTGATATACAGGAGAATAAATAGGTGTAAGTATAAGTGACACTATCCAAGATGGACATCTAAATTAGTATGACATTTTTGAGACGAACATCAAAGTAATAATAGACTTTGAGAATTTGGCAGTGGAAACCAAAACCAAAGATGAAGATAACAAAGACCGTTATTTTTATTGAAAGACAGCATGAAACAAGAAACAGAAGACTTATTCAAGTCCAAGTTGGGCTGAAAGTACATGGCGGAAGCTCTACAAATCACGATGGATATATACTAGCCTTTACTTATGTTTTTTGCATGTCTACCTAGTTGTAGCTTATATTGAACCTCATTGACTTTACTCTCCATGATCAGTGTCAAAGTCATCGTCTCAGTGACCAGCGTAATTAGACAAAAATTAAAATTTAAGGAACCTTACTGTACATTATGACTTGTATAAGTAGAAAACCTAAATCACTTAAAATTTGTTGGTGAACCTCTAAAGAATCTCTAATAATACATGGTTATGATTACTGTTAAATGGTAAGTTTCAAGTCATATACTAACATCCTCGAATTCGGTTAAGGCTTCTCCATAAAATCACTAAACATGAACAAGATAAAACTGCATAATTATACAAAAAGGTTTAACTTAGCTAATTCGGTTAACCCGGTTTCGAGTTAGTGAACAAACATACAAAAAATATACAGGGTGTTTCAAACCAAATGCAAAATGAAAACACATTATCTGCATTTACTTCTTTTTAAAGATGTGAAATATTTTGAAATAGGCCACGTTCATTATTCATTAAACGCTAGATGATTCTGGAACTTTCGGAAGTTTTAATAGTGGACGGCACCTCCAAGTACGAACACTCTAATTACAAGTTGCTTTCCTAAATATTATTGAAGCCTAGGAGAAGTACCAGGAAAATTGTAGTGGAATTAAATACTGATGCATTAAGGGTAGGGAGGGTATCAATTGAACAACAGTTATATCCTTATCATATAAGGAGGGTTCAAGCTCTGTTGCCCAGAGATTTCGAATTGAAAATGATTTTTTCCTAATGATTTCACCGAATGAATACCTTATGACGTCATAAGTCAAATAATAGATATTCTCAAATTTTTTAATTTTACATTTTAGAATTGTGCCTTTTTTCATAGTTTCATTGCCATTGACAACAGAGTTTGACCTAGACTGCGAAACCTTTGGAAATATTCAGAAATTTCGGGTGTTATTTCCCAGAAAATGCTTTACCATATGTATATACTTTCAATTTTGGAAAAGTGAGATTATAGCACTCTAGATCAACTCTTCTACTTTTTAGCGGTGGTATATTCATAACGTTAGAGTCATGACCTTTCAAAAAAAAGTTATCTTCCATAGGATTGACTGAAATGTTTAACAAAATACCGAGGCTACAACATTTATTTTTTGAACATAACTGGGGTATTCAGTCAGTAAGAATGTTTCAGCTATAAAATAACAAAATATATAAACCATTATCTAAAAAAACAATTAACGAGTGTATAGTAGCTCATTTTAAAGGTTTTTGATTTCTCTATAATATAGTAAACACGGTTTCATGGGTAGATTTTCTGTAAAAGGTAAAAACTAAATTGTTACCAATTTTTCGTGGTTTTCTTGTTAAAAAAAAAGAAACGCATCGATTAAAACAATTGATTTTTATGTCAATTAGTCAGGTTTTAACATTAAAACACTTGATGTCGGTTTCCATTCTAGTATTAATTTTGTTATGTATTTTCGTAAATGACCTGGGCTAAACTGTGTTGGACAACGGCCTGCTAGATTATTTTTTAAAAAAATAATACTTTATATTTTATGATATAATTTCAAATTGGTAAGTTTTATGTAAAAAATAAAATAGTTTCTAAATAAATGGGGCTATCCAAAATTTTTTCCAAATCTTTGCGTAAGATTTTCTTTAAATTGAAAGTGAAAAAATGTACATATAATGTCCTTTCATAGTGATAAGACTCATAAAAAATCTCATTTTTCTACTGCTTTTCGTTTTTATGATAAAAAATAAAATGATTGACTTATGACCTAATGTTTATACAACAAACTATCTTTTATTTTTAACAAGGAGTCGCCCCTTAAAGTTTTTCGCATTTGTTTTGCAACACCCTGCATAAACTTGAAATAACGAACAGCCGTTGTTCAACGCAGTCAATAACTGTTAAATCAAGTACGAGTTCAGATGTATGGTCTAAAATATAATATACTTTTTTTTACAATATGGTCATGAATCTTGCTGAATTAAAACGAAATGTATCGTTGGAATACCAAACACAAAGTAGGTAAATAAATTGTAAATACGGGAAAAAAATTATAATCTAGGCAATTTCCTTATTGTGCAAATATTCCATGAGCTTAATAGAGGTGTTCTGTATAGAGAGAAGTCCATTAGCCCAATATCAAATTTCGTGCTGTTTTACATGATATATGTCACAGAAGGGATCCTCAGTTTCATGAATTTATAATATCCGTAATTCTCAGACCGTTTGGCTTAATAAGTTTCGCCGTTCCTGAGAATAAATCAATTAATGGTCCCGTATTATTCGACAGAAATCCGGGTCAAGCCCTTACTGAATATATGCCTGCCATATATTCATCTACTTTTTAGCTTACCGTATCCCACGAGTCAATTATTAAAGGACAGAAAACGAATTTGAATATTTTGCCTGAAGCGTAGAGATTTATTCAATGGCCAAGCAATTTTATCAGTACATTTACGTTGGGTGTTCAACATGATACGTAATGGACTAGGATTAATTACTGAACTAATTTATAAATCTCACCCGTCCAAATTTATTTCGGTCTATTACAGATACTGGGAGAGCTCAAGTTAATGATAATAATAGTCCAAATATTTTTCAGTGTAAGGTGGTAACTAGAGTCAATAATTTAAATGAATGAGAGTTTGACAAAATCGAGATAAAAAAAACACGAAATTAAGTAAATTAAAGCGCAAGAATTTATATTTTTTTGCAACTATTAAGTAGTTGTTTTTGTTAAAAAACGTCTTTATTCGAATAAAATAAATCCCTAAATGTTTAATATTTAAAAGAACAACGGTAAATAATACTGATGATCACTGCGTTGCCATTCACTAAACTATGACCTTTCCCAACAGGCAATCGCGTTTATAGATCCTTAACACATCGATATTTTTCGTTATTCTTCTGAACTTGTAAGCGTTTTTTTTGACATCAATCGTATTTTCAGGAATCTCTGCATTGTAATCATCTATTTATTTGACTCTTTTTTATCGTTTATTGGCAAGAATAGGTTTTGTTTGATGATGATTAATTTCTATAAGAATTCTTAATTTTTGGCACCGTAACATTAATTTTATAATGAATGTTTAAAGCCCGTTGGTAATATTTATTTTCATACAATTTCTACTTATTTCCAGAAAATTCATCCTAGAATAATTATAGCATTAATCTTTTAATATTCCCCGGATGCGCCTGAACAAATTTTATACGAAAATACCACTTTTTTCAATTTCTTGAAATAGGGTTCCACTTATATAATTAAAACATATATAGCTGCTTCGGAAACCCCCTTAATAGACTAGCGTTTAAACTAAACAAATCTGTGAGTTGTTTTCGATTAATTACTGAAGATACATAATAAGGAATGCATACATATGCAGGACTTGCTCATTTTTGTAGTAGTAAGAATGTCTTATATAACCTTGAGAAAACAACTAAGTCATCTTATCTCAAGCTAACGAAACAGTTTTTGTGGAATAAATATACCTAAGTGATAAATTAGATTTACATAAACTATATATATTTAGCGATATAATATCAAAATTTAGGCGTAAAAATTATTATGGTTGAAATATATTTCCATCAGTGTACATATATATTAATAAATACCTTATTTGTACAATTACAGTTCAGCTCCCGTAAATCACAACAAATTAAAACACCATTGTTTTATATTTAAACAGAAAACTTGCATTGAATATTCAGAATAAATTGTAAATTTTGACTTACGTTTGTGATTTTTCTTAGGTTAGATGTTAGATTAAGTAGAGTTTCTAAGCAAGTTATGGATTCATTAGGGAATAAATTTCATTGTCAAATTAATATACATAGTTTTATTAGCCTATTCCTAATTTTACCCCTTTGTTAGTTCTAATCATTCATTAGATTTAACTACCTAGATATGCTGAGAAACTAACTTTTATTTAAAAATCCAAGCCCTTAAATAATATTGATTGTGACGTAATAAAAATGGAAGTCGTAATACTTTATTTAACTGAACATTTGAATACGTTTATTTATAATTTGATTGCCGCCCTCCAATACTAAGTAACAAAATATGATCTTGGGCAAAAACCAGATAAAATGTTATCAAGCTAAGTTCTGGCATAAAATTGACATGTGCATTATTCAGTGCCAAATAAAGACTAACAACTTTTTTGCAAATAAAACGGTATTCTTGTGACATCTTATTTTAAAGGCATTATTATTCTATAATTTATTTTGTTTGCTGAAATTTGATGAGTAGTTACAGGGGTATGAGTGAGTAATTTGCAGTGTCATTGCGTCACCTCACCAAAAAATCCATCGATTACAAAGTTTTGTTTAGTATTCCTTCCATTGTATTAACTTTTTGAGAGGTTCGATAAAACTTACATCAGCACAGTCCCGCAAATTTTATTTGTTGACAATTCCATTAAAAAAAATACATGCATCACTAATACAAACATACTCTTAACATAACGTAGTCTCCATCAGACGGGCGGTCATTAGATTCCAAAATTAAACAAAAATTATATTAGGAGAGAACATACTAAAAACGAGTGATATATATTTCCCAGCATTGTCTTGATTTCTATCTGGGGCTGCAGATTTCCCAGCAAAGAGGATATTTCAAACAGGGCATATGAATGCAAATATTATAAGAAATAATAGTTCAATTGAAAATCAGCCAAAAAGTTTGTTTGTAGTTTTAAAAAAAAAACTAATAAACACGCTTTAACTAAAAAGTAGAAAATAATTTTTAGTTATGAACAGTTTATATTACAGCAGTAGAAAGTCGAACAATCAATCATGAGTAATTACCTCAAAATAAAAATATAATAAAATTATATTAACAGAATAATTCGATTCAAAGTAAAAAGCGTGAGGTGCATTTCACTATATTCGCATAACTCACCTGTCATAAATAGTTGCCAATAGAATAATTCTAAAATTTAATATTTCAAGCACTCCACGCTTTTTACTCGGAATCGAATTATTCTGTTAATAACATAAATTTTATTATATTTTTATTTTGAGCTATTAATCATGATTGATTGTTCGACTTTCTACTGCTATAATATAAACTGTTCATAATTAAAAATTATTTTCTACTTTTTAGTCTCACAATGATGTCTATAGGATTTATAACTGAAAACTTTGATTTTGAATAAATATTTTTCGTTTCTCACTAAATTCAAGTTTACTTCATGTTTGCATAACATTTCCATTTCATTACCCGCAAGTTCTACTACTGCCAACTAGATGGCAAACGAAGCGTTAATACACGAATTTGGCATTTAGGCAAAAACAGTGACATCGGACCTTGACATGTGTGCCAATTTTCAAGTTAATCAGTAGTTGGTGAAAATTACGTTGACAGTTTCCGTTACATAGATACATACATACACGTCAACCTAATAAAAGCCTGTTAAAAACCAGAATTTTATTATCTAATACTATAATACGAGCAAGGTTTGTTTGTATATATATATATATATATATATATATATATATATATATATATAGAAAATTCAGTTAATGGGAAAGCAGCCTGGTAAAAATACAGGTTTTAGGAAACTCTTTTTATTATGAAAGCTTTCGGATATACTTTTATCCTTCGTCAGTCACTAAAAATAACTAAATTATACAATGTACATTATTATAAGAGAGTTACAATAATCGAGGTTATAACATAAAAAGATGGTACATCACTTAAAAAATTACAGGTAATAATGTTAATATAGGGATACTTTGTGAGTATGTGAAGTGACAAGAATTGTCTGTCAATTAGAAAGATCAAAAAATGTTTTTTATATGGAACAAGCTATGAAAATGATACTGTGATAGAGAGAAATGATTTAGAAATGTATGAAAATTTGAAATCAAGATTTGAATTAATTTTTTTTTATCTTCTCCTAACCTCAACTTAAATTCACTAAAATATTTACGCCCTGTGAACATGAAAAAGCACTACTCCTTCGTGGGTTTCATTTTAAAAGGAGGGTAATTAAACATATCGTTCGAATGGTACTGTGTTGAAGATGTGCAGAATACATATAGAGACTTTATTTCTTTTAAAGTACCTAAAATGATGAAGTATTAAATAACCAACTGGGTAGTGGGTGGTTGATACTATATTACAACCAACACAAGAAATATCAAAGTGGCCTGAACTTAAGGAAGTTTTCCTCTCAGCAGAAGAATCCTATTAGAAACCTTTGAAGTTACCACTAATTATTTAGAGATTCTAAAGCTAATTGATACATTTTATTTCAGGTTCCCATGACCTTAATATAGAGATCCTATGTTCAGCTAAAGTGTGATAGCAACACTATATACACCGAAATGTAATATATCGCCAGAACATTATGTCATATACAATTTCGTTGATGACAGCAGTTGCAATTATTCTACACTTTTGTTTGACATATGGTAATCTTTTAAATTAAACAGCTGTTAATTCGAATTCATATAGTTTTATTTAATTATTTCTAATTAAAATCTGCATTTACGAAACGGTCTCATTACAATTACTCAAAATAACTGATACACAATCAGATTCTCCTGTAATAAAATTTAGAATTGAAAGACGCCTTGCACTCGTTAACCTATTTTAACCAACATAATACGAATGAAGCTGCTATTAAAGGGCAGATAACGAGTTGGAGCGTTTTAACCGAATAAAGAAATTTATTGAACGGCCAAGCAATTTTAACGGTACATTTATTGTGGTTGTTGAACAGTTTGCAGCGAACGTACAATTAATAACCCTACAACTGCGCCAATTTCTGTAGGGGATTTTTAAACTTGAGCTAATAAGAAAAATATGCTGACGTATTTTCTAATATTGAGAATTTTTCTCGGTTTTTAGAGATTTTTTAATCTTCATGATGATAGATAGATAGTTAGTTGATTGAATAACGTCCTGCCTTAGAGAACTTCAGAAGCTGTTTGAATTAAGGCTTTGCGTACAATAAAGAAAGATCGCCTATATCCCTTTGAATCAAAGGGAAAGTTAATAAAATTTCCCAAATATCTGAATCACATTTAAAATAATGTGTTTAATATTTCTAAAGTGTCGATTTCCTTAGCATTAACATTTTCACTAAAGCCTTACTTATGCTGAAAGTAAACAACGTAAAACAACTCGCTTTAATCATCAAACCTGTTTGAGAATTTGTCTATGATCCGAAATATACCCCCTATGTAGTTTTTACATAGATAATTAGTGAAAACGTGGCAGTTGGGTAGCTTACTTTCGATATGTGTTATCATAACTGATACTAAGCAAACTGTCCATAAGTCAACCAGTACTAAAAACAAAGAATTCGGTAATGCGAATTTTGTCGTGATCTAAGTGTACAGTACTGCTGACCAACAAATATCAATTTCAATATTTTTCTTGTTATTTTTATAAACTTACAGAAACAATTTAACAATTTCATCTTCAATTGTAACAGAGAACGTTCCAATTTATGTGCTACCACCTGAAACGTGTTACGTCTAAGAACAAACACTTGGAAACTATGAAAGGCATAAACGTAAGGAACTTCCTTTATAAATACTTCATTTTATTATGGCTACGAATATACCATAATTAGCTTAGCAAAGACCCTCCATCCACTGTGCAATTTATAAAGAATAGGTATGAAAAAGAACTATTTATTTTATTCAGAAATTATAATCTGAAGACATAATAATTATATTCTGGAAGAAACGAACCGACACTCGTTACAGGGTGGTAGTCGTTCCAGCCTAATGACCAGCTTATTGCATAATAAAAACTAAAGATTCAGATACTAAATACACAACAAATAAAGTCAAAACTAATCCTCAAATAGAAAATAAAAGCAGAAATCAGAAAGAGTACTTCTAAAGTCAGCAAGTTACTGAAAAAATTTAAAACAGGACACTCCATATAGTACAAGGTTACATTCACTAAAGATGTAGTTGGCCCCCTTTCTTTTCTTTGCTCCTGCTTTCATTTAAGAGCAAGGTCTGCTACTCCTAGTGCACTCTCCTTTCCCTATTTCCTTTGGACCAAGTCCATTGTTCTCAAATCTTCTGGTTCCTCATAATTCAGAACTAACACTTTTACTTTCTATATCAGGTGAGGACCCATGTCCGCAGTCTTGAAATGGCTTTACCTTACTAAGGTTTAAAATTGTCTCATCCAGAGAGTTTAAAATTTGTCTTAGATCATGATCGTCTCAGCCACAATAATTAAAAGCTTTTATATGCTTTTGACCACGTGTTGACCTTTGAGAAGGACCGAAGTAAAACTAACGCTTACAAAAAATTCAGGAACGATCCAAATCTTCGAATAAACCATGTAGGTACTCTTTCATCTTCTTGTTCTTGCTTATATTGCATCTTATTATTTGTTATGTTCTTATAATAATTGAAGTGGCCGGTTGTCGGAAATTTTCGACAGTGCCAAAATAGTTTATCGACCGGCTATGTGATGAGCCCAAAGTTGACCTAATAATGCGGTGCTTGTCTGTGGTAAAATAAAAGTTCACACACACACACACCCATGTGCGAGCCCAGGAACTAGATTTGGTCTTGAGAAAATGTACTGATGAACACTTCCAGCCCCCTGGCAATCCTCACCCTAAGTCTTTACTCAGGTCCTCACGCTAACGCAGTTTTGCTTCTGCATAATCGCTGTCATCTTGTTGGGATGGCTTGGCTTTGGTTTGGTTCCGTTGCTTTACCTTATTGGTACTACAGCAACTGTCTTATTTGTGTTTCTTGGCTCATTCTTTGCTATGATATATAGCTAATTGTACCCTTCTGTGGGCGTGCACGTTGTCATCGTTTGTTTTTGTGGATGTGTGTTTTTGTATCTTCTCTTTGCTTGTTAGGTTGGTTTCCCCACCGAGCCTCCCTTGTTGACTCATGAAAAATATAATATAATATACTTCATTTTTTACTTACCTGTCTTCTATCTCTGGGCTGCTTCGTCCTCTCCTCATTCGCTAAGGCAGAGCTGGTTCTTAGGCCATTTGTATCCGTCAATAAATTTGAGCTCATAGTTGATTAGTTGTCGTAGGTGAAGGTTTGGGTGCTGTTCCAGTTTGGCGTAAGCCTCTCTGGCCCTCAACTTCATTTCTGCAAGCACTGGTTGGTGTCTTAAATCGTTGAAAATCAGCGTTATACGAACGAACCAGGGTGCGTTAACTACGAGGCGTAGTCATAGGTTTTCCTGCATTTCCTGTCTGTTGCTCTTGCTGGTGTGTCCCCGTACTATTGAAGCATACGTCAGCATTGGCAAGATGACTGTCTTGATGAGAGTCAGCTTGTTTAAGAGTCCCTGCTTGCTTCCTCTTCCTATTAAGGGGTAAAGTTTAGCACGGGCAGCCCCGACTTTGTTACGAGTCTCTTGGACATGCCTCGTGAAAGTAAACCCCTTGTCGTTGATGACTTCAAGGTATTTGACTTCGTTCTTCCATGGGATTTGTCTACCGTTGACGGTCAGGTTTCCTGTCGGAACGATCGTGTGGCTTCTCCAGTTGACGAACAGAGCTTGGGTTTTGTCCTCATAGATGGCTATCTTCCACTGAAGGCATCATTCCGCTAAATCGTCAGTGGCTTGCTGCAGCCGCCTGAAGGCTGGCTCGAATCTGAAAGATTGGCATCCTAAGGCGGTGTCATCTGCGAACTGGGAATTATAGCGTCGGCTGGTCTTGGGATGTCTGCAGTGTAGATTGAAAATAGGTTGTCCGGTATCTGGAGTGCTCTTGGCCTATACGTCTTGATGCCATACTCGGTCGATGGCTTTTGCTACATCCAGGAAGATGAATCAGTTCTTCGATTCTGGTTGAGTCTGTCTGCAGCGTATTCTACTAGCCGTAGAACTTGGTGTTCGATGGCGTGTCGATGTCTGAATCCAAATTGTTGGTCTGGAATTACGCTCAATTCATCTACAGTCTCTTGGAGTTGATTTGCGAAGATCCTTTCTGCAACTTTACTCATGGCTGGTAGTACACTAATAGGGGGATAGTTTTGTGGAAAAGTACCGTCCTTATTGGTCTTTGGCAGCAAGATAATGTCGGCATAGTTCCATCTCTTCGGGTAGTATATAAGTCTTAGCATTGCATTGATGATGTTTGTCAAGGTAACGACAGCCTTCCTGGTGAACCGTTTGACTATCCTGTTGGATTTACGGTCATGTCCAGGAGCTTTTTGTTGCTTGAGTAGTCTGATCTGCTCCCGTACCTCTTCCGGGGCGTGGTCCTGATTGGTTGGGTGTCATCTTGGTTCCTGATCCGTCTGGCTTGCCTTTCGACTCGGAGTTCGTGGTCGTCGTCGTCATCGTCGTGTTGGTTCAGTCTACACTCTCTCTCAAGGTTGTCAGCGAATGCTTCTAATTTTTCAAGATCGGAGTAGACTATACCCTGCTCGCCTTGAAGTAGACGTACTGGACGTCTGTCCGTTCTCAGGATTTTTGCAGATTCCAGAAGCCTGGTTTCTGCGGGTCCAGTTGCCCCAGGTAACCATTCCTTCTGTCATTGTAATACGTTCTTAGAGCTTCAGTCACTGCCCGATTCATTGCATTGGAACTACGCTTGTCGTCCGGTTGCCTTGTTCGTTGTGCTCGTCTTCTCGTTCTGTTTTTCTCTAGGATTAGCTCTCTGATGTCATCTGGAAGGTTGCCGTACTTCTTATCTCTGTGTTTTCGGATGCTACGAATGCTGGCTTCCAGAGCTGCATTCTTTCGTCTAGGAGTTGGATCGCCACTTCGACCTCTTCCCTACTTTCGGTCACAGGCATTGGTCTCAGTGTGTGGTCCAGGTTCCTTCGAAATAGGTCCCAATTCACCTTCTGGAAGCGTTGCTCTTCTTCGTCTCTATGCTCGTCTGAAATATTGATACTTTGTATACTGAAAGAATATAGTTACTTTGAATGTTAGTCATACTTGAATGCCTGTTGCTTCGGTCGATGAGAGGTTGTCCGGGGTCAGCATTCTGTGGTGTGGTATTGTTGTCTTTACGAGAAGGGCTGTTCCCCCTCCTCTGGCATTCCTGTCGTTCCTATAAGAGGTGTATCTATCCATCGATGTTGAAACGCTTTCCTTCTGATAGCTTTGTTTCCTGGAGTGCCACGACATCTATGTTCCTTCGAGTGATAAATTCACGCAGTTTGTGTTCGCTCCTCGTATATTCCCAAAAGGGAAGCTCTATTAGCCATCGAGATGAATTAATTGGACGTTGACCTCGTTGAGCCTTTGTAAAGTTTGTTGGATGACTTTACCCAGATCTGCAATATCGAGTCTGGCGGCGTTGACATCCAACTTCTGGTTGGGTGTTGTTTTGGCCTTGGTTGTCGTTGGTTTCTGGGCCGTTTCTTGCTGTTGCTGGCGGCAAAGGAGCCGCTCCGCTGACCGGGGAAGCGTAGGACGTTCCCGGTTTCACAGCTCCTGTGACCGCGGGTGGATTTCCCGCAGGTTATGTTGGCCTCGGTGCCTCTTGCATCCCCTGTAGTTACAGCTACATGGGCTTCCTAGCAGTTTGCGCACTTATCTGGTTCCGTCTCTTTGACTGGGCAGTTTGATGCCCTGTGTGGTCCAGAGCATTTGACGTATCTTGCATCTTGATGGCAAGTGACTTGTCTGGCATTTGAAACACTGCAGCAGTGTAGTCTTCTGGCTTTTCTATGGTTACGCAGGTGTAGAGTATTGTCTTCAGTTCCATGATGCTGTTCTCTGTTTCTGGTAACTTTTCCAGAAAGAGAGGCTGTTCTTCTTTCGATGGGAGTACATAGCGTACAACCCATACGGGTTGAATCCTTTAGTCTTCAGGTCGTGTTCTATTTCTTCGGTGGCGACTAAGGTGTTTAAACCTCTAATCACCACGCGTATGTTCTTCGGAGGGAAGTTAAACGTGTGGAAGTTCCACTTCTTTCCCTGTAAGAAAGACTGTCTCGCGATATCCCTCCGCGTACAAACAATTTCTCCTTATCTGATTGCCCCTGCAGCTGGCCGTGAAGCCAGTTTTTGAGGCAACAATCGTCTCTCTCACCTGCTTCCAGTACTCAGACTGGGTAAGCACTATCGGTGGGATTTTCGTTTCGTCCACATTCCTGGGCGGAACGTATGGCGTTGTCTTCTTTTTGTTGTGTGCTTCCTTCGTTTCCATCGGTCGCTCGGCCGGAAGGACGCGCTCCTCCGTTTCGGGCGTTGTAGACGCCCTGCTTGATTGGGCACTGGAGATCTTCCGTTTCCGGGTAACCTCCTGGAATCCGTCATCCATCTCTACCTCCTTTATAGGTGAGTCTTAGCTTTTTCCGTTTTCGATCACAGTAGGGGCCACCGTGACCGGGGTCGTTTCCATCCCACCTACGAGTTCTTTAATAGTCCCGAACGTACTAATTGCTGAAAAAACCCAAGGGTTCCAGGCCCACAGGTTGTCGCCGACTCGATGGTTGCTGGTCTCTTTGTCGAGCAGTCCCATATCTCTCACCTTTTCAAATAAGGGAGAACTGAACTCGATGCGAAGTGTGATGAAATAAAAGTTTTTGAAGGGGTCGCATTTATAAGGCAGTAAGCTCGATGAATGCAATTAGTTTAATAGGTTAATACGTCAGACGGGGAGTGCGTACATTCAATAACTGACGTATAAACACGTCATCCGTCTGAAAGGGTTAAATTATTAAATATTTTGTTAGTCTTAGGGGGTGTACTACTAATAATTTGCAAAGTAAGAATCCAAATTTGTTATAATGCGTAAATAATATTAAACAAATGACTAGTGTATTATTCAATCGGGAACCACCTATAATTAATGATATGAAAAAGAAAAATATATCAATAACTGCGCATACAATATAACAATATATCATTCAGTTCCATATGTTGAGTAATTAATTTATTTTAACATTTATTAACCTAATATGTTTCACCTGATCTTGTTGCAAATATTTATTCTTCTATTAAAAGTTATTTTATTACTAATACTGGTACCATTAACAACAATTTTTTGCATAGTACTTTTGAGGACATAAGCACATACATAGGGTAAATATTTCCTACAGTAAAAATCTAGAAAATGATTTCTGTAATAAAATTTCATTGTGAGTAACTCTCCAAGCAATAGTTAAGTTTGATAAAGTAGACTATATGAACACAAAGCAAGTTTAGGTCGACCTGACCCTAGCTTCAAAAATCTACTAAATAGGTAGTTAAATAATTTTAAGAAACATTTGTATTGTTCGAATTTATTATTTTGTGTCTAAGTATCTATCAACGTCAAAAGTGCAATTATTACATGATGCTAGAATATTAATTAGGGGAAGAAGTTTTGAATTACCATAATTCATAAATTTATATTTTGATTTAAAATTAACTTACACATCATAATATTATGTACCCCCTTTTCAGTTATATTTAAATTAAGAAATATAATTACACATTACGATTAATATTTGAAACGTGATAGTGACAATTATAAGAATGACACAAAGAGACCTAATTTAACCTGATAATTAGTGACGAGTGAGTTATGTAATTTTATAATTTTAATCCATAACGTATAACGACAAATTACCCATAACTTATAACGACAAATTGCATAAGACACAAATGCAATTATCTGAATTCGAATTTGAATGTTATAATAGTACTCATATAATTGAACTTCTATTTAAAAGCTGACTCAATGTTCAGGAAGGTCCATAGGCAGAAATTTTCTTGGAATTGATTCGAACTTATGAACGACAATGTTCATTAATGCGTTATTGTTAGAAGCAATTATCGTACAAATTGTTTGTTACCGATTACATATTTAACAACATGTGTTTAATTCTTATCGCATACACCAATAACGGCCAGAAATGGAATTCATTCATGTTAAGCTCAATTGTATATTTGCCCTTGCTTTTCTATTTTTCATTTCATTGATATTAAATTAAAATTATTCACATAGAAATTCTATACATCACCCGTTTAGAGGAGCTTAAATACAGTGCTAAATGCTTGTAATGTACTACAACAGTAATAATAAAAGCAGTAACTAAGAAAATAAATTTGCTAAGAACTGCTTCATGTCCTGTATAACTAAAGTATGATGTTGTCGGGTTTGTTGAAAGTTATTAATATGCTAAAACTTAATCGAACTCAGTACTTTCTATGCAAAGAGAAACAGTATTTCTATAAAGGTGCAAAAAATGTTATTTCATAAAACATTAGACATGGTTCCGGTTTGAAAAAGTACTATTTCACAATAAAATTTTTCAACTTCTTTATTGCCATCAGATGTTAAATAAGGTTTATGTAATAAATTAAAAATCTGACAAAATTACCAACCACGATATTGTAATGTTTTTATTTTCACACTCGGGTTCAGTTCAGTTCTTGGATTTATTTAAGAACACATTCCAACTCGCTCTAGTTTATTTCCACTAATTTAACACAATTCATATTCACAGAACTATTTACACTTTATCTCTACGTAACTATACGGCAGTCGAATAAAGAATGAATGCTTAGCCAACTCTCCGTATTTATATATTTCATCTGGGAATTCTCTAGAACGTCAAAGAGCCACTAGATTAGATTCTTCCAGAAATACATCAAAGCAAGCCGCCGACCTCGATGCGCCAGCCGACCCTTTCAGATGCCCCGAAATATCGGATAAATGCCGATTCCACGAATTATCGGAGGAATTCCCGTCACAATATGAACAGCTACTAATTGTCAGGGTGGTATGACAGCTATTTGACTTAAATTGTCTAATAAAGGCGACAATAACAACTCTTTATTGTAACGCTCCTGTTACTGCTGTTATTTGTACTAATGTAATGAAAGCTTGACATGTCACTTTCCGTTGTAACTCAATGCGCTACGTTGATAAGTTTGTGGGTACTGTTGAAACAGATTTACGTGTAATATTTAAAAAAAAACGTGTAGCAACTAATGGATTAATTGGTTTTCTATCTAATAATGGATATAAATGAAAAATCCTAAAAGAGTTCAATTCGCAAAAGTATTGTAATGTTTTTATTTTCACACTCTGGTTCAGTTCAGATCTTGGATTTATTTAAAAACACAGTCAAACTCACTATAATTTACTTCCACTACTTTAATTTAGATTCACGGAACTATTTACAATTTATCTTTACTATACGGCAATCGAATCCTATCGTCAGCTGTCCCTATTTATATATTTCTTCTCCGAATTTTCCAGAAGGTCAAGGAGCCTTCGGAAAATTTCCTTCATGTGTTCTGAAAGATTCGAGGAAATTTGAGGAATTTGTGTTAGCGCCAGCCGCCTGCCTCATCTCGACAGACTAACATTTCGGATTCCTCGAAATATTGGATGAATGCCAATTCCAGGAATTATCAGATGATCTCATCACAATTATAAAGCTACTTTAATAAAATTATTCACCTGCCTCATTAAAGACCTAGGTGTATAATAACTACCGTTAAAAAAATTTAAATGAATAGGCGTAGCGTTTGATACCGCGGTTAAAAGGGCTTTCAATTCTTTATTGAGCAATATAGAACTTTTTTAATTTTGGAAGTGGATACTGAATAAAAAGTAATATTAATTTATTCGAGTCAAATAAATGTCACGACTTGCTAGTCTAATACTAGCCATTTTGCCAAAAAAGTAGAACCGGATCTTTTTGTAACATTTAAGGCATATATAAAATTTATTTTTGTCCGCCAGACGGCGGCGTACAGATTTAATATATTTTCTAGTTACTAATCCTTTGTTTAGGAATTTCAAAATATTTCTTTTTTAATTAGCCTTTCTGAGACCCATAGAATAGAGATCTTAAATTAATTAACGTGGATGATCAAGTGAGAGTGAAATCTGAGGTATGTGGAAAAATTAATTAGGAGTATCCTTGACTGTCACATTTCCCACTCTATACGGTGAGTAGAATATAACTAAAATTCCGTCAATTTTAAACATATTTACGGAGTCAAATCCGTCCCATATTTCAACCATCGGCTATGAAAAAAATATTTTTTAAGCACAATGTATAAATATAATTCAACTCCTGCATATATTTCAACCATCCTGTATATGATTTGTTTTGTGTCCGCATCATATAACAGTTTAATAATCACCCTATATAATTTTAATTACACATTTTTTCCAACTTTTTATACCACCAAACTTCCACTCCTATATTCCAACCATCCTGTCTGTACGCCTGCCTATGTGATCCATGTTTTTAACTGCCTTTTGTAACAATCATTCTACTCCGTCCTATATTTCAATCGTCATATATATGCAACTCCTTCTGTCACTTTACTTTGTGATTTTGTTTGCTATAACTAAACACCCTGTGTATAATTGCACCAAATAGCAGTTTAGAGTTTGACATTTGTTGTCGCTGACTTCTCTATTAGGCCGGGAGAATGTGACACCAAAAGCACCGTCTTGGCAAAATGGAAAAAAAATCATTTAAATAGGTATTTGCCTGATATACAAACAAAACGAAAATATGCTTTACTATGCCTATATGGTTGAGATGTACATAGAAAATTCTTAAATTCCCAATCAAATCTTCCAATGCCTACAATTCCCGCACTATTACGTTGGAATTAAAATATTTATGAGGAAATGTCCGTTACGTCACTTCGATGAAGACCTTGTCCATTCAAACCGGTTCAAAATAGGAGAAGACGTATGTTACTCGAGGAATTGATAACCTCCTCCTTTTGGAAGTCGATTAGAAATTGATCCATACTTATTGATCGTTAGCTGGTGCCATATTTTGGTCCACCATTTTCTCGCTACTGTCTCTAAGGGGATTAAAAGTGTATTAATTTTTTATGCAATGAGGGGAAATTAACCAGAGAACCGCGTGGCTAACATAGGAAAAACTCGTATTCCATTTTCTGAAAAATGATGTGTTGGACCTACATTTTTGGTTCTGCCTTGTTGTCTAAAAGAATTCTGTGATAAAACCTAACATCAAAAAACGATAGGCATAAGTGTCGCATGAGGCCAAAAGGTGGAGAGACTAACATGATCTTGTAAGGAAATGTAATAGTATTTTCACGATTTTCACGCTTTTGCCAAGTGGAAGAATGAAAGTAGAAATAGAGAGTAGTCCACAAAATAAGGTTTGCTAACGGCCAAGTAAGATTAACGAACTGAAAATATTATGGAATCGTGACAGATTCCAATCCCCAGTCTTACTTGGCCATTTGCAGCTCTTATGCCAAAACACATTTTTTTCAGAAAATGGAAAAATACTTTTAAACCCCCTTTGAAACAGAAGCGATAAAATTACATACCAAAATGACCAGCTGGCGGTCTATTAAGATTTTTAAATAGCCAGGACACTGTGCTTGTGAGCTAAACCCGTACTGGTTTCATTTATGAGAAATGAAATAAAACTCCTACCCGTTGACAATACACACCAGTCACAACGTGTGTCTTGAAAAGGACAGTTGTGTAATTTTAGCAAACTCAGTTTAAGTTAAGATTTATTATCTTCATAAAATAGAAACTTTGAAAGTAATAAAATCCTTTTACGATTTTACCAGCAAAGCTTTATAAAAGATTGAAAGAAATACAGTTGCCTCAAGGGAACAAATGCATTTCAATTATTAAATTCACTTGGTTGATATTCATATACCCTGAAATGGAAATTGGAGTGATTTCAAGTTACGGTCCGCACAAATCTTATCTATTCTCAAAAGATTTCATCAATTTGTAAGGATTAACTATTAAAAGCAATTAAAGCAATTATTGGGTTTAATTTGTATGCCAAAACTGATATCGCAATCTTGATATTCAGACGTTCTAAGAAAAATATTGGTAGGCCCACTTGCTGCCTCATCTGTTAATGCAGAGTTCAGTAACAGTAGTTTTCATTTAATCTCAGAGCTGAAACAGATTTTCAAATTTATTCACTTCACAATGCATCCGATGCTTTTGAAACAACAGAATTAGTCTTCATGTAAGAATGTACTATTTTGTTAGCTATGAAACTATCAAACGCAAATATATCTGATAAAAAACAAATACAAACGAGTAATATCTTTGTACAATTTTGTAAAAACATTACTGAATTTTGTAGAACTATTTAAATGGATCAAATTTTGGATTGCAAAATTATTCCGCCGGTCTGCTCTAAAAAATGGGTATTGAAAAATGTCTCAAATGTTGTTTTGCGAAATTATGACCCAGCGTATGATCGAAAACCCAAATTTCTTGAAGAATGTTTGTTTTTAGGATGAGTGCACTATTTCACTTCATGGAGAGGTTAACCGACATAACTGTGGATTTTGGAGCGATAAAAATCCTCATTTATTTCGAGAAGCTCATAGTCAACATCCGGTAAAACTAAACGTTTGGGCATTGATTTTGGGAAATCATCTAATTGGACCCCTGTTTATTCCTGGTAATTTAAATGGTGAAATGTATCACAATATGTTAGAAAATGAAATTAATTTATTGATAATAGAAAAATTAGAAAATGATCCTTTACTACATGAAGAGCAATTGCATTTCTAACAAGATGGAGCTCCTCCTCACTACGCCGCCCCAGTTCGTCAATATGTCGATTTGGAACACCCTGGTCTCTGGATTGGAAGAAAAGGTTCTATAGAATGGCCTGCCCGATAACCTGATCTAAACCCTTTGGATTTTTTTGTGGAGATATGTTAAATCCAAAATTTGTAAACTACGTCAACGAATTATTACGACGGTATAGTTCGTAAAAAGTGCTTTCAAATGATATACGACAACACCTATTTTCCCTATCTCAAATCTCAAAGTCATTGAATTGGCCTGTTTATGTTGAACGCGCGCAAGCGCTAATTCACCTCAAAAAATTTCCCCCTCGAAACAAAATCGACCTGCTTTTTCTTATTGTAATAGTTTTGAAAATAACCAAGATATTCAAGGTGGCTCGTTTGACATGGAATAATCTGTATATAAATGGTGTATTAAATATCTTGTGGCACTATTGCTTTTGCCTTAGGCGATAAGTATAAACATTGTGAAATTAGAAAAAACTTTCCGTTTTTTGACACTCATTCAGATCTTTTTGCCGTGTTGAAAAATTATTATTAATTTCTGAGATACTGGTTAGGATGATTTGTGAAAAATGTCTAAATTAATTTTGTTGCAAATTAAGTAACCACTGAGCTTAGAAGGACATTTCAAGTTTAAAAGTTATGCTATTTTTTCATGCTTCACAAAATAGTTTCTTCAAATTTTATTTCTGACATTTGGTGTTCTGGCTAACGCTACCAAATTTATTTTTTTAAATACAGACCTGGAACATTTATTCGTAATTTTGCTACAAATCATTTAAAATTTAAACAAATCCTGTCACCGGCCCTTTGTTTTGGGGTACACTCTTTATAAATAAAAATATTTAACCGATTAAAGACCTTTAAAAAATCTAGATATTACAAAGAAAATAACGTCAGGACGATGATGTAACTTTATTATTATGCAGTAATATGCAGAGATTTGTAACACTCCAGTTTCTCTTTGTTGTAAACATCGAAGAAATTTCCTTAAGGAAAATAAAAACAGAAACATAGCAATGACTTTAGATACTATCGATGTAGAAAAGTGCAGCATTTAAGACCCCCAACGCATGCAATAGCAATTTGTGCTCAGACTTAAACCAATGATTAATTCCACCATGAGACCGCTCTCCAAGAAAGGTTCAATATGTGGTTCGGGAAGATAGAAGTTATCTTTCTGATAACTTGTGGTTCTGTTCTTTTTTCAAGGAAATTTGCTTGTTATTTTGTTTTAATTTCTTATCTACTTCGTTGAAAACGCTTTTTGATGATTTCAAATTGACTGTTCTTCGAAATTTTAAGTGCTTCCTTGCGTGAAGTTTTTAAATGTGTTTAAAACCTCATTAACCTGACCAGCGCAATCACCAGATATTATCCCAATAGATTACTCTCTATGAGGTTTATTAAAGATAGGGTGTATTGGATTGATTCTACGAGTTCGACAAGAATGTAATGAAATACTCCCAGAATTATGAAAAGAATTCCAAAAAGATAAACTTTTCTCTAATTTAACTTACCTCGTGATATCATGAATAGGGCACGATATTTAAGAACCCCTGCATAAAAATTAGATGCATTATTATATCCACTTCAGATAGTACTTTGTCCAGTTCTGGTCATATTGCCTATTTCTTACAAGTTTCTACGATTAGACCGCTACCATCAGTAAATTTTAGGTTATTGATCATTCTTACATTTCTTAGATTCTCTGTCTTCTTATACTTGTGTAAATTTTTGGAAACATCCTTCAAAACATTCATAATATCTCATTGTATAATTTGTTTTCATGTAGAAAGGGCGTTCTCAAAGAACTTTTCGGGGAACAATGTTTCTCGGTAGTCTGTTCTGCCTTTTTAGAGATATCATAACTGCCTAATGTTTGCTTTGTTGGAATCGTTTGGAATATCGACAAATACTAACCTTAGCTCGAAATTTCACTCCACTGATTTGTAATTTGTATTCTCATTGTCAACAGATGTTCGCTTTTGCAACAACCTCTTCTAAAGTGAGATTGTTCGATAGAATCGTATTCTTCCAGATTTTAAATATGCAATTTTGATTAACTTTAGTTTGAATAGTGGGTAGGCAGTTCTCAGCAATCCAGGTAGATGATAGACCTGATTCAGGGACCCACCGTCACACCAGAAACGTTCACATTTTCCAACATCTTAACTTTAGTCTAATCTTAACAAAATCGACAACAAAATATTCCTTCCTGTATCTAATTACATAACCAACCCAGATAGCAAGCGTTGTATTTAACTGTTTTTGGGTGATTAGAAATAAAATTGGCAGTGCTCTTAGTGCGAGACTGTGATTTTCTGTTTGGAGTGAAGAATATCCAATATGGGTTTCTTCTTATATTTGTATCGCCTGTAAGTTTTCAAGAATGTGTTCCCACATGCCGTCAACAAACAGTTTGGGGCTTTTAAAATTTATATTAGACTTGTCCCTAAATTTGGTAAATTTTGCCATATATCCATAAATATAAAGTGCATGGTCTCAGAACTGCCGTTCTGAAATTTCACATAAGTTTCAGTTAAAATTTTGTAAAATACGGCCAGATATACGATAGCTTTGAGCCCCAAGGACTCGTCGTGCCGTAAGCGACTCGGATTCTTGTGCCACCTTTAACTTTGTTAGAAGCAGCTTGTCTGATACCTCAAACGACGGTCTCAGAACCTGGCACCGCTGTGTTTGGCTCGGTCGTTCGAGGAGTTTATCCTCGAAGCTCGAGTGTACACATCAAAGTGTTAGCCACTGTTACAGCATTTTGTAAACCCATGGCACGGCAGTCTGCGGCAGGCGCCTGGAGCACGATTCTCGAACCACTCGACAGTTCTACCATACGAATTTCGACATAAGTCGCATGAAAAGTTGAGGTAAATGAAGTTTAACCCATATATCAAACTTCATTTATGTCAGATTTCATACGACATACGCCCGAAGTCGAGTGGTAGAATCGTCGAATGGTTTCAAGAAGAATGGTATAGCGTACACCTCGCCTCTCGGAAGAATCAACCCGAAAACCATTTCTCTAATGTGAAGATGATGGTCCCGGTCTGCTGTCGCCAGAAACGAGGTGTGGAATCAACTCCCACCGGGAAGTATTTTTGACTACGTATGTTCTCGTGCCTCTTGCTATTACTGGTGAATATTTCACAATTATCCAGACAACAAAAAGATGCAGCTGCTCACAGTGTTAAAGTTTTTGTCCTTTCTGGCGCATCACGAATGTGTAACGGCTAAATTTACCAAAATTTCTTTGTTGCTCTGAAAAAAGATTTTGTATTACAATTATTACATTTGAAGGCATAACTATATGTCGAACACGAAAAGAAAATCAAAATTTAAAGCCATCATCTTGTAGGTTGAATTGAATATCTATTAACAATTGTGCATACGAATGACACATTAACCTCTCCGTTTTCTTCTTAATACCCTCTTTAGCATGCCATAGATAAATGTCCAAGTGAATGAGCGTTACATACGAACATCATGAAGAGCAATGAACTTCATCTATATAAATCGTTTAAGCAGCTGAAGTTTAGAAAGCTTACAACAAGCATATTTTTTCTCCGTAATCTACAATACCATCATAGCTGAGTCAATTTTGTTGTGGTATTAATAATTAGCATACGGTAACATTCCCTGTAGGTAAGTTTATCTGTTGTCTTATAATAATCACAATAGTTGTATGTAAGATAAGCTGATACAGTGGTATAAATTTGACCAAAAATTTATTAAAGCTTGAAGTTTGTCCTTTATTATGGAGTCATTGGGTTTTTAAAACAAATTTTTATACTGAATACAAAGGTCTTTATTCACATTAAAATAAATCAGAAATACTTTCGACTTCCAAATATTCACATCAACTACGATGAGCCTTACCTGAACAAATCGCTTCGTTGCTATCTATTCAACTTACTTCTTCCATCTGTCAATTGCATTTATATATCCTTATAGAGGATCTAGATGTTTCTCTATCTGATTTTGGTACGCAAATCCCTTTTTTGTCGGTATGGTTTGCTTGAATTATTTTTATAGTGTATTTATTCGCAATATTTGTATTTAATTAAGATGAATAATATCTCGAAGGTTTCCTATTTTGGTAGCATAAAATTAAATGTTAAAAAACTGCCCCTCCCTTTAATTCTGCTCGTTCCGATCGGTATCACCCTCTCCACTATAAGAAACCAATCGATCCCACCACCTTCTTCTTCTTAGCTCTCGGATTCCCGCGAATAAGACAACGTCATTGATCACTTCACCACTTCGTATCGACTCTCACAGGCTGGTGTGACATTAGGCGCCATACTTACTCTACCTCTCCTTGGAAGCCTACTGAATTTGTTTTGAGATTAGAACGTGTCTTTAGTCGATCGGTGTTTGTCAAGATCTGCTGTTGGTGTCTGGCCAGCATGCTTGGTCGGTGATAGTCGGGATAATCCTTAACTTTAAGGGAAGGTTCCTATGGTGAGCCGAAGTCCAAATCAAAAGGCAATTTTAGATCCTGTCCTAATAGTAATCTGGTTGTATTCAGTCTTGTCCTGTTGAGTACGAATGAGCGGTATGCCAAAAGGCTCATCCCAGTCACGACGATTATTGTTGATGATTTTGGATAGATATTGTTCCAAGTTCTTCATCCTATAGACCTTGTGGAATACGTTATATTCAAAATGCTAAATAGTAGTTCCAACCGCACCGTCGCCAATCTGGTTGCCTCTTGGTTGGACCACGATGTCTTTGTTCCCCCTGAAGGACTGGGGAAATGGACCGGTGATATCAATGGCAATTCTCTCAAATGTTCTCTCAAGTGGGACGCCCTCATTGTATTGTTGCATTCTGCCTTTGGTCCGGATCTTGTGGCCCTTACTGGCTGCTCAGTTGTCACATTTCGGGCACGAGCCACTGACGTTCTCGAAATAATTTTCCCAGTAATGCTCTTTGGCAGATTTTATCCAGATATTTTTTAGAGCCGAGATAACCTTCGATAATCCTTTAATGTACATCGGTCAGGACCGTTTTCTTTGAGACTACCGGTGGGAGCATGGTTTCTCTGCAATCGTTGTTTTCTCAAACTCTCTTTAGCATTTAATTCTCTACCGCAAAGGTATTTTATTGCACCCACAGTAACATTAGGAGGTATTTTGCCTCGTTCAACCGTATATAATCTTTGCATAAAATTTTCTTTGAAACAACTCTGGGCGTGCAAAATTACGTCATTAGCGTAAGATGCTTGCCTTAATTCCATATGAAATTTAAATTTTATTGTTAGTAACAGTTTGTATCTGTAATATATGCAACACATACATGCAATATTTACAATGCTTTTTACCTAGACCTAAACTCCGCAGAAGATTTCTCATCGCACAAAGCTCACTGCTCGAAATTCATTAATCATTATTTTAAAATATCTTCTGCGTGCGATTGTTTGATCATCTACTATTAAGTTTGAATATGCTAGTATGAACGTACAAAATTACATATTTTAAATCTGCAGTCCTCCATACCAATTTTACCTACGCCAAGTTTCACACCCTCTATGGTCATAAATATGAGTACAAAGTTTTCTGTTCACGTATGCAGATATCATAAGCGTGTGTTATTTCCGTTAATTCTATGGCATACCATAATTTAATGTGGAAAAAATATAAAATTGGAGCTTGTATACGTAAAATATAGTATAAAGCAGAACCACAGAATAATCAAAACCAGAAGCGAAACTCTTGTCGGAACCGTTGATGTTTTGGGGTCAAGATTTCGTGACCTTGAACACAATTGGCCATTGCTTTGAAAGTAACGATATCCGGGCGGTAACTTTAAATTAAATATAAGGACGAATTGGTATTAAAAGATTAATTATTTGAAAAATGTAATTTGTAGAGGCATTTGACTAGAAAAAATAACCAGAAGTCGTGTGAAAATTAAGGTGTGTTTACATATCTGTGATATACCAAAAGTTCCATTTTAAATGGTGTGGAAATAGGTTCAACTATCAATCTTTTTAAAATATATTTTAATTCTCAACATTTTTTTGAAACAATGACCTGACTTGTATACGTCGTTCTAATGTAATTGTGAATAATAATTACATTTTATAATATTTAGTGATAATAAGGCGATTCTTGGATTGTTTGTTTTAAACACTATGAATTTCACTTCATAGTTAGAATATGTTTGATAATTGATATACAGTTGAATATTGTGTATATGCAAGACACATGTATTTAACAGATTCTTTGTGACCAATGGGATTATTTTTGTAGCTTTTACTCTGAGGATAAGGTACGTTTTTGGACTTCGAAATAATATTATAATACTTCATAATTCCCTTAAATTAATGGCTTTGTCGCACATACGCAAAGAAATTTGTATCTGACGGGAACGGAGAATTTCGCTTCTGGATTTGATTATTCTGTGACACAACCATCTAATACACAAAATATGTTTGGCCTTGACATGCACTACATCAAGTATGTAAAATCACAAACAAATTACAACTCGGTTCTCATTCATTCAGTCTCTCAGTAATTATGGGTTGCCAAATTTTAAAATTTCTTATCTGTGCAATTGTTTGACCTTAGACAGTGGTAAATTTTACATTGGGACTTGGGATTAACATCACAATTACGAGAGAATCTAAATAATTCAAATATTCCATGGTCCAAACTAAATCAGATTCTAATTGGCAATAAAAATTAAAACGAAATTAAAGAAATTACAAAGTTTGCAATGACAATTGCAATAAAAAATTATGACAAAAAAAATGTCATAAATCAAATTTTCATTTTGCAATCACATCAATAAATATAAAGCCATTGACAACGAAGTCAGAATAGACTTTGAAACGTTTGGTATTCCTTCAATATACGTAGTTTTATTTCTATTGTGGTGTTATTCAACAAAAAAAAAAACATAAAAGTAATACAATTGGTTACTCTTGTTAAACAAAATTACATTGGTAGTTAATCGGATTAGATCAAGATCAGGGGGATCAACAAGGTACATATTTTCTAAACACTAGCATGAGTAAGTCGTCCTACTATTATGTATTCTCCAAAGTTGTTTAATATAAATAAATACGTTAATGATACGTGTTCATAGAAACCGTTAATAGAGAGCTTAGAAACTTCTGAAATCTCTGAATACAAAAGGGTAATAATCCACGAAAGCGATCACCTAACTCGTTAAAATCAGCAAGCTCTACTAAAATCTCGCCATTGATCACTGTACCAAATATTAATACATCACATAGGTGACAACACTTACGATCTTTCTTTTTTCCGAAGAAAAAAAATATGATAGCGATAGGAAACATATTGGCAAACGCAAGCGCGGCAAACGATCGATCTGACACTGAAAATGTAGGTCTAGCCGGCTCCTTTCAGTGCGCTTTTTGGTTCAGGCTACTCCTGATAGCGCGTTCTGTTTTGTTGGTAAACACTCCATACGAACTTCTGGCTTTTCGAAAACGCCGTCATGGTAAGTAACTATGTTCCACATTTAACTAATTATCAAAAACAATTTATGCCTTGTACAAAAAAGAACTTTAGTCGCTAACTGCAACATTAAAATAGCTAAAATTTCAAAAACGCAAAAGTGCCTTTTTGTGTTAATACGAACTCGTACTAAATGTTTAAATTTAATTTCCAAAAATTATATTTACCGGAAGGAGTTTAGCTTCACTTCAATTTTGTAAAATAGTTAAGATTTAAAAGAAATAGTTGTCACATTTTCATATTAATGGGTTTGTTGCACGATCTGATAACTAGTTTAGTTGCTTTTGTTTTCAGTGGTACACATAATACTTGATTTGTCTTGCAATTCAAATTTAAATTTATTCAGTATTACTAAGAAAGCAAACTAAGTACAAGGAGAATTAATAAAGAAATAAATACAATGACACTAAGGGAAGAACACTTTATCACAGATATGTCTCTCGTTTTGGTAATCTTACTTGCCATTGCCGCTGTTGTACAATGTTCAAATATTTTAAAGAATGGCATAATATAAGCAAATATAGTTTTATAAATAGTCAGTTAGTTTAGAATATCACAGTTTTAATTAAGTTTTAATTTCAATTTTTGGAATTTGGGTATATCTCACTTCTTTAGGGTTTAGATAACATAATTCGGATCAAAATAGGGATCTTTCAGTTGGAATTTTTCTGAAGGATTACACATTCATGTTTATATTGGCTGTATAATGCTTTACTAGATTATTTTTGTACTGTTATTGCTTTGGCTTTGAGAATACTTTTAAGATGTTTTAGTAAGTAAAATTAGTCTTAGCTTTAATATATTGGTTTGATCATGGAGTCTTTGCATGGGATAGTGAATACTGTTCTTATATATTAGTTTTAGGGGTGCGTTCTGTGTGATCTCTAGTATGTTAAAAGTCGGTTCGAATGCGTCATCCCAAGCCACTACGCAATTTCTTAGGATGGATTCTACCAATGTGTTGTACATTACTGTTTGTGACAGAACGCTCTTAACTCAGAGAATGTGTTCATTAAGGCTTTCAAGTGCTTACTGACCTGGAACCAATATGCTCTAACCAGTGAAGGTATTGGTCCATTATTACACCTATATATTTGGTAGATCGTACTTTTTCTAGTTTTGGTTATTCACATAGCCCTTGACAATCTGTGTTAAATATAAACTTTTTTTAATATTTAGCGTTATAAAATAGCGTCTATTTCTTTTTGAGCTCTTCTCACGATCTAGCAGAAAAAAGGGTTTCTGTGACATACATATTAGAAATGTTAATTAGGACCAGTATTGATCCCAATACCGTACCCTGAGATACCCTTTTAATTATACCCTCGCCACAGTGCTTCACTTATTTCCAGTCTTCTCACTTTGTGTTCTATATGATGGCTAGTTACGAATACCCGTATTCTTCAGTTGTTTAGTTTCTCGAGAAGGATGATATAGAAAAAAAGCCCTGGCAGGGTCAAGAAACACTGCTAAACATTTCTCTGATCTGACCAAAGCTTCTCCTCTTTTTTGCTTCAAATACAGCATTTGCTATGTTGGAATCATGTGTAAAGCCATATTTTCTACTAGGAATGACTTTCAGGACTGTGAAAAAATCATCATCTACTCTTTTATACAGTATTCAATAATTCGCTATTGTCTTCTGCTTTAAAAATTGGCGTGATAGCCTATCTTTCTTTGTTTTTTAAGGAACTTTTCCATATTGAAAGCAGAGGCTAATTGTATGAATTAACGATAGGGTAGTATGTTCGTGCATGCTTTTTTTATCAAAACTATTGGTATTTTATTAGGTCCTGGTGCACAACTATTCTTTAATTTACAAATTTTAATGATTATTACGTTTTGTATAACAGATTTTTGGAAATATTTAAATTGAATCCCTTACAGAAGTCCTATGTTAATCTTGTTTTAGTGTTTTTGGTTACCATATTTTTCCAGAGGAAAGTAAAAAAACTATTGAAAATATCGGCTTTGCTCTATTATTTTCGCTAGTAACGGAAATTTTACTTATTTGTTTACCTCTTATTCTGTAGATTTTTTTTATCACAGTCTACACAATTTAGTACATAACTTCCGCTACAATCAGACGTTTTGGTATTGTTTTAAAGGTATATTTAAAGTACGCCCGGTATCCTTGTTTTAGTCACTTGACGAGTTATCATGATGTAATTGATGACCAGCTGATTTCGTGAAAAATTGGCTTGGTATTTAAGTATAGTTTTTCAGTAAATATACATTCCTTTTTATGACTTGATTGGGAACTAACACCACACTTAGGAAAAACAGGCTATACATTCCAAAAAATTTAAATATGTCAATCTCTTGTTAAAACTTTGTTGTCAGTGATATTAAAATCTGATATTTATCAACATACTTTCTTAGCACGATCTGAATTTTGGAAAGTTTTGTAAAAGCTGTCAGGATCCCTTTTATTATTGTCTTAATTTTGGAAAGTAGTGGACAAAAGGTTCAGTTGGATGGTGATGATGATGTTGGTTAGTATATCGCATCTGTGATGGAACTATGGGACCGAATATGTATTATTTGAAGACGTACTTGAATTAGAATATTGAACGTATCCTTAAATCAATTAACCAACATACACCTTCAAGATGGAGCACCCCATCAAAACTTCGATACTGACCTGTTTTTTTTTTGCAATATTCTTATCCCAAAATATGGGTTGGTACTCATGGATTTATCAAATGTCTGGCAGGATCCCGAGATCATTCTGTGTTAGATTTGCTTGTATGGAGATTTGTGTAGAAGAAAAATCTGTGAAGGAATTTCGAGAACCAAAAGTTTTGGTTTTCGTTTTTGCAATCTTGTACAATATTTATTCTGAATGCAATTGGTAGAACTACAAAATTTTGTGAATATACCATCAAGAACAGTATCACCATTTCGAACAGTTTAAAAAAGAGTTTCTTTTATTAATTCAAAGTTCCATTTAAACCAATTAGGGTCTGTGATTCCATAGTTAAGTCCCTTAGGAAAAAATTTAATTATACCACGGAATTCTATGGCGAGCTTTAATTATCTATTCCATATAATATGTCTTTATGCTCGCATTGTTGAACACATGACACTAGAGTAGATAAAAGTAACTATTCTATTTTACAATCCGACCTTTTCTATGAGGCAATATGCCATTATATAGTTTCAGAGGTTTTTGTTTTTTTTTCTGAACATAGAATTTCTGGTTTTAGTATATAGAAATAATGATAATTGTTACGGTCATTCCTTGGTGAAAATTCATATTTTAATTATATTAAAACACTAACCACTGTGGTAATTTTCACAAATTTGTGTTTTAATATAATTAAAATATAGAAATAAAATTAAAAATTACAATCGTTTATAAAAATCAAAAAAGTATCTTTTGCTTAAATTATCTAAGCAGAGTTGAGTAGAAGAGTTGAGCTTTTATCAACTCATTTTGTAGTTATTCAAATATTTACAACATTAGAAAAACTAAATTTTTAGCAAATTTTGAGGTTATAGTGTTAAATTACAATAGCTCTTCGATAATAAAGCATTTTATATTACATCACTAAATTTTTTAATTAACTCTTAAAATATTATTCATATACGATAGTTCCGTTCTTTTCCAAATTTAGTTACATTTATACACAAATAATTTTATTGCATATTTACTTCATTTTAGCGTAGTCGTCTTTAAAAATAAGAAAGTAGTATTAAAATTATTTATTTATGTTTTTTAAAATTAAGCAATAATATTGCGGTAACAATCCGCCCCAAATATTATTTTGATTGAATTATGCTAAAAGCACACAAGGGTGTACATGATTTACATTTTTGGAATAAATATTTATTCGGATCCCTATTATTTATTGAATTATTCATTTGTAGTATTTGATCTGATAGGCTGATTAATTATATCTAGCGTTTTCGTATCATGTAATATATCAGAAATAAATGTTTTTCTTTTCTACAGTGATTTCTAAATGATTGCCGAGGAGGTGCTCGGTTATCAGCCTGCACATTCCGATTTTCTTCCTGAAATATTGTTTGTAATAGAGAAGCATATTAAATTATGTAGTGTTATAAACAGTGTAGCAGTGAAATTTTGAAAAAGGATAAATTACTGGTTGCTCTTTATAGAACGTCTTCTTCACAGACCTTCTGTATACTTGTAAAAACAGGTGTATTTAATTTTGTGTATATTTTGTTATTTTAGAGACTTTTTAACTCCAAATCTGAAATCTGAAATTAAACGTCATTCCTTGAATATTAACCTAATTTTTGACGTTTTTTGTCAGGGACATTAACTTTTAGGGTTACCTGGGACTTAAAATTCCATTTTTCGTAATAAACTTTTCGGAGTTATTCTCGCATTGCTATATTTTGTCAGTAATATTGACTAGTGTTGTGATCGTGCCAGTTTTTTGGTTAAGGTTATTCCTGAAATTGGGCAACACCGGATTTACTGTTTTGGAATTGAAATATCCCCACAAATAAGTATATAGAATATACACTATACCTATTTGTAAACTTTCTCTGTAAAAATATGTGATTGAGACGTATTGTAAAGAACAGCTAGTAATACGAGATATTGTTTAGAATTTTCCCTGCTACATTTTATCTCTATTAGAAATTTCAAATACTTATCTATTACAGAAGCGAATTGAGGAGAAAATCCCAATTTAACTTCTTTGTTTTAAGTAACAAAACTCTCAGTGTAATGCAACACATAAAATGCCGTCTGTGGTGGGTGTAAGTTGTCCACCAGTCGCTGGTAAAAAAATCATTGTAGCCGAGGTGAGCAAAACATATCCACCAAGCAGTTTTGGCCGTGGTAGGTAATAGCCGGACACCAGAGTCATCCAATATGTATTAGGACTAATTTAGAATACTTTTAGCAGTATTTCTCTATATTATTTGGTTTTCGTGTTGGTGGTCAATGTTGCCCACTAGGGTGAAATAAAAATATTTATAAAATTCTGTAGTATAAGTCAACCTTTTTTTTCCTTTTTTTCTTTTTGGTTTTGGCATTCGTTGGCAAATCATGATAGATTTAAAAAAATCATTTTGTTGAATATTAGTCATTTATTATTTTAATTTTGATGAGTGTGTATAAAAAACGCTGTGTTTGTCACATTTACCACAGTGATACTTTGCTTTCTTTATTTTATTTTTCGCTGTTTTTCGTCCCAATCCTTGTATATGTTTTTAGTAGCAGATCGAACACAGTTTATTAGGCTCAAATAAACGGTGATCTAAACTGGTACCAGGGGGCGCTTTTCCTGAAGCAGAACACCACTCTTGATTAGACCTAAATGTAGAACACTGAATTTTTGAAACAAACACTGTTCAAAATTAATTTTTACTTTTCTGGTTCTGGTGCTCCTAAGAGCAGAATTGTATGCCTTCATTTGATATAAATGAAATAAAGCACATTGTTGTTACGTAAAATATAAATCAAATTTCGATATAGCTCTTTTGCTTATTATATTCGATGATGAATTTACGCTTCAAGATATCTCCAGATCGTTTATGTATCGTTACCATATCCGGAACAATTCTAGTGGTTAGCATTAGGATATCGCGTTTGTCTCGCCACTTTTCAGTGAATATGCCAGTGTAGCTTTCTTCGGAAGAAACTTCACCCTTTTTCAGTTTTTTATTGATTACATTTTTAGGATTATTCTTTTGTCTATTGCTTCTTAGTGTCTCCAATAAATACGTTCTGTGATCTGTACTGAGGTATAGTAATTATCGTCATGTTTGTCACCACTTTTGTTAGGACTGTTTTGATTTTCAATATCGTCTCGTTCTCTTGACCACAGTATACCTTGAAGTCATACAAATATCCACCTTGTAAACACAATTTGAAAAACTTGATGGCAAATTTGTGTCGTTTATATGAAATATATTGTTTAAACTTTAACCTGCCTTTGAGTAGCACCAGTGTTTCATCAATGCATAAAAATTCCGTTAGTAAAATGGGCATCTGAAAACTTTCTTGGAGTTTATATATAAGTGGAGTTATCTTATATAGTCTGAAATCGGCTTCTCGACATCACTTGAGAGAGCTCACTTTTGTAGATGAGTTTTTTAACCAATATGTGGATGTCGAAGAAAGATTCATGGGTCCCAGCCAGGTACAAATTCATATAAACTGTTCTATTTCATCCTTGATCGTATCTTTCTAATTTTGAATGCGTTAGTAGCGACCCCTTTTAGCTTTTTCTTGTGCTTTATAACAGTTAGTCTCAGTAACAAATAATTCTGCTGTCCACCAAATTTTCTAATATTTTTTCAAAAAAGAAAATTAAAAACCGAAACAGGCATGTATGTTTCCTTTTACGCTCTATTGATTGTTAGATAATTTTATTAAAAAAAAACGACAAATAGGATTCGATATATTTTTTTGTTCATGGTGGCACTCAAGTTGTCAGCAACTGTGGGTAAAAGCTGCGATCAAAAGCACATTTTCTCTAATATTATTTTCAGTACGATTAGAGTAACTTAAAATCGTACTGTATAGGAACAAATCACAATCTGTGAAATCCTCTGAACTTTGAATCCAAGGTACATAATAAAAGGCTAACTGAATCAAAATATTTCTTATTTCTTCTATTCATGTGTAAACATTGACGTGGTAGCGTCTTATTTAAAATACACTATTTAACCGTCGTGGAAGTTTCAGTCGAAAAACCATATTCAACATTTCAAAGTAACAACGCGAGCTCACTCACTGTAACTTCCTTCTTCTTAAAGACTTAACTCTTGATTACACCTACGAAAGTAATTGTACACTGGGCTTATGCTCAGAAAGATAATATTATAACGGGCATTATCTCTCATTTTCACTGCACCAATTGCATACTACAGCATTCTCGTTTGCAGTACTCGTTAAGGACTACCTGAATCTTCTTAACAGAGAATAAAAATTTAAATTTTATCTTAGAGGTTTAGATGTTGACTTGACGATGGAATGGGGCTTTAAATAACTGCAAATTCAAACTAACTTGAACTAAAACAACATGTCAATTTAAATCAATTTTCCTATCGGCAACCCTCTGCTGAATATTATTCGAAAACATCCCATTCCATATGTCACTCTATAAAATATTTAATTCATCTGACAGGCCTTGAGTCCATCCTAGAAAGAATTTAGTCGAAATATATATTATGGATATAATTATTCTTAATAGTAAATCAATTTATCAATTTTTGTTTTTCAAAAATCATGTCATTTATATTGAGTGTTGTTGCTACTTTTACTACTAAGTCAAATCATTTCAAGCAGCCACTCGATAGTTCAAACTGAAAACTGAAAATGTTTTAAATTGTCTTCCTGAAAATATAACCCCTATAGTCAATTGAAATGTTAATTTTTTTTTGGGCTGAGCGTGCATTTGTCAGAGGACCCAGCTTTATTTTTTAAATATCAGGGGGGGGGTTAGTGTAAAGTTAAATTCAAATTTGTTCGGTTCAAATGATTTTTACGGTTCATCTGACAAACTATGGCTCGCAAAAAAAATTCTGTTGCAAATAAAATTAGTAAAAACTTTTGTCAAGTAGCTTTTAGTCGTAGAACCATAAATAATAGAGTTATAATCTAAAATCAATGAAAATTTGAGATAATATTTGTATTTGTCGATATAACTTTTTTCTAATCATTTTACAAAATAATTACATCAGACCATTTTTATAGATGGTGTTTTAAGAATTAATTTTTATTATAATGTTTTTATATTTATTCATTAGTTAAGGTTGTACAGTACTGCGAAACGAGTATTATTCTTCTGTATTTACAATTATTTACCTTCATATTAATGATTTGCCATAACCCTGGGGAAATCAAGTGTAACGGCGTTGTTCCTGAACAAGAGGGTGGATCCTTTTTTGCTCACTGTCACTGGTGATCGGTTTATTATCTCTTTAGATGGTGGCAATTAAGATGAAAATTCTCTTGACAACCTAGGATATAAACAATTCGCCAAGTCAGTGACAAAGGTACATTTAATTTTTCGCCACTTCCTCGAACACAAGATATAGCTCGCTTTCACTGCTTCTGGGTCTACCATCAGGTCCAGTCGCGGCTTAATAGTTATAACGTTCCTGAATTATGGGGCTGGAAAAACTGTGAAAAAATATTGATGGCAGTGCAGAGCTCAAAACCTCCAGCACCCCATGAGCTTCTAAAATTGAAATTCTGCAGATGTAAAAGAAATGTGGAGCGATGTGTGAATGTCGAAAAGCAGTATGCCTCCATTGTTCTGGGGAGACTTGCATCAACAAAATGGTGCTCTCGAAATTAATTGAACAAAATGACTTTTTGAAGAATTATGGCCCACAATCACCTCCCTATTTTCTCCGGTTCTCAAGCATTTAATATAGAAAACCAACCAGGTGGTGAGCCGCAGTCTTGTCCATCAAAATAGTTGTGATTTAGAAAATCACCATGAATTATGCCTAATACCACATAAAAAAGGGCGCTTCCAGACTCTACTTTGTATGTGGTGGGGGAAAAAGTCAATAATTAATTAATTAAAAAGAGAATTATAAAAAATGAAAAGATGATTAAAAATTATGGCAAATCATTAATATTATTGTACAATTATGAACACTGAAGAATAGTATTCGTTTTGCAGCATTGTAAAACCTTAACTAATGAATTAATTTAAAAAGCTTATAATTAAAATTGTTCCTTAAAATACCATCTATAAAAATGGTCTGTTGACATTTTTTTGTAAAATTATTAGAAAATATTTATATCGGCAAATAGAATTTTTTCCTCAAATTTACATTGAAATTCGCTTGTAACTTTTTTATTTATGGTTCTACGATTAACAGTTACTTGACAAAAGTTGTAGATAACTAAAATTTTCCACATGTCAAAGTCGCTACTGTTCGTTTGAGGAGTAGAATATGGTTACTAATGTTAATGCCTATTTCACTTTACTTTTCCGTTACTGAATTTTCTTTAAAACAACGAAATTCCTTTTCCATTCTAACTATTTGATACTAATTTCCACGTCTGCATTAAATTTAGTATTCTAGGTATTAAAGTTCACTGAAATTAAAGATACTCCCGATTCGGCGAAATATTATCTCATTAACTAATAATATGAATGTAACAGCTGACATCTCGAGTGGATTCCAAAAAAGATTCATCTAAAAGTTGTGGAATTTCAAGTGGGCCAACAAATGGCCGATTTTACGACTTCCGATTTGACAAGGAAATGGTCTTTTTCGAAGTTTTTTCAATAGAACTACCTAGTATTTACGCTGGATTTCCATAGAAAATTGAATACACTTGTAACACTTAAGTAATTTTGAATTGTTGAGCAGGTCTTGAATTATTTTGCGTGCTCTCCATATACAATTTTCAAAGACGTCTCGCTGTAAGAGCTTAGCCTGCATTATTTAGTGATCAGTGGACAACAAAACATTAGCAGTTTTGGCATCGGTCTTGCGAAAAGTCTTTGGACCTTGTCTTGCCCTTGTATAGTCAGTTGTATAGTCTTGCTACAACTAAAGGACATAATAGATACAAAAATTGCCTGAGAGAGTTTTTGAATCCAAAAATGTTATTTTTAAGTAAATTTTTTTTTATTTGCTTACACTTATCAGCTCTGACTTACCGTAGATATATTTTATTACCTCAAAGTTTTGATACACATAAAACACAATCTAATTATTCGCTATTTATTCCAATTTATTAATATTGAAATGTATTAAATAAAAGATAAACTTGTCCTTTCCTTTAAATTTAAAGTTATCGAGTCAGTTCGTCAGTCTGTGTCTGATTATGTTTTCTAAGAATTAATAATATCTTTCAAAATAACCTTTCTGTATAATGGAGGAATTACGAAAATGCAATTCCTTCTTGAGGTACTTGTTCTCGTTTGCTATTTCTTCAACCGTCGTGCACAAAATATTATTCTTGCTTAGTTCTTCTTCAAAAACCTGATTTATAAACGTTAAAATTCTTTAACTTTTTAAATGTCACTCTTGAGCTCCATTAGAATAGCTATAATATTTTCTTGTTTATGGGATTTCTTTTCTTCATTCTAGTTTTTTGAAATTTGAGAGGATATGGTTTTCAGTTCAGGATCAGAGGCGGGAGTTTGGTAAACCTCACTTTTTGAGCAATGTTCACATTTATACGTTTTCTTCTCACTGAGAAGGTATCTCACCTCTGCTTCATTTTTCCCGACGCATTGGGGATGCAGCCATTAGGAGCAAACGACACATTGCAGCTTCTGTTCCGTTTTTGGCAATTTTCTCTTGCATTTATCAGACACTCTTTGGAACATGTTAACACATGTATATTAAAGTAACTCTTGTTTCTAGCTATCATTACTCGTTCCTAAAAATAAAGTGAATTAGTTCGTATTTCGGTAGGTATACAGTTTATAAAGAAAATATCGCAGCAAACATTTGCAAACAAAAATGTTGAGAATAGGTATATAGTCTTCTAAACGTTGTGTGTGGCATATTCTTGATTACTTTTATGTTTTTTTGAACGACGTATATTGAAGGAAAACCAAACGTTTCAAAAGCTGTTCGGACTTCGTTTTCAATGGTTTTATATTTATTAATATAAATTGCAAAATGAAAATTTGATTTATGACATTTAAATTGACATTAGAAAATTTGTTTTTTTAGATATACAGGTAGCACAAAAAATTCTAAGGATCATGTATTATAGTTAAACGGCTTTCAAATTAGAAGAATTTGAAAGTGTTGTCTTTAGAATTTATAAGTGGCGTTCCTAGGTATGACTTTGTTATAAGCGTCTGCCTTAATTCATTTGAATGAAGAAGATTGTATGGCTTCTACTTCTGTAGAATTTAATCGTATCTGGTTACCGACAATTAAGGAAGAAATTATTAATGCTAACCTCCTTTTGAACAACCCAGTATACGGATAGTTCATAAGGTTTTTCCTAGGTTTTCCCTTATGACGTTAATGGGATCACTGAAACAATAGAATTCTTTGATCGAATTTTTGGCGAATGCGCTATCTTATAACAAAGTCATACCTAGGAACGCCACTTATAAATTCTAAAGAACTCTTTCAAATTCTTCTAATTTGGAAGCTGTTTAACTATAATACATTATCTATAGAATTTTTTGTGCTACCTGTATATCTAAAAACACCAAATTTTCTAATATCAATTTAAATGGCATAAATCAAATTTTCATTTTGCAATTTATATCAATAAATATAAAGCCATTGAAAACGAAGTCCGAACAGATTTTGAAACGTTTGGTTTTCCTTCAATATACGTCGTTCAAAAAACATAAAAATAATCAAGAATATGCCACACACAACGTTTAGAAGATTATATAACTATTCTCAATATTTTTGTTTGCAAATGTTTGCTGCGATCTTTTGTTTATAAATTGTATACCTACCGAAACACGAACTCTTTCACTTTATTTTTAGGAACGAGTAATGATAGCTAGAAACAAGAGTTACTTTAGTATACATGTGTTAACATGTTCCAAAGAGTGTCTGATAAATGCAAGAGAAAATTGCCAAAAACGGAACATAAGCTGCAATGTGTCATGTGCTCCTAATAGCTGCATCCCCAGTGCGTCGGGATAAATAAAGTAGAGGTGAGATACATTCTCAGTGAGAAGAAAACGTATAAATGTGAACATTGCTCAAAAAGTGAGGTTAACCAAACTCCCGCCTCTGATCCTGAACTGAAAACCATATCCTCTCAAATTTCAAAATCTGGAATGAAGAAAAGAAATCCCATAAACAAGAAGATATTAAAGCTATTCTAATGGAGCTCAAGAGTGACATTTAAGAAGTTAAATAATTTTAACTATAAATCAGGTTTTTGAAGAAGAACTAAGCAAGAATAATATTATTTACATCAATAAATATAAAGCCATTGACAACGAAGTCAGAATAGACTTTGACACGTTTGGTTTTCCTTCAATATACGTCGTTTTATTTCGATTGTGGTGTTATTGACCAAAAAAACATAAAAGCGATAGGTATATAGGTTATGAAATATTAAAAAAATATATTATTGTCACGCATGTAAAATTGAGTTAATTTAACTAGAAATACTCACCATTTAACCGAACTTAGTTCGAAAAGAATTAACAAAGGCAATAAATACAATGGCATCTATCCATTGGGCGATCTTCACTTTTAGGTGCTATTTAAAATTATAATTTCCTCTTCGACTTATTTTTAGCCCTTTTGTATTTCTACAATATGATAATGTGTTTATTTATGTAGTAAAGAATAAATCGTCTTAACCAACATCGACAAATAAACGGAACATATATAATAAGGAAAACTATATAAATCACTTGTTTAAAAGATCTCCTTCGATAATCCGGCCAGTAAAATATAAACAGAAATTTCTCATATAGTGTTGATATAATGGTTATATATACTGACATGCAACTTTTAACTCAGTTTCATAATGATTCCATTGAAGTTTATAACCCATTTTTCAATTTTGAATAGTTGAAACCTAATTTTCACATTTTATTTTTGAATTTCAGTATGGATTTGTAAACTATGCTTTGGAGTTGTTGGTGATAAAAACATTTGGTGAAGAAACTTGGGAAACAATCAAGTAAGTTAAAATAAAATGATACACTTTACCTGGTTAAACATTAAAATGTAGTATTATTTTCTTCTATATTTGTCACTGAACACTTTAATGTAGCTTATCTATCAGAATTCAAAACCACATAAACGCGATTTGCGCGGTGCGGGCGGTGCGATACGTCCATGTGACAATTAAAAACTGCGACTGAAGGCGCAAACAAATCAATTGAGCAACAACTTATTGCTGGAAGCGGACGAATTTGTTCCTGTAAGGAGAAAATGAATTCTTTTTACCTGATTGATAGTTTGGGTCTGTCACTTTGAGGGATCGCACCGCCCGCACCGCGCATATCGCCTTTACGTGGGACATGGCCTAATGTTAGTGAAGCTTGGGTAGATACTTTACCATAACATTGTCAAAGTTCAGCGGTTACGATGGATTTTGGATGTAGGATACCAAAAATTGAAAAAATATACACAAACTTGTTTCATACAGGCAAGATTAACATTCTATTGTTAAGTCGTTATGAAACAAATAGATATAAAATTTAAAATATTAACAAGTTATTAATAGTACCATTTCTAAGCGTTCTTTGCCAGTAATGATCTATATATAAACAGGCAAAGACAAAAAGGTTCGGTACTATTTTCTACTCTGTCCCCCAACCTATGTTCTTTATTTTTATGTTGTTTAGTACCTACTGACGACCTTCAGTGCAGAATGCTTAAATTTATTTATAATATTGGTTCATTCATTTAAAATAAAAATTTCATTATTAACATCCACGCTGTCAATGCGAAACCATGCTGCCGAATTCCTTGGAGAGAAAATCATAAGATGGATTGACTCAAATGAGAAATTCGAACTAGATTAAATGAAAAACTAACAAATTCTGATCGATTCCGAAAGTTATCCTACATTGTCATGCTATTGAGATCTCACACACAATAATTTATATTATATAAAACATTTATTTCTTTCTAAATGTGGTTTGTCAACTAAAATTTATGGGTTGTAAGCTAAAATTTAGGATTGTGTATTGTGTGGCAACTGATCAATGTGTTTCCGATTATATTTTATTATTTTAACATTACACCTTTAATTTATATTGTTTCTATTTTTAAGGCTAATAATTTCATACAATTTAACTTAGATTATAAAGCCCATGATATGAATACAAATAGTGAGATTCAAGATAAATAGATTATAAGATAATGTCACGGCCATCGTTGTTGTAACTAATTTGCTTTCAATTTGACATTTCATAACATTGTTAGCCGTTAGGCTAAGGTACCTTTTCAGTTCAATGTGAAAATGATCAGTGTATTATTTTCAATATTTCTATTTCAATACATTTACAAAAATTGTCAACAATTAAAGGTATTATTTAACATAAATTAACAACAGGTGCAGTGAATTCTTTTATTTTTGATATAGTACAGAAATAGTTATCGCTAACTTTGTGTATTTTAATTTAAAATAATGAAATTATACTGAATCTTAACATATATTGCAGTCTAAGGTGTAGTAATATGTAAGTACTTACGTATTGTAATTATTTATACTGCATCTTTATAGTTACTAATGGGCTGGTTTCTTACATTTTGTTTCTGAAATATCTCAAGAATCTCGCATTTTAGAAAAACTAAAGTTTGAAAAGCATTATATTTAATATTAATTGATTATTTGATATACTGTTAAAATTGTTAAATGTATTTGGAATTTTTTATATTTATAATTATTAAATTTATGTATGTAAAGTGCAAAATGTATTGTATTTTTCTGTCCTTATATTTTATCTTATGGATAATTTATTTTGCATTACACGGTGCTACAAAAATTCTGGCTCTTAATACAGGGTGAATGACTTTTACATTAACAGAACATATTGACATTTTAAAGATGTGTATTTTGTTAAAAATCTATAAATAAGTAGGCAAATGCACAAGAGACCGGTACCAATTTCTTATGTTTGTCAACCGATTTTCTTGAGATTTTTAATTGCTAATTGACTGCCTTTATTGTTATTAAGAATATAAATAATTGGATCAAACGGCTAAAATTTTCCGTTAATAATAGTTACTGGCACCATCTATTCCATAATAGCTGAACTAGCGCTATTAAACTTTCCATCACTAGAGGACAAAATTATTTCAGGTATTTGAAACAATTCAAAACAAGACTTTATATAAATTCTTGATTTTTATTGACGTTTTGAACTCTCGACGTGTATTTTGTATTTTTAATATATTCAATAATATTAAGATGGCATGAAACTTTTATATTATTGTTTGTTCAAGAATAGAACGTTGTTTGATTTTGTTTATTGAATTGCCTTAGTGTCGTACATGTACCTTAACTGGAAACGTATGACAATAATTTTTTACTTAATTAATATCACAGAAAAAAGTAATTTACTGGATTACGTTATAAAGCTTACAACCGTAATATATATATATATATATATATATATATATATATATATATATATATATATGTATATATCACTTCCGTAAAGACTTAAATTACACAGATTTATTTCTAAGCTTCTCACATTGTACAAAAATTTCAAATACATTGTCACTAGTATGATATGTAGTATTCCTTTGTGTACTTCTAGAAAAAATGCGGACGTTCAAATGGAAGGTCAGTTTTTGGTACGCCAAATATATGAGGATGAGTTAACCTACAACCTTATAGGCGCAGCAGTAAACCTATTAAGTAAGTTTTATTTAGGTCAATAGGGAACATATCCATATAATTTCACTATTACAGATATTCCAGCGAATGCAATATTGGAGTTATTTGGAAAAACATTCTTTGAATTTTGTCAGGATTCTGGTTATGACAAAATTCTGCAAGTTTTGGGAGCTACTCCACGTGATTTTTTGCAGGTAAGTTTTAATGTTATAAGAATATTTGATTGTCAGAAAAATTTGTAACATAATGGCAATACGTAATTGCATTAAGCAACTTTATCTATAGATTTCACAGACACTCTTATAAAATTCTCAAATTCATTTATTTATTTTTAGTCAGAACTTTGATTATCAGCACTCTTTCGAACATCGAAAATAATGGTATAATATTTTTATTTTCACACTCTGGGTTCTTGAATTGATTTAAACACTCAGTCGGACTTACTAAAATCTTAATTTCACACAACTATATACAATTTATCTTGAGCACCTGCTGTTTACTATACGGCAACTTAATACTGAATGAATTCCTTCATGGGCTTCCCGTATTTCAATATTTCTTTTCAGAAGGATCTAGATGGATTCTCGAACACTCGAGTAATTTCAAGCGACGTTTGCCAGACAAACAACCCTCTAGACTCCACGAAATATCGGATGAATGCTGATTCCACAAAATTTCGGATGAATGCTCGTCACAATAATAAATGAAGTCCTTAAGAACAGTTGGTATATTATTTGCGGAAAATACATGGACTGATTCTTGAATATTTTCCTTGTAGAATGCAGTTTGCAAATAGGTTATTAACTCAGCAAAAAGTAACATAGAACTATTAGCAATGTTGTTTTCACGGACCATGCAAGTTTACCAATGCTAATTTACACAATTTACATATGGCCTGAGGGAAATCTCCTTGCCACAGTTATTTGGCCTCATCAACATCAGATCCAATTGCCAATTTTTTGAGTGGACCACTTGTATTGCCGGAACAATTGAAAGGATAACTTTATTTGGAGTTTCGTAAAAATGCTTTTCGTGATTTTTAATGATTGACACGAGAAGTATACGATATAATATAAGTACATACTGTTCCCTACCTTAATACTATACCTTAAGTAGTTATCTGAATGATTGAGGTGGAAAATAGTTATTTTAATTGTTTTGTTACACTTCTAACAGTGGTTTCAGAATCACACATTTAAGTAACTGAGTAAGTGGAAATCAAGCTGTATACCTACGGGCAGTTTCCACAACCTGCCCTTTGGTACTAAGCCTAAATGATTCAGTATTTAGTCTACTACTGTACACACACTATGCACACTATAGCCCCCCAATGAATTGAAACAAAACTACGCTAAATATTCATATACTATGGACCGCATAGTTAATCCAGTTTTACTCTGTGTTCATAAATTAATGGAACGGAGTAAATATTACTGATTAATCAATATTGCTTCATGGATAGATGCAGGTGAATCCAAATCACATTGCCTGCGGCGACATCGGAAAATTTCACAAAGAGTGATTATGGTAATCTTCGAATTATATTCACTTATTATTCTGTCTATGCCTCTCCTTTATAATAAAGGGGTTTTTTAAAGGTTAGTCACACGGTCCATAAAGTACGAATTAATAAATGATATTGTGAACTTCTAAATATAAAAATTTAAGTGCTCTGAATTTTGTTTCAAAAATTTTTTTTTGGTAGTTGCTGTTCCGACAAATCACTCCTAGACACGTTATAACTAAATCAAATGATCATTTGATACTATATACAATTTGGTGGAAATGTTGCCTCATCTACCCGGCCCAATTGTAAATCTAAACCATTCCAGGAATCCAAACAAACTCATACAAAATGTTGCATCAAAACCAGCCTAATTAATATTTAGAAGTAAAATAAAATTCCAACAACCCAATGGCACTACCTCTACTGGGTGAACCGTTTAGGAGTTTAAAAATATTATTTTTTTCCCACAACCCGATGTCAGTGCCACGACCGGGTCAATTGTAAATCTAAACCATTCCAGGGACCCACTCGAACTCACATAAACATTTCATCAAATTCTTAAAGAATAATACCCGAAGGTTAAAAGTTCTGAAGTAATGCAGTCACCAAGGGACATAGAGATTCATTTTTATAAATTAAGGTTACAAATTTTGGGAATGGGTCCCAGAGTATGTTTCTTGCTTTCTTCATGTCTTTCCTTAACGACAAACTCAGTTCATAGATTTATCTAGGAAAAATTGTACCTGACCATCTGAGTAGCCCTTGACCAAAATAATCCTAAATCAGTGCCTATATTATTATGTTAATGATTTTAGGACCTAAAAATTCAATAAGACTAATGCCGGTATTCATAGTCCGTTCTTAAATTGGTGCTTAAGCGTGCCTTACAGACTGCCATATCGGAATTACCTAAGACTTCATTTATTCATAGATAAAACTTAAGATGAACTCCGTTCAGATGAAAGCTTTAAGAATGATCTTATTTTATGTAAGTCCGGCTTTATTAAGACACAATTTGAGATGAAAGAGTATAGAGATGAAAAACCAGTAAGAGCTAATGTAATGTAAAGTATACGAGTTTCAGCGCCTCTGCTGAGTCAGGCTAAAAGTAAGGCTTTTAAGAAAATTCAAAATTGGTGCCAAAATTCAAATTCCAAAATAATTCAGTTGAAATAAAAATGCATCGACATATTTTTTTTACATAATATATTGCAATTTCACATTAAAAATTCTAATTCTGAAGTATATGTCTAATTTTGTAATAAGTAAAGTAGTTGGATAATTAAATATAAAACAAATCCTGTGGACACCGTACCTGTTAAACATGTTTCATGAAATGCAAAACCATCAGCAGGCTGCCAATTTGATTGATAAATTCCTCATTCTGGTCATCTGGTAGTTCCTCATATGGTAAGAGAATATTGAATATCATTGACAAATTATGTAATACAGCACAACCTAGAAGAATTGTTGTTGAACAAATAAGTTTATTCGTTAATCCTCTTGACAAACAAGGCAATCGTCGTTTCAAACAACTTAAATCCTTACAACTATGATTCGTATTCTGCTGTGAATATTATTATCGCTATAGCACCCAAATTTCTTTGCATTAGTAAAAATACAATATTTTAGAAATTAATATTGCTTACTGCTGCTTACGTTAATTGTTTATCTGTTACTGGGTTGTAATTTGTGTCATTAAAAAAGGTAAGCATGTATAAACAGCACCACCAACAAGTAGCCCAATTAGCTGACGTTCAGGATACATCATATAAATTCGAGTATTTTGAAAATGTCACTGACCTGATGAGCACCTCTGGGCCATTCTGGGACTATATCTAAAAATTTCATTCGTGGGCCAACAACCGTCCACAAGATAATAAATATATAAGATTACCAATTATGCAATTTATTATTAATAATCAAATACCAGAATTAAAAAGTACTCACCTGTACATTTAAAGAAAATAGCATTTTCGATTTCTGTGAATTTCATTGATATTTTAAACCTGGAATGAACTAATCGGATATGAGTGCAAACAATTACTTCATCAACACTGGGTATTCCAACTGCTTCATTACCAAATCGCAAGAGTTGAAAATGTCTTTGATTTACTAATTTTGCTTTCTGAGTTCGGGTCATTTTTATTTTAACATTAATTTTCTTTGCAAGACGCTTGCACGAGAAACTATTCTGGAAACTCTTTCTTGTGAAATTGTCCTAGTATCACCTAAAATGAGCTGTAAGAATTTTTTTTTTGGCTTTGTTAAAACACATGCGTATATAAATTATAAACACCATTTCTACTGACATCTACACAGTTCTAGAAGTCAGTTTTTGTACTGTTTGTTTGTGATTAACTAAAAACTTGCAGTTGCATAAAATCGCAAACATATTAATAACTGAATCACTGAAGGACTTGGTAGCCCTGTTATTGATTTTAGCCGAATTCTATTCCATTAATGACAGTACTCCAAATTTAACACTGTCCTTGTTAACTCTGTATCGTTTTTTGAACGCCATTACTGAATAAAAAAACATTTTTGAAAAAAATATAATCGACTTCCACCTATAACTAAAAATCTAAAAATAATTATAACAAAATACAACTCTAGCAAATAAATAACACATTCAATGTCGTTAGGTACCTACCCAGAAAGCTAAAAATGTAAACATTAAAAAGTGTTCATTCTGTATAAATTTATTACCTACCAGTCTTGTATATTTTTAAAGTCAGTGCCAAGGAAATGTAAAATCCTGCATTGCTTACTTATCAACGACTTCATCAAACTTGATTGTTGCTTGGCACCGACTTCAAAAATATACTAGATTGGTAGGTAACTAATTTGTACAGAATGAGCAGCTTTTAATGTTTACATTTTTAACTTTCTGCATAGGTACCTAACAACATTTAATGTGTTATTTATTTGCTAGAGTTGTTATTATTATTTTTAGATTTTTAGTTATAGGTGGAAGTCGGTTAAATGTTTTTTAAAAAATGTTTTATTTTCAACTTTTTAGTTTTTTTTTGAGCTCGGGTAGTTTTGATTCTTTATTTTTTATTTTGTATGTATAACCTTAATAGACAGGACCAGGTAACATCGAAAGCTCATAACACAATGATACATTTTCATTTAAATTGACGGGTAAAAGTTTACGAACAAAGTGTACTAGTACGCGTTGACTTAATAAACCGAAAATATGTTTATTTATTTCAATCATCATATATATGCAACTCCTTCTATCACTTTACTTTGTGATTTTGTTTGCTATAATTAAACACCCTGCGTATAATCGCACCAAATAGCAGTTTACAGCTTGACATGTGTTGTCACTGAATTTTCTATTAGGCCGGGTGAATGTGACACCAAAAGCACTGACTTCGCAAAATAGAAAAATTTTCATTCAAATATGTATTTGGCTGGTATACAAACAAAACTAGCTTGATTTAAGGAGCTGAAAATACTATGCTTTACTACCTATATGCTTGAGATGTACATAGAAAATTTTCAAATTCGCAATTAATTAAATATTTATCAGGAAATGTCCGTTACGTGACTTCGATGAAATTTTTGATAGTATATTCAATTTTGAATTTTCGATAAA